>OX451735.1:1527959413-1528497862 GCA_948472305.1 Vicia faba | reverse complement strand
AAAATAAAAAGTATTTATTTTTGGATTTTTTATGTATTTAGGGCAAAACCCTAATTTATTAAATAAAAGGTATTAATTATTTAATATGTACAATATTTACTAGTTATGTACAAAAATAAAATAAAAATGAAGTATATTTGTCAAAAAGGTATTTTAATGTTAAATATTAATAAAAAAAATAAAATGTATATATCTTGTATTTTTAACCTAAATATACTAATATATATGTAAATATTTATATTATATGATAAATATATTAAATATATACCAAAATAATAATATTTAGTATTTATAAAAAAAGTATATTTTATATAAAAGATTTTCAGAAGATAAAATCAAATAAAAAATGGAAAATAAAATGTGTTTGCATTATTTTAGTATTCTTTAAATAAAAGTATGTAAGTATTTATTTATGTACAAACATTATTTTAAACAAATAAATGCCTAATAAATATAAAAATGGTGTGAAAAATATTTTTATATTTTTAATATTATGAGGAAAAATAAATAAGTCAGAAATAAAAAACAAAAGTCAAAAAATGATCAAAATGAGCACAATGGGCCAAGGGGTTCAAAAGTAACAAAAGGGTGCAAATAGGAAACTGAAACAAAGCCCAGCCCAAAAAGACCTTCTTCAACCTTTGAACCTGTATGAACATCAATCAACACGCGTTTTCTATCTCCCAATTCCTGGACTTTCAGGCAAAACTCTCAACATGAAAATGTAGAGCATTAAGAGACGAATCCAGACATATAAAGAACTTGACTTAACTCTCTAAGATGAGAGAGAATTTCTTCTCCCCCAATTCCTGACCTAGTTTTTGTTCCATGTTCAGACATTAAATTCTCACAGCACCCATAATATAAATGAAAAATAATTACATGGGCATGTTCAGGGCTATGAATGTGACATATTTTCTTCACAAACCTAAAGCTAACAATGCCTGGATAGAGAGATATGAGTTCATGAACTTACCTGTTCAGTTGGAATTATATCTGGTGATGGAGGTGCTTTCAATGCAAGGTGATGATTGGTACAACTTCCTTGATGTCCAGGGATGCTATTCCAAGCTTTACTTGTCTTGAAACCAAGTGAATCGTGTTATGGAACTTCAACTGCAAAACAAGAAAATGAAAATGGTGATGTTGTTTGGGAGTGTTACAGGTCGTGTTTTAGGTTTGGAATAGTTTCAAGGGATGATGTGGGATATGTTTGAAGTAATTTTAGCAAGAATGCATGAAAGGATTGAGCTATGGAACTCAATCTGCAGCAGGTACCCTGTTTGGGCAGTTTGAGGGTGATTTTGTGAATGGGGAGGTATTGGAGGTGATAGGCTCGTGTCTCAGGTCAGGATGGATGCTTAGAATGTGTTTGACAAGTTTTCTTAAGCCTCTGTTAGCTGAGATGAGAGTTGTGTCTTGTTATGCTATGTTACTTCAACTTTAAGAAACAAAGTGTCAACTTGAGTTTTAGACTGATAGAGGCCCCCCTAATGTGCTTCATACCTTGGCCTTGATCAGTGTAATTAGTTCATAAACTTGTGCCAAAAGGATTTGCACTGTACTTGCTTGGATTTGCTTTTGACATAAAGCCATACTTTTCAAAAATGGATATTATGCTTTTTCTAAAAATGGCTTAATCTTCCATGTAATGCTTAAACACATAAAACAAGGCCTTGGCACAATGACTTAGCATTAAATTATTGAGTGCAAATGGATATAGGACCTGTAATCAAGGAATGCAAGTTGAGTTCAAAATGGCACAAGTGTATGAACATGTAAATTGGCCAAATCAAAAGTGAGTTTTTCCCAACTTGCCAAATTCGATTCTCCCTAACCATGAGGTTGTTTGATGAGTTCTTGGACATTTTGGAAAGCTTGGAATGTGTACTACAATCCATCTTTGAAATGAAAATTGAAATTCCAAGTGGAAGCATGTGAAAAATGGTCTTAAAGTTAGGCAAAAATCCTGCCTAAAATAGGTCAAATTTTCTCTAAGTTAAGAATGGTTTGGTACCCTTGTTCCAAAAATTGTAACTTGAGCTACAAGCTTCTTTTGGGAAAACTTTGTGAATCAAAGTTTTATATTTTGAAATAGACTACAACTTTCATGTTTTGACTTTTGCTTGAATCCAAATGAATCTTGGTGAGAAAGTGGGGCAAAGTTAGGAAAAATTAGGGTTTTTTATAACTTAGAAAAATTCTAAGTTATGAAAAATCTTCATTTCAAACCCTAATTTGCAATTCTTGATTTCTTGATGAACAAGTTTCATGATTTGGCATGTTTTGATGAAAAATGAATCTTGACACTTGATTTTGACCAAAAAGTCAAAGTTTGACTTTTCAGTATACAGTCAAAATTGATCAATTGACTGGGAAATTCAACTGTCAATCTTGTGTATTTGGGATCTTTTGAACTTGTTGAGTATGTCAAGACAATTCCATGGGGTCCTTGAGTCCATGTGTGAGTTTGGTTCATGGCTAGGTCAAACAGTCAAAAATTGCCTTTGTGCAGTCAAAACCCTAAAAATGACCATTTTGCCCTTTTGGTGATCTGATCAAATTTCTTGTGGAATTGTGATCCAAACTTGATCAAATGGTCCATATGAGTTCATAATGTTGATGTGGGTCAATTTTCATGAGATTTGACTGTCAATTGGCCACAGTTGACTTTTTCCCCAATACAGCTGATTTCTAGGTCAACTGTCCAATTGATTGGGCAAAATTTGGAATCAAGACTTGAAACTTGGTATGGATAAACTTGGGAGTCCAACATGAAGCATGAAAGTCATCTTAGGCATTTTAGGTCAAAACATCTTTGTTCAAACACAACCCTAATTTGGGTCCACAGTGCAAGGAGAAGTCTTGAGCAGAGGAAACCCTAACTGGATCTTGAGCTCCAAGGGTTTTGTGATGAGAAAATGTTGAGGAAATGGGAGGGAAAATTTTGGGGTACAACACACATTATTAGAACTATTCTAACTTTTTACATGTAAGTTTTGGGGCAGAAACAGAATTGTGTCATTGTAAGGGTACAAAGCTTTTAAAGCTTTAGATATCACGATGCAAGCATTTTTAGACCGAGCTAATCGTACCATTGAAATATCAGGACCTTAATTAGTCAATTATGGTTGTTTTCTTTTTCTTTTTGATCGAATTTCGTAGGTTATGGTTTTTGTACAATCGGAGATGGTGATTGGAACCACCGTCCAGGGTGGTTTGACCAGTGGTAATTATGCATGGACAAACAGGATGTTATGATTGGTCCATTCAAAATATAGGGGTCCCACTCATGCGCACATGTTTGGTTGTATGACTTTTGGAATTTGTTTTACATTATATATTTATGAATTGACATAGGTTAATGGATGTATGGCCACCCCAATGGTAGCGCGCTTTCCCTTAAGACATTACTGTACCCACACGCGGGTTCGATCCTGGAGGGGAACATATCTTTTTTCATGTTTTATGAATTTTGTAGATCTAGTGAAGCCATCCTCATGCGTATACGGTGCACCCTTCTAATCATCACCCTTGGATCTCCAAAAGATCCAGATCAACACGCTAGAGCCTGCGTGCCTACGGTGAACCTACTTGGGGCAACACACTAGATCTCAGGCAGACGCATGGGCTTGTAGCTTTGGGACTAATGAATTTCTTTCACCCCCCCCCCCCCCCCCCAGTTTTCTTATACACAATTAACCTTTTCGTTTTAACCTTTTTTTAACACAATTAACTCTTTTTTAAAATTAATTTAAAATCAATTAGAATTAAGTTTTTTTAATTAAATTAACCAAATTGATTCTTTCTTTTAATTAAATTAATTAACCTTTTTAAAGTAAATTAATTTCTTTTAATCAAAATTAAGTAGGTTTTTTAGTTTTTATTTTAACTAATAAATCATTTTCTTAATTAAAACTAATTAGGTTTTTTTAGATTAATCATCAAATCATTTATTTATCAAAATCATAAAACCATTTTTCTTTATTTTACAATCTTCACAAACCCTATTACTTTCGCATTGGTTTTGTTCCCAATTTATGTAACTGCTAATGGTTGTAATAGTTTGAATTAGGATTTCTCCTTTCTATTTCACCTGATTTTATGGTTGGTACCCCCTTCTCCAAAGCTTTGTAATAGCGTAGGACCTCTTACTTTCCGCAATTTACCGCTTTCCTTATTACCGTGTAGTAACTAGGCATGCATGGCAAGACATAAAAGCAAATGTAGATAACCCTAATCAAGATAAATAATTGAATTAAATCACTTTTCACACCCACACATCTAGGGTCACCCTACTTGTTGCCTTCAGATAAACATGGTCATGTCCCTCGAACGTAGGGATACCCTTAGCAAAGACCCTCGGTAAAAATCATCATAAAGATTATAGTCCCGCGATGTACCTCGAGTTGCCTATGAGAAATGATCTTGTCCCTTGATGTTTCCTACGAATATATGATGACAGTCCCTTCTAATTACTAAGTTATCCTACATGTTGCCTTCTATGACCATAACGATGACCCGCACTTGTCCCTCACACATCCAACGACAGGGCTTCTTACTAACTAATGGTAGGACAACACTATCTAAAGGAGGAGGAAAATAACATGAAAGACCATGATTAAGGGTAGAATACTATTAAACGCTTGCTCACACATAAATTTTTTTCTCACAATCACACTTTTTAGAAATATTTTCAAAAACAAACACTTTGTACGCATTCTTAACTGATACAAGAATCATTACAAAGTTGTTGTACTTAGGAATTTATAAAAATATTTTCAAACATACTGACACAAAGCATTTCAAACAAAAGTGACCTAGCGATTAAGAGCTCGTATGTTGTACCCCAAAATTTTCCCTCTCATTTCATCAACATTTTCTCATCACAAGACTCTTGGAACTCAAGATCAAACTAGGGTTTGCTCTGCTCAAGACACCTCCTTGCACTGTTGACCTAAATTAGGGTTTGAGGTTGCACAGGGATGTTTTGATCTACAATGCCCAAATTGACTTTCATGCTTCATGTTGGGTTCACAAGTTTTCCCATACCAAGTTTCAAGCCTTGATTCAAACTTTTGCCCAGTCAATTGGACAGTTGACCTAGAAATCAACTGTATTGAGGAAAAAGTCAATTGTGGCCAATTGACAGTCAAACCTCATGAAATTTGACCCACATCAATATTATTAACTCATATGAATCATTTGATCAAGTTTGGACCACAACTCCTCAAGAAATTTGATCAGGTCATCAAAAGGGCAAAATGGTCATTTTTAGGGTTTTGACTGCACAAAGGCAATTTTTGACTGTTTGACCTAACCAATGGAAAATCAAGCTCACATATGGACTCAAGGACTCAATGACATTGTCTTGACCCATTCAACAAATTCAAAAGATCTCAAATGCATAGGATTGATAAATGAATTTTTCAGTCAACTGATCAAAATTTGACTGTATACTGAAAATTCAAACTTTGACTTTTTGGTCAAAATCAAGTGCCAAGGGTCATTTTTCATCAAGACATGTCAAATTATGAAACTTGTTCATCAAGAAACCCAAAAATGCAAATTAGGGTTTAAAATGGAAAAATTTCATAACTTAGAATTTTTCTAAGTTATGAAATTTTCTTATTTTTTCCTAACTTTGTCCCATTTTTTCACCAAGATGCAAATGGATTCAAACAAAACTTGCAACATTAAAGTTGTAGTCCATCACAAATTCTACAACTTTGATTCACAAAGTTTTCTCAAAAGAAGCATTACAAATATGGATTGTAGTACATGTTCCAAGCTTTCAAAATTGTTCAAGAACTCCTCAAACACCCTTGTGGTTAGAGAGAATCGAATGCTTGAAGTTGGCAAAAATTCACTTTTGTCCATGGTCAATACATGTTCATAACAACTTGCAATTCTGATCTAGCTAGCTTGGTTCAACATTACAGGCCTCAAAACCAACTTGCACTCCATAATTTAATGCCAATCCATCAGTCTAAGCCTTTGTTTTGTTCATTTGGACATTATACACAAGATTAAGCCTTAAGTAGAAAAAGGCAAATTTCCATTTTTGCTTAAGTATGCTTTATGTCAAACCAACAATCCTTGAGCATTGATCCAAGATCTCTTGCAGTAAAACAAATCTACAAATCAGAGGGGCCAATAGCAATGTAGGCAAGCATGTTTGACAGCCTATACAAGCCTGTAACTTCACTTCCACATTTGAACTTCAAGTAGAAAAAACTTGCAAAACATAAGGAACCTCTCATATTTGTTAACACAAGCTTAGACAAACATTGCATACAAGTTCCATACCTCCCAACAAGCCTAAAGCACGACCCTTTCACCCCTAAAACCTCCTCATACTCAGAACCACTGTTTTTCTGCAAAGCAGGGCAGGTTCTGCATTTTGCAAGCCACAACAAAATTCCATCGTGCGTTTTGTCCCAAGATAGTTCCAACACCTTCCAATCAACTCACATGAACTATCCCAGGCCCCCATTGCAAGTTGTAACACCTCTAACACACTTTTCCATTTTCATTTCAAAGCTCTGCAGGTTGAGTTCTACATCACGATTCAAGGTGTTTCAAAGCAAGCCAAGCATTAGAGAGGCTTCCTTGGACCTCAGGCAAGCTCAACAGAAGCTCAAACACCATTGAAGGTTGCTACATTGTCCAGCTCGAAGTCAACTGAAACAGGTATTTCATGGACTTCCATCTCCCTATTTAGGAATGGTTAGGCTTAGGTTTGTGAATGAAATATGTTGTACTCATAGCCCTGAAGCCATACATATGCTTAGTTTTCATTTACATTAATCGTGCTGAGAGAATTTCACTCATGAACTTTCTGAAAAAACTAGGTTAAAAATTAGGGCCAGAGAAATTCTCTCTGGTCTTTGAGAGTTAATCCAAGTTTTTTATATGGTTAGATTCGTTATTTGATGCTCTACAAGTTTCATGTTTTGAGTTTTGTCAAAAGATCAAAGAATCAGGAGATACAGGTTGGGGTAGCTAGCGCGCGTTTTTTCAAGTTCTGTTGGACAAAGGAAGAAGATGAAGTAGTTGGGCTGGGCCTGGCTACTTCCTACTTTTGGCACCCCCCACTTTCAGTTTCACACCCCTGGCCCATTTTCTTGTATTTTGATATTTTTGCATTTTATTTTCTTTTCTGACTTTGATATGTTATTTTGAAATATAGAAAATGATCCAAAAATATTTTTATAATTTTTTGCATTTATTTGGTATTTATTTTATGTATTTCCACCATAAAAATGTTTAAATACTTTTTGTTATTTTGATTAAACCTAAAAATAATGAAAAAAAAATGTTTATTTTCATTTTTATTTTTATACACATTTGAAAATATTTTCTTGAAATATATACATTTTTGTAAATAATTTTTTTTAATTTTTTTTACACACTTAATATATATAATTAATAATTAATAAATTAGTGTATTATTACATATAATTAATAAATAATATTATTTATTAGGAATTAGGTTTTTTAGCCCTAAATAAAAAAATAATTAAAATTGATATTTTTTATTTATTTACATTTCACATTGAAAAAATACTTTTTACATACTAAAAACATTTTGGCATAATACATTTTATTTACATATATTTTTTGTATTTGTTTCAATTATTGTACATTTAAATATTGTATCTTGTACATTCAATTTGGTTGTAATAGTAATCTAGGGTTTAATTTCTCCCTATATCATGTTGTAATAGTGTAGCATTTAAATTCCCGCACATTTGAAAGCTTTCAATTATGCCATGCTTAGACCTAGGGTTTGTATGCAAATAAAATCAACAACTAGCTTGACCTAATCCAAGATAAACATGCATGAAGAACAAACACAATGCACACTTGCACCCCTAGGATTTCATCCACTTGTTGCCTTCAAAAATGGGCCATGGTTGCATGTCAAGTACTTTGGAAAAACAAAAACAAACAAAAAGATCATAGTCCCTCGATGACGCTATCTGAGTTGCCTAAACAAAATGATCAAGTCCCTCGAGAAAATTGCCAAAGATACTTGACACTGTTGTTATCATGGTCTATACGATGACCCGCGCATGTCCCGTTAACATCCTAACACAAGGTTGTTCACCAAATACAATGGTGAAACAACACTGTTAAAAGGGTTAAAAACATAAGAAAGATCTTTGAGTAAAATAGGGTAGATAGCTCTTAGCTACTTGATCAAGCTTGCAAAAACATCCTTGCTACTTTTCAAAACACACTCCACAACACAATTTCAAAACCCTACTTTCAAACATCGAAAAACTTTCAAAAGACAAAAACACCTTTGTATACATTCAAACAAGAATCATTACAAAGGTTGCCACAACGATGGCCTCTTTTCAAAACATTTTCCAAAATCACACACAAAGCACCATTTCAAACAATTGAAAAGCACCATTTCAAACAAGAAATGCAAAGCAAGTGATCTAAGCAAGTAACTAAGAGCCCATGGATAACCATGGATAGAAAGGGTGCTAATACCTTCCCTTTCTATAATCTACTCCCCGAATCCAAGAAAACATCTCAAAGGTTTTTCCTGTGCTTTTTTACCTTTCTTTAGGATAAAATAAAAAGTTGGTGGCGACTCTTGCTAAACCGAAACATTTGCAAACACAAATGCAAAATCCCAAGTCAGTTCTCTCACCGTATCACACTGTAGATAACTACGGATGAAAGGGGTGCTAACACCTTCCCTTTTCATAACCTACCCCCCGAACTCAAAAAATTCTCGAAGGTATTTCCTGTTCTTTTCACCCTTTCCTTATTTGGATAAAAGAAAATTTGGTGGCGACTCTTGTTATCCGCAACATTTATGATAAAACGCAAAACTAAAAGTCAGTTCTCCCATGGTATTAGACAACTATCGACTCTGCTGGGGAGGAGTTAAAAGTGGGGTTACCTTTAGAGCTAGATCACTTTTATTTCTTTACTTATTTGATTTGATTGCTTTATAATTCCGGGGTTGTTTGTGTTTATTTTTGTAAATATCCTAACCCGGATCTGGGGGCATTTTAGGTAAGTAGCTATAGATCGTGGAAACTGTATGGCATAGACCGATATGGTTGAAGTGATGGCTAAGTTAGTGCGACACATTGGTTTGTGTTGGTGTCCCTTGAGTCAGTCAAGGAGAATGTTGGGCTACCGCATGGTGTCATAAGTACTAGCTAACCTTAGAACCTTAGTTGACCCAACTTAGCCATTAGAAGATAGTAAGATGGCCGACTTTGGTGTAGACTGAAGTTGGTTGATACTCGATACTACACTCATTGAGATCGGACTTTCAGGATATTTCAGCCGTAAATCAGATGCTTGTGCTGAAACAATGCCTGGGAGAAAGGTCAGTGATATGAGACTCCTAGAACCCAGTTACTTCTTTTAGGACAAGTTGAGCCAACTAAACACAAAGAGGGTACTTACCTACAAACTCCATGCAAGCCTGAACCTAAGGCCCTGTGTGCTTTGCTTGTATTTGATTAACTATTCGAACATAACATCATGACATCATGACATATCATTTTCACTGACCATTTCAAGGATCTCGAGAGCCTGTGATGCAGGATGTAATGAACCAGACGTCTTGCAAGGGGCAGGAGGATTTACTTTCCTCTAACCAAATGCCATCAAAGTATCATAAATTGATGTCTAGCAAGAGGCAAGGGGATTTAGTTTCCTCTAGCCAATGTCGTCAAATATCTAAGAATATTATCTTGAGTCAGAGGCTAAGACCCACTCAACATGGGGAGATTGATTCTCATAGAGGGAAATTCAATGACACCAAGTTCTTCAATCACAGTTGCAATTAGACTCAATTTCACACATTCTTCCTTGTTTACCCCGCGAGATCCTTGAAAACATTGCATATTGTTGTACCCTAAAATTTTCCCTCTCATTTATCTAGAATTTGCTCACAAGATCTCCTTGGGCTCAAAACTGCAATAGGGTTTGATCAGCTCAAGACACCTCCTTATGCACTGATGACAAAAATTAGGGTTTGAGATTGCACAAGGATTTTTGAACTATCAATGCTTCATATGACTTTCATGGACCATTATGGACCCCCAAGATTACTCATGTCAAGTTTCAAGCCTTGGATCACACTTTTGATCAGTCAATTGAACAATTGACCTAAAAATCAGCTGTATTGTGGAAAAAGTCAACCATGGCCAATTTACAGTCAAACCTCATAATTTTTTATCCACATCAACATTTTAAACCCATACGTATCATTTGATCAAGTTTGGACCATAATTCCTCAAGAAGTTTGATCAAATCTCCAAAAAGGCAAAATGGTCAAAATTAGGGTTTTAATTGGGAATGGGAAATTTCTGATTTTTAACCTAGAAAATGATCAATTGGTTTAAGGCATGATCTCAAGAGTCAAATTGCATCATTTTGGCCTAATGAAATGGTTTCAAACATTGCAAGTCCATTGGATTGACATATGAGTTTTGTAGTCAACTGATCAAAAGTCAACTATATACTGAAAAGTCAAACTTTGACTTTTTGGTCAAATTCAAGTGCCAAGGGTCATAATTCATCAAAACATGTCAAAATATGAAACTTATTCATCAAGAAATCAAAAAGTCAATATTTCATTTTGAAAAGTCAAAATTTCTAAACTTAGAAATTTTTCTGTGTTGGAAATTTCATGTTTTTTCATAACTTTGAGCCAAATTTCCACCATGATGCATGATGATTCAAGAGAAACTTCCAACATGAAAGTTGTAGATATCCATGCAATCTACAACTTTTCTTCACACAACTTCTCCTAAAAATGCTTGGATCTCAAGTTATAATTTCAAGAACATAGGATCATGAAATAAAACACTTAGTGAAATTTTTGCCCTAATTTGGTCAGGATTTTGACTCAACTTCAAGGCACTTTTTCATATAGTTCCAAGGGGAATATTCAAACGCAATTCAAATATGGGTTGTATGTAACATTGCAAGCTTTCCAAAATGTCCAAGAACTCCTTGAGATCATTCTTGAGTAGGGAGAATCGAAGAGATGAAGTTGGTGTTTTGTCACTTGAATTACAAGGCATTTTGTGATGAACAAAAATCCAATTTCAAACCTATGTTGCACAATCTTGTTTTGAAGTATTATAAACTTCAAGATCTCTCCATAAATAGAATATTACACTTGCTTTTGAGTTATTATCCAAGTGTTCCAAGCATTGTCCAAGCCAATTTGCCATTTTTGGAAGAAAGCTACCATTCCATTCTTGAAAAGTTGCTTTAATCACAAAGTCAACTTGTCTTGAGCTTCTAACTTGTTCTTTCTGCACACATAAATCCTATAAACCAAAAGCAACGTGTCTAAGACCTAAGAAAGCTCAGAACATGCTTGTACGATACTTGAGATTTATCATTTCACTTTTCTTCAAAAGCAAGTTATAGTGCCATAACCCTATAACTCAGAAACCTGGAGTGATTTTATGCTCTAATCTTTTCCATACATATTAACAAGTTGATGGCAAGTTGAGACATGATTCAAGCATCCTAAAAACTCTCCCGAACACCCTTTTTGCACAAGACTGCTCAACTTGACAATTTTGAGCCAAAAACTCTCCATCTCCATTTCCACTCGTGCGTTTTGATTCTTAATCATTCAAACACCTTACATACATCATACACAAGTGATCCAAGCCCCTGTTTCAAGACTGTAACCCTTCCATCACAATTCACCATTTTTAAACATCAAGCTTGCAGGTTGACTTGAGTAGGAAGGTTCAGGGACTTTCAAAGCAAAGTAGGAGTTGGAATACACTCGAGGAGGTCCAGGAAAGCTAAACAGATTCTTAGGACACTTCAAAGCTTTCTCAAACTCCATACACAAATCCATCTGCAAGAGGTAAGTTTTCAAACTTCAATATCTTGATACAAGCATCCTCTGTGCATACATTCTGAAGTAAAAATGTAGATATCATTGCTCTAAAGCTAACCATGTCCATAGTTTTCATTTATATTGACTGTGTGTAGAGAATTTCAGATTTGAACTTTCTGAAAAAAATTAGGTTTCAATTTAGGGCCAGCAAAATTAATCTTCATCTTTGACTTTTAGCTTAAATAAGTTATATGGTTGGATTCGTGAGGAAAAATAGCACAACTTTCATGTTTGCATTTTCCATTTTTGTTGAGAAATGAATGAGATACAGGTGGTTCGGCTGGCTGAAGGTTGAAGACGAAGTACAGGTCATGGAGATGTTTTACCTTATGTATTTATTGTTTCATTTGTATTAACGGATGTATAGACACCCCAGTGGTAAGGCAGCACGCTGATAATCAGGAGGTCATGGGTTCGAGCCTCAGTGTGGGATGCCTTTTGCTTTTTTCACTCATTTTACATTTTTTGTTCCTTCTAGCGCATGGGCCTCCCCCCTCCTGGGCCTGACTTTTTTTTCTAACCTTCCCCCCCCTGTTTTATCTTTGCACCCTGGCCAATTCAATTTTATTTCTTCATTTTTTATTTTACTTATTTTCTCAAATATATTTTCTAAATACTAAAAATGATAAAAATGCAAAAAATGATATTTTATATTTTGACTTATTTTATTTTATTTTTTCCATAAATTAAAATAATTTTTATTCTTCATACTTTATTTATTTATTTAAGTAAACCTTATAAAATTAATTAATATTGTATTATTCATTTATTTTTCTTCACAGCATTTTAAAATATATTATTTAAATACCAAAAAAAGACTAAAAATATTTGTAATGCTATAAATATTTTCAAGATAAAAAAATGCCAAAAAAATACTATCCTTAAATTATTTTCTTTTGATTGATTAATAGAACTAGACTTTCTTTTAAAATCTTTTTTTTTCTAAATAAATCCAACCTTAAAATTAACCATTTTCTTTAAATTAGGTTAAGACAAAATCTTTTTTATGTAAACCAAACAAAAATTCATTTTCTTTACATTTTGCATCCTTGTACATTCATTCATTTTTTATACCTTGTATTTAGGTAAATTCCTTGTATATTCATATCAATTCAATATGGTTGTAATAGACTAATTAGGGTTTTAATTTCTTGCAATCCCCATTTATACTTTGTACACCCCCCTTCCCACAAATCATGTAATAGCTTAGTATTTTTATTTTTCGCAATTTAAATGCTTTATATTCACGTGCTAGTAATTAGGGTTTGTATGGAAAGAATAAAATCAATCAAATAGAAAACCCTAATTCAAGACAAAAACAAGAATGAAAACAATACACTTGCACCCAAGCACCCCTAGGGTAAACTCCACTTGGTTGCCTTATACAAAATGGCCATATTACGCATGTAAGGTATCTTAGCAAAAACAAGCAAATACAAGATCATAGTCCCTCGATGACGCTACCTAAGTTGCCTTATAAACGATCTTAGTCCCTAAAAAAGAATGCTAAGATACCTTGCAACATTACTAATCATGGCTATACGATGACTCACGCCAGTCCTGTTTACATCCAAATATAGGGTTGCTTACCAAATCAATGGTAAGACAACAATGTCAAAGGAAAAGGAAATGAACAAGAAAGACATTTGAGTAGGTAGATTGTTCCTAATTACTTGCTCCGTTTCAAAACAAACATCCTTGCTATTTTCAAAACAAACACATACACTTTCAAATATCTTACAAAATTGAAAATATTTTCAAAAGATCAAACATATTTGTATACATTCTTACAAACAAGAATCATTACAAAGATTGCCTAAACAATGGCCTCTTTACAAAATACTTTCAAAAACCACACAAAGTATAATTTCAAACAAAAGCAAGTGATCTAGCATGTAACTAAGAGCCCATGGAAAACCATGGATGAAAGGGGTGCTAATACCTTCCCTTTTCATAATCTACCCCCCGAACTCAAGAAACAATCTCAAAGGTCTTTCCTGTGCTTTTCCACCTTTCCTTTTGGATAAAAGAAAAGTTGGTGGCGACTCTTGCTAACCGCAATATTTGCAATCAAACGCAAAACACTCAAGTTAGTTCTCCCACCGTATCACACATATACATATCATGCATCATTACATCACAGGTTTTCCAATACAGGTTTTCTCATATTCTTATTTTTTATTTCAGTAAAATATGGATCTAGAACAAACTGTTAAGGAACTCCAGGCTCAGAATTCCCAATTCCAGGAAAATCTTCTGAACTTAGCCCAGGGACAGAAGGATATGATGGCCCTCATCACAAAAGGTAAGAAGAAGAAGAAGACTAGAAAGCCAGTTATCCTCAACATGGGAAGAAGGTTCAAAGGTCCTCCCAAACAGATTCAAAATGATGATATTTCCTCTGATGAAGATGACAATCAGGGCGAAGAAGACAAGAGTGTAAATGCTGAGAGAGGTAGCAACATTGGTTCCAGGAAAATTCTTGAGGACGAAGACTATTCTGATGAACAGTACCCTCCCGCTGATGACAGGTACAAGCAGTTAGAAGACCGTCTTAATGATATGGAAATCCAGAAAGTGCCTAGATTGGATTTTGAAGAGCTAGGTCTTATTCTGAGGGTGGTTATTCCTCATAAGTTCAAGGTCCATGCTTTTGCTAAATATGATGGTGTATCGTGTCTGAAACTTCATCTAAGATCTTATGTTCAGAAGATCCAACCTCATACGGCTGACAGAAAATAATGGGTTCACTTCTTTCATGAATGTTTGTCTGGTACACAACTCGAATGGTTCTATCAGCTGGAAGGAACCAACATTCGTACTTGGGAAGACCTGACTGCTGCTTTTTATAAGCATTATCAATATAATGCCGACCTTGAACCGACTCGTGTGCAATTACAAAACATGACTATAGGCTCGAATGAAGGGTTTAAAAAGTATGCCTAGAAGTGGAGAGACTTAGCTGGAAGGGTGCAACCTCCTTTGTCTGACCGGGAGCTAGTTGATATGTTCATGGGCACTATAACAGGTCCATTCTTTAATCATATGATTGGGAGTTCTTCATCTAGTTTTACTAAGCTGATTTTTACTGGGGAACGAGTTCAAAGTGGTATCAAGAGTGGAAAGATTCAAGCGGCAGCGTCTTTAAGTGTTGTGGAGAAGACATTCAATGGTAATAAGGAGACCAATGCTATTTATGGCCAGAAGGGCCGTGGTAAGAATGACCGCAATCAGTTTGTGGGAGAAGTATTAATCTCTAATCCTGAACCTGTTCAACAACAACAACAAGTTAATTAGCTTAGGTCAGATGCTTCGAGGAGGCAGTTTACCAAGATTAGTATGCCATTGTCCCAAGCATTACAACATTTGTTGAAAGCGAAACTTATTACACTACGGGATCCTCCTCAGAATCCGAACACCTCCTCTCCTTACTATAATCTAAATGTGAAGTGTTCCTACCATTCTAATAGTCCTAGGCACGACACCAAAAACTGCTGGGAACTGAAAAACAAAATTCAGGATATGATTGACGACAAATAGATTGAGGTTGATCCTCCGGAGACCCCTAATGTGATTACTGCACCTATGCTGAAGCATGACAAAGGTGTGAATGATATTGATGTTGTCTCTGATGAAGAATATGTTAATCCTAACATTGACAATATTGAAGGGACCAACAAAGTTAACAGAAGCAGAAGGGTTTTCTCTCTGGAAATCTCTCCAAAGTCTGTTGCTACACCTGTTAAGGTTACTGTTACCGAATCAACTGCTAAGACTCGGGGCAAAGAACAAGTAATGGAGCCTACCTAGACGGAGGCACCCAAAGAAGTTACGGATGAAGACACCTCTAGACAAGAGTTGGAAGAGGTATTGAAGATTATCTGTAAGATCTACTACAAGATTGTCAAAAAGCTCGGGCAGACCCCATCTAAAACTCCATGTTATCCCTATTGTTGTGTTCTGAAGCTCATGCACAAGCTTTAGTGAAAATCCTGAAGACTGCCCATGTTCCACAAGAGATTTCTGCCAATCAATTTCTAAGTTATGTTTCTAGCTTAATGATTGACAATGGATTAGGTTTTTCCGATGCTGACCTGACTCTGGAAGGGAGAAACCACAACAAGGCCCTGTATGTCTCCACTGAATGCATGGGCACTACTCTAGCTCATGTATTGATTGAAACTGGTTATTCTTTGAATGTTCTACAGAAAGGTGCTCTTGACAGACTGGATTGCAAAGGGGTTGTACTGAAGCCTAATGATATTATAGTCCGAGCCTTTGATGGGTCAAAGAGGATGGTACACAGAGAAGTGGATCTTCCGATTAAAATCGGTTCTCAGATCTTTGAATCTACCTTCCATGTAATGGATATTAGGCCAGCTTATTCTTGCTTACTGGGGCGCCCTTAAATTCATTGGGCAAGAGCTGTTACCTCTACCCTGCACCAGAAGTTAATATATCATGTGAATGAAAAGGTTATTACTGTCTTCGGCGAAGAAGAGTATATGGTTAGCCACTTGAACTCATTCTGGTACGTAGAGATGGATAGAGAATTCATCGAGACCCTGTGTCAAACTTTTGAAGTGATTACCATTGCTTCTACTGAAGATGTTTCTGCAATCAGCAAGGCTACCAGGGTTCTTCCCAAGATGGCATCTTTGAAGGATGTTAAAGCTGCTGTAGAAGAAGGTGGTTGTACTATTTGGGATCAGCTTCCTGAAATTCCTTATAAATCTTACAAACTTGGTTTGGGTTTCACTACAGAAGGTCAAAGGGATATTCGTCATGCTCGTGCTGGAATACCTCCATTTTATGTCAACAACAATGAAGTCAATGTTATAGAGGATGTTGACAATGATTATGACCTTGATAGTTAGATTTTTCCTACCATTGGAAACGAGCCCTTCAACTGGAAGGAGGAAGACATTATCTCTATCTCCTTTAGTCAGGAGTAATATCTACATTTCTATTTTATTTCTTTAAAAAGTTTTGGTTATGTAATGTTTAAACAATGACTTTAAGCCCGGTGTCTTATCCGGGGCACAATGGTCCATTTGTTAAGGGTTATCATTTCATAAACATATTTTCATTTAATAAAAGTATTGGACGTTTTGCATTCAAATTTTGTGCTCTCTGTATTTATTTTACTTTATTTCACTTTCAAATAGCTATGTGTTCTTGCATACACCCACACACTGCATTACAAATCCACATCCACTTTGGATCTCGTTGATAATGATTCTGCTATTGCCACTTATGACTTTGAAAATCCAATTTACCAAGCCGAGGAAAAAGGTGAGGAAGATTGTAAAATACCTAGAGAACTTTCCAGACCGTTAGTGCAAGAAGAAAAGACTATTCAACCACATGAAGAGCCAGTTGAAGTTGTAAATCGGGGTACTGAAACAGACAGGAAAGAAGTCAAGATAGGTTCTAACTTAGAAGGAAGTATTAAGAACAGATTAATCCAGATGTTGCATGATTATGTTGAGATCTTTGCTTGGTCATACGAATACATTCCAGGGCTTGACACTAACATTGCGGTTCACCATCTACCAATGAAAAAGACCCCATATCTTGTACTTAACATGGGTAGAAAACTCAACAGGGTGTGTACTGGGCCAACGTGACGAGTCTGGTCGAAAAGAGCACACAATATACTACCTTAGTAATAAGTTTACCAACTGTGAAACAAAATACTCACTGCTCGATATAACTGGCCACGCTTTGGCATAGGCTGCTCACCGACTAACACAATCTATGTTGACTCATACTACCTTGTTGATCTCCAAGACGGATCCTATAAGATACATATTCAAGAAATCTGCTCTCCAGAAGAAAAGCAAGATGGCTACCAATCTTAACAATACTATGATCACGAAACTCTGCATGCAGTTCAAGATCAAGCACCACAACTGTTCTCTGTATCGATCAAAGATGAATGGCACAGTGGAAGCCGCCAATAAGAACATTAAGAAGATTTTGCAGAAAATGGTGGTGACCTACAAAGACTAGCATGAGATGTTACCATTTTCTCTCCTTGGCTACCGCACTTCAGCATGAACATCAACTGGGGCAACCCCATTTTCTCTGGTATATGGTATGGAAGTTGTTTTGCATGTTGAAGTTAAGATTCCTTCTCTGAGAATCATGAAAGATGCAGATTTAGTTGAAGACGAATGGATTCAGACTAGGCTGGACCAGTTGAATTTAATTGACGAGAAAAGGCTTGCGGTTGTCTGTCATAGTCAGATGTATCAAAAGCATATGATCAAAGCCTTCAATAAGAAAATCAAGCATCGAGTATATCAGGCTGGTGACTTGGTAATAAAGCGCATCATTCTACCGCAGGGTGACCCTAGGGGCAAATGGAATCCCACGTATGAAGAGCCATTTGCAATCAAGAAAATATTTTCGGGAGGTGCTATGATACTTACCACCATGGACGGTGAAGATCTTCCACACCCTGTGAATGCAGACATAGTTAAAAGATATTATGCATAAAAGAGACCCGCTAGGTTGATTGGCCTAGGAAAAAATAAGGGCATCCCGACAAACCAAAAGGGTTTGGGAAAAATGAGGGATATATATAAAAGATTGTACACTCGGCAAGTCGAAAACCTAAAAGGGCGGCTTGGGAAAAAAAGGGTATCCCAATGGACTGAAAACACGAAAGGGTGGTCCGGGAAAAAAATTAGGGATTAAAATCGTACGACTATGTCTCGTTGGATCACTTACAGCAAGTTTTGTTACCAATGTCAAGTTCGAACGGTACAAATCAATTCAGTCAACTTCTTCTGACCGCAAGGGATGAGATGCTAGAAGACATAAAGGCAATAGCAGAGTTGAAACTTGACGAGATTATTTCCACATAGCTATATGTTTTGTTTTTACTTTGTACTCTTTTCACTTTTATGACGATTTCCTCTTACTAGGATTTCCGTCTCTTTGTACATAACCGCCTGTTTATAGGAAAATTATCAATACAAATACCATTTCAAAATTAAAATTTTTGTTTTACTTTTTCTGTTTTGTTCGCAAAAATGTACAATGACAAAGTTGAATGAATATATGCATTAGAATATGATTACTGATAACAAATATATGCATAAAAACAGGAATAAACATTTGCCCAAGACTCTAGGAGTTGGGATAACGATCAAGTCGTCCATAATTCACCATAGAGGAATCCCCACAAAAAAGTCCTCACATGATTATCCCCACAGAGTCATCTTCACAAGCTCATCTTTAATAAAGGTACATTCCCCACAAAGCTGAATTAACCTAATCACACTCCCCGACAGATCCCCCCAGCGGATAAAGGAGTGTGATCTTTTCCCCGACAATATCGCTAACCTACGGAGTCCCAATCCTCGCCAGATATTATGGCATCAACACAGTTAATAGAAATTCTCTTTCTCAGTTGAGTTTATCCCTCCAGTAAGGTTCATTTCCTCAGCAAGAGTATTCCTCAGCAGTATATATTCCTCCAGTGGGTTTATTTCCCCAACAGGGTTTATTTCCCAGCGAAATACAGTCTCCCTAGATTGAGTCTATTCCTCTGACTACTACACATCACCGGTAATATTTATCTCTCCAGCAAAGGGCAATCCAGGTTTCTATCCCTAGAGAGTTGCTATGGAATATGAAATCAGACTAGATATCAGTTAACCTTATCTTCCCCCTACGAGTCGACATCCATATCTGAAACTTGGTCAGACAGTGCCTCAAAATATTTTTAATCTCTTTTATCCCCAGTCAGGGTATACAAGAATTAAATTCCCCAGTAGAGTGACGAACAACCACTGGTCTTGAACTCTTCTCCTCAAGCATAAATCAAATTCCCCATAGGAGTATCCTCAAAACAAAAAGCAAGAATTCCCAGCAAAGACATTCTAGACAAAGGTTGAAGATTACGCGTATTCTTCATCCACAGCAGCAATCAAGGATTTATTTTCTCCAACGAGACATTATATAGTGCTACCAATACGCTTCAATGATATTTCACATTCATACATCATTTACAAGTATCATAGCATATGCATACGAAATGCATATAACACACTCTCATTTACTTTGAGAACATCATTATGCAATGCATTTCATATATCATGACATTGCATACAACTGACTCTTTATCTTTTCAGGTAAAGTCTACAAAGAGATGAATATTATCAACCATCAAATAGGTTGCAGATTAATTCCTGATATAAGACAGAGCAACTATCTATATGATCAGACAAAGATTAATTCCTGAAACAAGACATGGCAACTATCTGTGGAAACAAATTGTAGATCAATTCCTGAAATAGGGCGGGGCGACTATCTATATAAACAGGTTAAAGATTAACTCCCAATACAAGACGGGGAAACTATCTATACAGTCGAGCAAAGATTAACTCCCGAAACTAGACGGGGAAACTATCTTTCTATCTTTATGGCCAGATGAAGATCAATTCCCGAAACAGGACGGGGTAACTATCTTTATCACCAAATGGTATGAACTCCTGAAACAGGACGGGTTTACAAGCAAAAATAGATTGTAGATCAATTCTCGAAACAGGACAGGGCGACTATCTACACGATGAACACTTCCCTTCAGAGACTGAATTATAAAAAGAATCTCCCTCAACAGTTGAATTCCGACAAACATCTTTCCGTGATAGACTAAATTTGATAAGAAGCTATTCAAACACCTTCCCCAGAGGTTCATTCTGGAAAGCATTCTTCATATACAGTCAAGCATAGGCTCATTCTCATACTTCTATCAACTGTTACTTTGGATGGCATCTATAATCCCATCTCCGACGACTCTCCGTCACCTCTCCGAGTGGCATCTCTAAGCCCATTCAAGCAATATTATCAACCAACGCTATTACCACCTCCACACGTGAGTGAAAATTTCTGGACACTTAAGTGTTCAATCATCTTCTACCTTCAATTCATGAATAGAGGACATGCCAATCTAACTTTTCAGGTTTAAGAAGATTGAAAAGGGGCAGCTATTGTACCCCAAAATTTTCCATCCTATTTTTCTTCAAGACATTATCCTAGAATTCTCAAATGCTCATGGTGGCTCAAGAATTGATCAAGAAAATGCTCCTCCTAAGCAATGGGTCCACAACTAGGGTATTGTATTTATCAAGGAATATTGGGTTTCCAAGGTCTCAAGTGGTTTTCATGGTTCTTCATATGTCCCTAAGAATGCACATGTCAAGTTTCAAGCTTTGCATCACAAGTTTGCTCAATCAATTGCTCAGATGACTAAAAATCAACTATATAGGGTAAAAAGTCAATTGTGGTCAACATACAGTCAAACTTCAAGATTTTTGGTCAACATCAACATTTTGAATTGATATTCATCATTTGATGAAGGGTTGATCATGATTCCTCAAGGAAATTCCTCAAATCATCAAAAGTAAAAAGTGGCCAAATTAGGGTTTCCTTAGGAGAAGTCAACTGAAATTTGACCAGGCATAACTTTCACATGCTTCATCAACTTTTCTCCAATAAAATCCCATCTTGAAGAAAATTCAACTCTCTACAACTTTGAATCTCTATGGTCAAGTCAAAAAAGTGCTTCATTTGAGAGACATGAGTCAAAACATTACAGGTCATTTCAAAAGTCAACAAAAAGACACTTTTTGTCAAGGCAACTTACATCAAGATAAAGTCTCCAAATGAAAAAATGATCAAAAGAGAGATTGTAGAGGACATCTTGATCTTTCCAAAAAGTCCCAGATCATATTCAAAAGATAAAACTTTAGAGAGTTATGGCCAATGAAAATTGAGAAATTTTGTCATGTTGGAGGCCTAAGATTTACATGTACAAGCTGTCAAATTCGTGCAAGAGTGATTGGTGCAAGATTGAGCCAAAAAGAAAGTTTCCATGCATAATTCCAAATCAAATCTTCACCTCTTAATGCAAGATTTTCTTCAATTTTTGTTGACCTAATCTCAAGACCTATATCTATATCTAACAAGACCAGATGTAAAACACGTGAAAAGCTACCTCAAAACACCCCTAAAAAGTTCTCAAAAATTCCAAAGATTAGGGCAAAGACCAACCCTACTCTTCATCCGCTCTTAAGTAGTTTTTAGCTTCACATCATCTTCCTGAAGCTTCCAGGAGTTGATACCAGTCCTTATCAATCAAAAATCAACCTCAGAACCCTTCCTTGCGTGAACTCTGGTTGGTAAGTTTGGTGAGTTTTGATTTTCAAGGTTTAGTATGATTTCAATCATTGTTAACATGCCATCATAACTAATATGCATTATTAGAATTGTTTTAACATTTTACATGTAAGTTTTGGTGCAGAAACAGAATCGTGCCATTGTTAGGGCACAAAGCTTTTGAAGCTTCAGATCTCACGATGCAAGCATTTTTAGACTGAGCTAACCATACCATTGAAATCGCAGGATGTTAATAGTTCAATTAGCATTGTTTTATTTTTCGTTTTGATTGAATTTTGCAGATTATGGCCGGAACCACCGTCTAGGGTGGTTTGACCGGTGGGTGACTATACGTGGCAAAACAGGATGTTATGATTGGCCCATTCAAATACAATGTCCCACTCATGTGCGCGTGTTTGGTTGTCTGACTTTGTGAATTTTTTTTACATTATATATTTATGAATTGACATAGGTTAATGGATGTATGGCCACCCCAGTGGTATCACGCTTTCCCTTAAGACATTATTGTACCCATACACAGGTTCGATCCTGGCATGGGACATAATTTTTTCATGTTTTATGAATTTTGCTGATCCAGGGAAGCCATCCTCATGCGTGCAGGGTGCACCCTTCTTGTCATCACCCTTGGATCTCCAAAAGATCCAGATCAACATGCTAGAGCATGTGTGCCCACGACAAACCTACTTGGAGCAACACACTAGATCTCAGGCAGGCGCCTTGGCTTGTAGCTTTGGGCCTAATGAATTTCTTTCACACCCCCTTGTTTGCTTATACAACAAGCCCATTGCCTTTTTTTAATTATTTTGTTTTAACCTTTTTTTAAACATAATAAACTCTTTTTTTAAATTAATTTAAAATCAATTTAGAATTAGGTTTTTTTAATTAAATTAACCAAATTGATTCTTTATTTTAATTAAATTGATTAATCTTTTTTAAGTAAATTAATTTCTTTTAAATCAATATTAAGTAGGTTTTTTAGTTTTTATTTAACTAATAAATCTTTTTCTTAATTAACTAATTAGGTTTTTTTTAGATTAATTATCAAATCACTTTTTTATCAAAATCATAAACCATTTTTCTTTATTTTACAATCTTCGTGAACTCTATTACTTCTGCATTGGTTTTGTTCCCAATTTATATAACTGCTAATGGGTTGTAATAGTTTAAATTACGGTTTTTCCTTTCTATTTCCCCTGATTTTATGGTTTGTACCCCCTTCCCCAAAGCTTTGTAATAGCGTAGGACCTTTTACTTTCCGCAATTTACCGCATTCCTAATTACTGTGTAGTAACTAGGCATGTATGGCAAGACATAAAAGCAAACACAGATAACCCTAATCAAGATAAATAATTGAATTAAATCACTTTTCACACCCATACCTCTAGGGTGACCCCACTTGTTGCCTTCGGATAAACATGGTCATGTCCCTCGAACGTAGGGATGCCCTTAGCAAAGATCCTCGGCATAAATTATCATAAAGATCATAGTCCTATGATGTCCCTCTTGTTGCCTACGAGAAATGATCTCGTCCCTCGTTGTTTCCTATGAATATATGATGATAGTCTCTTCGAATTGCTAAGGTATCCCTACATGTTACCTTCTATGATCATAACGATGATCCACGCCTGTCCCTCACACATCCAACGATAGGGCTTCCTACTAACTAATGGTAGGACAACACTATCTAAAGGAGGAGGAAAATAACACGAAAGACCATGAGTAAGGGTAGAATACTTTTAATTGCTTACTCACATAAAAAAAAAATATTTTCTCACAATCACACTTTTCTGAAATATTTTCAAAAACAAACACTTTGTACGCATTCTTAACTGATACAAGAATCATTACAAAGTTACCGTACTTAGGCATTTTTTAAAATATTTTCAAACATACACACACAAAGCATTTCAAACAAAAGTGAGCTAGAAATTAAGAGCCCATAGATAACTATGGATAAAAGGGGTGCTAACGCCTTCCCTTTTCATAACCTACCCCCCGAACTCAAAATTCTCGAAGGTCTTTCAAGTTATTTTCACCCTTTCCTTATTTGGATAAAAGAAAAGTTGGTGGCGACTCTTGCTATCTGCAACATTTGCGATAAAATGCAAAACCAAAAGTCAGTTCTCCCAACGTGTTACAAGTTGGCTCAACATGTCTTAAAAAATTAACCGAGTTCTAGGAGTATCATATCACCGATCTTTCTCGCGGGTTTTATTTTAGCACAATAACTGATTTGCTTCTAAAACATCCCGAGAGTCAAATCTCAATGAGCATAGCATCGAGTATCAACCAACCTTGGACTGCACCAAAGCCGGCTATCTTACTACCTTCTAATGGCCAAGATGGGTCAATTAGGGCTCTAAAAGTCAGTTAGTGCTTATGACACCACGCGACCGCCCAGTGTTATCCTCGACTAACTCAAGGAACACCAGTATAAACCAAAGTATCACACTAACATAGCCATCACTTTAACCATATCGGTCTACGCCGTACAATTTCCATGATCTATTGCTACTTACCTAAGGTACCTAGATCAGGGTGCAGGATCTTTGCAAGAAATGTAAACCCAAACAACCTTTAAAGATAAAGCAGACAAAGCAAACAAAGCAATTAAAGTGATCCTAAACTCTAAGGTAACCCCTCTTTTTTTTGTTCTCCCCAACAGAGTCGCCAGTTCTATAACACGGTGGGAGAACTGACTTGTTTTGTGTTTGATTGCAAATGTTGCAGATAACTAGAGTCGCCACCGAATTTTATTTTATCCAATAAGAAAAGGGTGAAAAGAACAGGAAAGACCGCGATAGATTTTGAGTTCGGGGGTAGTGTGATACGGTGGCCAGAACCGGGACGTGTTTCCCTATTTTTTAAGGAATTTGTTGGTTTGCTTTTTGCGTTTGTGTTTGCAAAATGTCGCGGTAAGCAAGAGTCGCCACCGACTTTTATTTTATCCAACAAGGAAAGGAAAAAAGCACAGGAAAATTCCTTTTTTGAGATTTTCTGAGTACGGGGGGTAGATTATAGAAAGGGAAGGTATTAGCACCCTTTCTATCCGTAGTTATCTACGGGATCTTAGGTACTTGCTCATCATTTTCAAAATTGTTTTCTTTGTGTTTGTGGGCTTTGAAAAGTTTTTATTTTGACTTTGATTTAACTCTTGCTTCTGTCTTCAAGAGTGTAATGAAGTGTTTTTGAAAACTTGTTTTGTAAAGGAGTGTAAGTGTGAAAATTTTGTTTTGATTGAGAAAGTACTTAAGAACTAATCTACCTACTTGAAAAAAGAATTGTTATATGTTCGTTTCCTTTAGACTGTGTTATCCCACTATTAGTGAGTAGGCAGCACCGTCGTTGGAGTTTGAGGGTCAATTCGAAAAGGGATGTACGGTCACTAAAGCAATGTTAGGACGTCTTAGTAATAACCCTAATGTCTTAGATCAATTATCTGAGGCAACAGTATCCGAGGCAATCTTTCCGAGGCAACTTTGATCTTTGGACAAAAGGACGACCACTAAAGCATCCTATACTCAATGACCGCTTACCGAAGGCAACCAAGTTGGAGTGTACCCTAGGAGTGCGCATGTCCGAGTGATTCAGTTTCATATTTATTTATCTTTGCACATTTAGGGTTGTCTAACCATTTTAAAATTAGTCATACATTCTTATCATGCATCCCTAATCATACATCTAACAGTTAATATTTTGCGGAATTTAAAATGCGGAAATTAAACTACGCTATTACAAGGCTTCGGGTATTTACATAGCCAAAAACAAACCCTTGAAAAGTAAAGCGGTAAATGTAAAAAGCGTCCTAATTAAAATTATTACAAACTGTGAGCAGATACAATAATTGGGATAAAAATAAAGCGCGCGATGACAAATTAGATCGAATGTGAACTAGGGTTTTGATCCTTCTATCCTAATTAAAAGATAAAATGTTTTTTTTGTTTTTAATATTTTTTTAAAGAAAAGAACTTAGGTTTTAAAATTAAATATACAAATTAATTAGTGATTAAATTAATTAATAAAATAATTACAAGACCTATTTTTGGTTTTTGTTATTTTTAAGAAAAGAAAGAAAAATTAAATTTGGAATAAAACCTAATTATTCTAATTATTTTTAATTATGTACAAAAGAATTAAAATTATCTAAATTTAACAAACCTAATTAAATTAATTAATTTTTTTAATAAAAATAAGATCTAGACCTAATTTATGAAAAGTAATATTTTTTGTGATTTTTTTGATAAAAAGAAAATTATTTGATTGGTTAATAAATAAATAAATTAAATAAATTAAATATAAAAGAATAACGGAAAGAAAGAATGGGCCTGAAAAGCAAATTGGGATGGTGTGAGAAGCAATCTGGCCCAAGCCCAAGGTTGTCCACATTTGACTTTTTTGGATCTAGCGCATTGCCTTGACTAGGCTCTATGGTGCTCTCCTCTTGATGACCCCTGGATTTGGCCATCTGGCCACTTGGCAGGCCATATCTTGAGGGAGTATGATAGGCCTTAGATTTATGCATACATGTGATTACCTGAAATAAATTGAGAAAAACACAAATGTTGGACGTAGGGGTCGAACCCCTAACCTCAAGCACTCCTACGCCTTAACACCAACCTGGTTACCACTACACCACTTTGCATTTGTTATACATAATATAAACAAAAATCATTATATAAAAAACATACGAGGCAATCAAATTTTTGCGTGAAATTCAAATGGCCAAATCAGGTGAGGCCTCGTCTTCGTTTCCTTCCTCTCTCCGTGGCTAAAGGTTTGGGAATCTATACCTACGGACAACGTCCGTCGCTACAGACTTGTGATTTCTCAAAATCACATACACGTGATATAAATGACCACCAAATCCATGAATGGACTCGTCCCATCCTTTTGAACACGATGGTATCATTCATAAAAGCTAATTTCACCTGCAAGCAAAAACCCTAATTCGAAGCTTCGAAACCTAGCCATGGTGAAATCTTGTATAGGCCATATAAATACAATTAAATCATACAGCAAGCTTGCATATGTCTCATAGATCAAGAATATGTGGTTAATTCATCCTAACAACGCCTAAATCATGCTAACCGAATTCAAGATTTCATGAGTTTCGTGATGGACTTACAGAGCTTTTTGGGACTATAAAGGTTTGGTTCTTGATTGCTTTAGCTTGCTGAGAGTCCCAGGAGTCGATTGAGATAGCTAGAAGGCCTTGAGGATGCCTAGAAATAGGAATTTGATCTTACACTTTTCTTGATTTTTTTCAAATGTTGCTTTGCTTGTTGCGCCTCTTTCTAACCCTGTTTTTGAGTCTGCACACGTTCTATAAGTATTGAGGAGTGAATTAGGTTTGAAAACCTAGCCTCAATCTTCCTACATCAATGAATTTTGATTTGATTTTATTCACCTTTAAAATATTTCCAAACATGGCCTAAATCCAATCTTTTTGTGCACGCATGCCTTTACACGAGTTTGAATACTTGCTAACTGTATAATAAAACCTGAAACAAGCATAAAATCTTTTGTTTTCAATATTTTTGATTTTGTATGATTTGTTTTGATTTAAATTGAATTAATTCAAATAAAAAATCAAAATAAATAATAAAAACATGATAAGGACAAGTGGCAAAGGCTATAGCTCGTGGACTATGTTGCCAACTCAAAACAAGTGAAAAAGATTGGGCCCATTTGGCAAAAATTGAAGTTTAAGGGATAGTTGACTTTTGGCAATTCTGCAAAAAAGGTCAACTTCACCAATGTATAACTTCCTCAATTTTGACTCTTTGGAGGTGTTCGTGGACTTTTTAGAAAGATTGAGATGTCCTATAATCAAACCTTTTGGTCTCATCTCATTTTTATATTCCATTCTCATGTATGAAGCTTTGACAAAAAAGGTGTTTTTGTTTACTTTTCAAAATGACATATAATGTCCAAATTCATAACTTCTTGTGAGTGCATATTTTGAATTTGGGAGCTGAAGATGGATTGTAGGGAATTGCATTCTCTTAAAAATGAGATTTGGATGTGTCATTTCTCAAAAAGTATGAGAAAGTTATGCTTGGTCAAATTTGAGTTGACTTTTCCTACAAAACCCTAATTTAGCAACTTTTAAGTCTTGATGAATTATGAGCAATCCTTGATGAATCATGATCAACCCTTGATCAAATGATGAAGTATCCTTCAAAATGATAATGTTGACCAAAAATATTGAAGTTTGACTGTATGTGGGCCACAATTGACTTTTGCCCTAGCACAGTCGATTTTCAGGCCTTTGAGCAATTGACTAAGCAAACTTCCTCTGCAAGACTTGAAACTTGACATGGATGATCTTGATAAAATTTTAAGACATTGGTGAGAATTTGAGATCACTTGGACTCAATTATCTTGATGCAACATGAAATCCTAATTTGAGGTTGACTGCCTTAGGAGAGAGCTTGTCTGGCCAACCCTTGGACTACCTTGAGCAACTTGGGGATCTTTCTTGAAATGTTTTGAGAAATATGGGAGGCAAATTTTGGGGTACAACAGCTGCCACTGTTCAATCTTCTTAAACCTGAGGATGTAGATTGGCTTTCGTGCCTTTCGTGATCCGAAGGCGAAAGATGATTGAACACTAGAGTGCCCAGAAATTTGCACTCACATGATGTGGTATCCGTCTTGCGATGTCGGGAATGGGATTACAGATGCCATTTGGAAATTGCTTGACAGGGGATGGGCTTAAAGATGCCACCCTAAGGAGCGTAGATCGCATAAGAGACTCCTTAGCGAGAGCTTGTATACCTGTCGTTGAGGAAGATTCCGCTAGGGAATGCTGACCTCTGTCTTATGAGAAATAGAATTTTAGGAGCTCCGATCGTCTGTTATTCTACTGGGGAATCATCTCTGTTGAATTCTAGGAACTTCGATTGTCTGTTATTCTACTAAGGAATTGTCTCTTAGTCGAGGAGGTGAAAATGAACTGTGATCTGGTCGTAGTCCAGGCTTCATAGTAATAAGACCGACTGCTACCTTGTCATAATCCAGGCTTTACAGACTTACTGGGGAGATGAGATTGAACTTGTTATTCGGTTGTAATCCAGGTTTCGTGACTTCTCAATTCTTATCCGGTCGTAATCCAGGTTTAAGAAGGAATTCAAATGTTATTCGGTTGCATCCGGGCTTTTAACTTGAATTTAGGGCACACTAATATTCGATCGACTCCGAGCTTCTTAGTAACTGTCCAGGTAAACTGCTATTCGGTTGAAATCAAAACTTCACAGGGTCTTGTACTGTTGTCTGGTCGTAATCCAGGCTTCAGTCCTTTTATCGTTATCCGGTCGTAATCCAGGCTTCATAATACTTTACTCCTTATCTGCTCGTAATCCAGTCTTCAGAATACTTTACTCCTTATTTGGTTGTAATCCAGTCTTCATAATACTTTACTCCTTATCTGGTCATAATCCAGTCTTCAGAATACTTTACTCCTTATCTGGTCGTAATCCAGTCTTCAAAATCCTTTAAATGGCTATCCGGTCGTAATCCAGGCTTCCCCTTGGCTTTGGGCCAACTAACATTCGGTCGTAATCTGAACTTCATAGTATCTGGCCGGGTGAACTGCTTTTTGGTCGTAATCCAAGCTGCACAGTATCCCTTATCGGTTATCTGGTCGAAATCCAGTCTTCACAATACTTTACTTCTTGTCTGGTCGTAAACCAGTCTTTAGAAGAGAACAAATGGCTATCCGGTCGTAATCCGGGCTTCCCTTTGGCTTTAGGCCTACTAACATCCGGTCGTAATCCGAGCTTTATAGTATCTGGCCGGGTGAACTACTATTTGGTTGTAATCCAAGCTACACAGTATACCTAATTTGGTCGTAATCCAGGCTTCACAGTGTCTTTTACCACTATCTGGTCGTAATCCAGGTTTCACAGGAACTTGTATTGATGTCTGGTCGTAATCCAGGCTTCACAATAATTTGCTGAGCTGTTATCCGGTCGTAATCCGGGTTTCACGGCCTGCTGAGGTTTTAAACTATTATCCGGTCGACTCCGGGCTTCATAGCTTGCTTTTTAAGAGATACCACTATCTGGTCGTAATCTAGGCCTTGTGATAGTCTAATATTGTTATCCGGTCATAATCCGGGCTTCACCATATGTTGTAGGAATCAAGATACTATCCGATCGTACTCGGGTTTCATAGCTTGAACTTTTGTGAGAATTTGATTGTATCTTCCCTGAAAGGTAAAGGTTAGCTGTATGTAATGCATGATGTGTATCAGGCAATGATGTTCTCAAAATAAATGAGATCACGTTGTATGATGCGTATGCATATGTCATGATGTATGGATATGTAATGTTTTTTATGATATTTTCTAGCTGGGGAAAATAAATCCCGGATAGCTGCTGGAGAAAAAAGTTGAATTCTTCGTTCATGCTGGGGATAGTGACTGAAGATGATTGTGAGAATAAACCTGCAGGAGAGGATAATTATGCTGGGGAATAAACTGATGAGCAAATGACTCTATGGGGCGAAGAGATACCCTTCTAGAGGACCTGTTGATTTGGAGAAATAAACTCAACTGGGCATGAGTTACCGTTGCTGGTGATAATGAAACCTGTTGGGGATTGAGTTTCTGTTTGTGAAAGGAATGAACTCTGCTGGGGATGATTTTCCAGTTGCGACTTCACTGGGGGTAACCTTTTAGGCTCTACTGGGGACAATCCTCTAGCCTCTACTGGGGATAATTCTCCAAACTCCATTGGGGATAATCTTCTAGTGCTGATGATAGATAAACTCTGCTTGAGGAGAATATCGCCGACACATTCTCGGTTGCGAGCCTCGGCTGGGGAGAGTGGTGTCCTGTTTTGGACAGCTAACATCACTGTCTTTTTCTTACTCTGCGGGGAGTGAACGTTACTGGGACGCGTGCTGAGGATATGACGATGGCTTTGCATCGAGACTTTTCTGCCCCTGTATCTGCAGGACAAGGTGCCTACGGAGGCCTTGTGGATCAAGTATTATCCCAACCTATGAGGTGCTTGGTATCTTTCGATCGAAATGACAAGTCTTCTTCTGGTAGGCAAGTGATGAGATGACGGGACATAGTCATACGCTTTAATCCCTAACTTTTGCTTGGACTATCTTTTTAGATTTTCAGTCCACTGGGATACCCTTTCTTGCCCAAGCCACCCTTTCGGGTTTTCGACTTGCCGGGTGTACAGATTTTTTCCATTTTTTTCCTAATTTTTGCCCGAACCCTTTTGGTTCGCCGGGAAGCCCTTATTTTTGCCTAGGCCAGTCAACCTAGCGGGTCTTTATTCATGCATGATATTTTCTGACTATGTCCACGCTCTCAGAGTGTAGGGAGTTGTCACTGTCGGCAGTGTTGTGTTGCCATACTACCAGAAGATGTTGGTTTGATCATGCAAGATTCGTTGCTGGAATTTATATCCAATGCCCCAAGTGGTTCAGACGGAGATTTTCCCCTGGCTATTTGGCATCTTTGAGAGATTCCTTGAATCTTAACTTGACTGCCCCAGATGATGGACAATGATCATGCCGTGCCCCTTGGTTGGAAGTGTTTTTCCACTTGAGGTAATCCTTTTTATTGAGAAGGTTTTTTTGTTCACTAGATATTCGTCGTGCGAATTTCTCTACTGTTTGGACAAATACTCATATACAAACAATGTTATTTTAAGAATGCAAAGCTTATGTCTGTCTTGAAAATTTTTGAAAATGCATTTTTCAGTAAAACAGGCAAAATTTGTAAAATGTGATGTCAACTCAGGATGTACAGCAAGTCCTACAGGAGTCAGGATACCTTTCGTAACAGTATGCTTTCGAACTAACCCATGCTTCAGCTAGGACTTTTAAGGGTTATAACGTGGTCTGGTTCACGATTCAAGAAACAGAGGATAAAGGCTCAAAATGTATTTGTACCCACCTGTTATTCGTGATGTTCTTCGATCATAAACTCAGCTAATCGTGCATTAGATCCCGTTTGATTCTTTGCTATGATATTCCAGTGATGGTTCGGATACTGGCAATTTATTTTGAACAGGCAATCATTTTTGTTGAGAGTTTGCAGGACCTCTTTCTTTTTGATTTTATTATCCCTGTCTTTTGCCTGAACTGTTTGTTTTTGTGACTATAGCCAGCGGGATGCCCCAGTTTTTCTTAAGTCTCCTTCATAGGTCTTGACTTAATGGGCTTTTATTTCGAGCGATAGTGACTGCATGTCTTGAAGATTATAGGGAACCATCACCGTCTTTTATTTTGGAAGGACTTCTTTGATGTCATTCATTGTGCACCTGGATTAACTGAGAAAACTACCCTGCCCTAGGTTGTGATTAAGGTTTTTAATTTATGTGAAAAGAACTCCTACTTCTTTGGATCAAAGGGGTTGACGAGGGATTATCTTCCTTATAACTCCACTGTTTAGGATTTGAAACAATGCCTGTACATCGTCAGCAGGGTCTGTTCAAAAGCATACTGTAGAGATTTTTGATATCATTTTTGTCATCCTCCCTCTAAAGGCTTAGAGTTTTTTAATCGAGAGTTGAACATCACAAAAGGGAAAGCAATTTAAATATAGTGAATACAAATGGATTGATTCAAAACAGACATATGCAATGCATTGATAAAGTAACAGAGTTTGACATGAACAAATACTCGAACAATCAAAAGAAAATTACAAATTGAAAATTCTAATGAACAAAAGCCTCTCTTGTCAGAACTTGTCACTTCAAATGGTGAACCTTGGAGGATTGATAGAAACATTCCAGTTAACCATCTTGTGTGAATTCCAATGCTCCTTCATCAATCAGGTTTTAAATTTTGTACTTCAACTTTCAACAGTTGTCAGTATCATGCCCCGGACTGTTGGAGTGATAAGCACACCTTGCATTAGGATTATAGTCAGGTGAAGAAGTCTTGGGATTCAGATGAGGTCCTATCAACGTCACCAGGTTCATTCTCAACAGGTGTTGTAAAGCTTGAGACAACGGCATGTTGAGCTTGGTAAACTGCCTCTTGGGGATATCCGGTTTACTCTGATTAACCCGTGGTTTTTGGTGAGGTTGTTATTAGACCCTTGAGGTATTAGCAACTTGGAGAGGTCCATTCTTTACCAAACCAAATCTTTGTCTTCTTGGAGGTTGATCAATGACTTGGTCCTCGGCCTCGACTGTTTGCTTCATGCTGTTGTATTTGTCTTGATGAAGCTAGCTGATAATGGTTCTCAGCTCTTCTTGTTCCCGGGCTAAGCTTTGGATAAGGGCCATCTGCCCCAGCATTTGGGTTCTTATTGCATCTATCTCAGCTTGCAGTTGTTCCAGCCGCTCGTCCTTATTGTCTTTAGGACTTTTCTTGACCAAGTTCCCGACGAGGAGCCTTTTCAACTCTTCCTGCCCCTTGGATAGGTTTAGGAATATTTCACTGAACTGAGTTTCTTGAGTTTGAAGATCTCTATTGTCTTGTTTGAGAGATATTTGCTGAAATAAACAGTGAGAACATGAGAGACCTGTACTGGAAGACCTGTTATGCAATGATATGTATGATATATGTATGCAATGTTTTCAAGGATCTCGCAGGGTATACAAGAAACTGTTAGAATTTGATTGCAGCTTGATTGAAGAAACTTCGTGCCGTTAAGAGTCCTTCTTCAAGAGTCAAGCTCACCATATCGAGTGGGTCATAGCCACCAACTCAAGTCATCGTGTTTTGATCTCTAGACGACATTGGCTAGAGGAAAATAAATCCCCTTTTCCCCTTGCTAGACGTTTGATTTACCATAACCTGCATCACAAACCCTTGAGATCCTTGAAATGGTTAAGAAAATGTTACGGCATGATGTTATGATGTGTATGCTATGATAAAAACACACCACATGTACCACAGATAGAAAACATGGTAAGGGCAAACAAGTCACACAATAGCCCTTAAATTTCAGGCTGGCATGGAGTTTAGGTACTACCCTCTTGCAGTTTAGTTGGTTCAACCTGTCCTAGTAATAGTAATCGGGTTCTAGAGGTTCTTAATATCACTGACCATCCTCGATCAGTCATATTTTCAGCTTAGCAACCTTTTCTTACAGCCGAAACCATCGTGAGAGTATGGTCTCAATGAGTGTAGCATACTGCTACTTTCTGTGGCCAAGTTGGTCAATTATAGGTTCTAAAGTCAGTTGATGCTTAATGACCCATTAGCAGCCCCATACTCTCCTTGTTCCTCCATAAGGGATATCGGTACCAACTAATGTGTCACACCAATGTAGCTACTGCTTCAACCGTATCGGTCTACGCTGTACAGTTCCCTCACAGTCTATTTCTACTTACCTAAAAGGTGTCCCCAGATCCGGGTTAGGATCTATAGTAACTCCGATACAAAGCCCACAAAGATAAAGTAAACAGATCAAACAATTGAAAATAATATGATGAACTAATCCTAAGATATACCCCACTTATTAATTCCCCAGCAGAGTCGCCAGTTCTGTGATACGGTGGCCAGAACCAGGACGTGTTTCCCTATTTTTTTTAAGGAATTTGCTGGTTTGCGTTTTGCGTTTGTTTTTGCAAAATGTTGCGGTAAGCAAGATTCGGCACCGTCTTTTATTTTATCCAACAAGGAAAGGAAAAAAGCACAGAAAAATTCCTTTTTCGAGATATTTCTGAGTACGGGGGATAGATTATAGAAAGGGAAGGTATTAGCACCCTTTCTATCTGTAGTTATCTACGGGCTCTTAGGTACTTGCTCATCATTTTCAAAATTGTTTTCTTTGGGTTTGTGGGCTTTGAAAAGTTTTTGTTTTGACTTCGATTTAACTCTTGCTTCTGTCTTCAAGAGTGTAATGAAGTGTTTTTGAAAACTTGTTTTGTAAAAGAGTGTAAGTGTGAAAAATTTGTTTTGATTGAGCAAGTACTTAAGAACTAATCTACCTACTCGAAAAAAGAATCATTCTATGTTCGTTTCCTTTAGACAACGCTATCCCACTATTAGTGAGTAGGTAGCACCGTCGTTGGAGTTTGAGGGTCAATTCGAAAAGGGACGTACAATCACTAAACAATGTTAGGACGTCTTAGTAATAACCCTAATGTCTTAGATCAATTATCTGGGGAAACAGTATCCGAGGCAACCTTTCCGAGGCAACTTTGATCTTTGGACAAAAGGACGACCACTAAAGCATCCTATACTCAATGACCGCTTACCGAAGGCAACCAAGTGGGAGTGTACCCTAGGAGTGCGCATGTGCGAGTGATTCAGTTTCAGATTTATTTATCTTTGCACATTTAAGGTTGTCTAACCGTATTAAAATTAGTCATACATTCTTGTCATTCATCCCTAATCATACATCTAACAGTTAATATTTTGCGGAATTTAAAATGCGGAAATTAAACTACGCTATTACAAGGCTTAGAGTATTTACATAGCCAAAAACAAACCCTTGAAAAGTAAAGCGGTAAATGTAAATAAACGTCCTAATTAAAATTATAACAAACTGTGAGCAGATACAATAATTGGGATAAAAAATAAAGCGCGCGATAACAAATTAGATTGAATGCGAACTAGGGTTTTGACCCTTCTATCCTAATTAAAAGAGAAAATGTTTTTGTTGTTTTTAATATTTTTTAAAAGAAAAGAACTTAGGTTTTAAAATTAAATATACAAATTAATTAGTGATTAAATTAATTAATAAAATAATTACAAGACCTATTTTTTGTTTTTTGTTATTTTTGAGAAAAGAAAGAAAAATTAAATTTGGAATAAAACCTAATTATTCTAATTATTTTTAATTATGTACAAAAGAATTAAAATTATCTAAATTTAACAAAGCTAATTAAATTAATTAATTTTTTTAATAAAAATAAGATCTAGACCTAATTTATGAAAAATAATATTTTTTGTGATTTTTTTGATAAAAAGAAAATTATTTGATTGGTTAATAAATAAATAAATTAAATAAATTAAATATAAAAGAATAAAGGAAAGAAAGAATGGGCCTGAAAAGCAAATTGGGATGGTGTGAGAAGCAATCTGGCCCAAGCCCAAGGTTGTCCACATTTGACTTTTTGGATCCAGCGCATTGCCTTGACTAGGCTTTATGGTGCTCTCCTCTTGATGACCCCTGGATTTGGCCATCTGGCCACTTGGCAGGCCAGATCTTAAGGGAGTATGATAGGCCTTGGATTTATGCATACATGTGATTACCTGAAATAAATTTAGAAAAACACAAATGTTGGAGGCAGGGGTCGAACCCCTGACCTCAAGCACTCCCACGCCTTAACACCAACCTGGATACCACTACACCACTTTGCATTTGTTATACATAATATAAACAAAAATCATTATATAAAAAACAAACGAGGCAATCAAATTTTTGCGCGAAATTTCAAATGGCCAAATCAGGTGAGGCCACGTCTTCGTCTCCTTCCTCTCCCTGTGGCTAAAGGTTTGGGAATCTATACCTACGGAAAACATCCGTCGCTACAGACCTGTGATTTCTCAAAATCACGTACACGTGATATAAATGACCACCAAAGCCATGAATGGACTCGTCTCATCCTTCTGAACACGATGGTATCATTCATGAAAGCTAATTTCACTTGCAAGAAAAAACCCTAATTCGAAGCTTCGAAACCTAGCCATGGTGAAATCTTGTATAGACCATATAAATGCAATTAAATCATACCTCAAGCTTGCATATGTCTCATAGATCAAGAATATGTGGTTAATTCATCCTAACAATGCCTAAATCATGCTAACCGAATTCAAGATTTCATGAGTTTCGTGATGGACTTACAGAGCTTTTTGGGACTGGAAAGGCTTGGTTCTTGATTGCTTTAGCTTGCTGAGAGTCCAAGGAGTCTATTGAGATATCTAGAAGGCCTTGAGGATGCCTGGAAATAGGAATTCGATCTTACACTTTTCTTGATTTTTTTCAAATGTTGCTTTGCTTGCTGCGCCTCTTTCTAACCCTGTTTTTGAGTCTGCACACGTTCTATAAGTATTAAGGAGTGAATTAGGTTTGAAAACCTGGCCTCAATCTTCCTCCATCAATGAATTTTGATTTGATTTGATTCACCTTTAAAATCTTTCCAAACATGGCCTAAATCCAATCTTTTTGTGGACACATGCCTTTACAGAGTTTGAATACTTGCTAGTTGTATAATAAAACATGAAACAAGCATAAAATCTTTTGTTTTCAATATTTTTGATTTTATATGATTTGTTTTGATTTAAATTGAATTAATTCAAATAAAAATCAAAATAAATAATAAAAACATGATAAGGATAAGTGGAAAAGGATATAGCTCGTGGACTATGTTGCCAAGTCAAAACAAGTGAAAAAGATTGGGCCCATTTGGCAAAAATTGAAGTTTTAGGGATAGTTGACTTTTGGCAATTTTACAAAAAAGGTCAACTTCACCAATGCATAACTTCCTCAATTTTGACTCTTTGGAGGTGTTCTTGGACTTTTTAGAAAGCTTGAGATGTCCTCTAAGCAACCCTTTTGGTATAATCTCATTTTGATATTCCATGCTCATGTATGAAGCTTTGACAAAAAAGGTGTTTTTGTTGACTTTTCAAAATGACCTATAATGTCCAAATTTATAACTTCTTGTGAGTGCATATTTTGAATTTAGGAGATGAATATGGATTGTAGGGAATTGCATTCTATTCAAAATGAGCTTTGTATGGGTCATTTCTCATAAAGTATGAGAAAGTTATGCTTCGTCAAAGTTGAGTTGACTTTTCCTAGAAAACCCTAATTTAGCAACTTTTGAGTCTTGATGAATTATGACCAATCCTTGATGAATCATGATCAATCATTGATCAAATGATGAAATATCCTTCAAAATGAGAATGTTGACCAAAAATATTGAAGTTTGACTGTATGTGGGCCACAGTTGACTTTTGCCCTAGCACAGTCGATTTTCAGGCCTTTGAGCAATTGACTGAGCAAACTTCCTCTGCAAGGCTTGAAACTTGACATGGATGATCTTGATAACATTTTAATACATTGCTGAGAATTTGAGATCACTTGGACTTAAGTATCCTGATGCAACATGAAACCCTAATTTGAGGTAGACTGCCTTAGGAGAGAGCTTGTCTGGCCAACCCTTGGACTACCTTGAGCAACTTGGGGATTTTCTTGAAATGTTTTAAGAAATATGGGAGGGAAATTTTGGGGTACAACAGGTAGGTTATGAAAAGAGAAGGTGTTAGCATCCTTTTCATCTGTAGTTATTTACGGGCTCTTAATCGCTTAGCTCACTTTTGAAATTTTCTTTATGTGTGTGTTTTGAAAATATTTTTAATGCCAATGTAAGGAGAACTTTTTAATAACCCTTGTATCGGTCCTCAAGGGTGTATACAAAGTGTTTGTTTGAAAATATTTTAAAAAGTGTGATTGTGAAATGTTTTGTTTTTGTGAGCAAGCGATTAACAATATTCTACCAACTCAAGGTTGTTCTTATACTTTTACTCCTCCTTTTGATAGCTCTTTCTTCCTACTGTAACAGTCTAGCAAGATCTCTTGGTACCTCACAATCTTCCTCACCTTCTTCCTCGGCTTGGTTGATCATATTTTCAAAATCATAACTTACAATAGCAGAATCTTTATCAATGGGATCCAGAGTGGATATGGATATGCAGTTTGATACATGAGTGTGTGTAAGAGCATAATTGTATTGACAAAGTAAAAAGCAGAAAAGAAAGACAGAGATCGCAAAATTTATATGCAAAAACGTCCAATGCTTTATTAATGACATATGAGATTGAAAAATGATAACCCTCACAAATAAACCATTATGCCTCGGGTAAGGCATAAGGCCATAGAGTTTATATTGTTCATTTATTACATATCCAGAAAAACAAAAAGACAATTATTCCTGAATAAAAGTAATCAGTACAAAGTATTTAGCTGTCCAGTTAATGGGTCCACTGTTGGTAGTAGGGAAGATCCAGTTGTCCAGGTCATAGCTATTGTCATTGTCTTCTAAAGCATTGTGTGATACGGTGGAAGAACCGAATGTTAATACTGGTTTGCGTTTTGCGTTTTTTGTTCGCAAAATGTCGCGGTAAGAAAGAGTCGCCACCGAATTTTATTTCATCCAACAAAGGAAAAGGAAAAAGAACAGAAAAAACCTTTTTCGAGATGTTTCTGAGTACGGGGGTAGATTATGAAAAGGGAAGGTATTAGCACCCTTTCTATCTATGGTTTTCCACGGGCTCTTAGGTACTTGCTCATTTTTCAAATTGCTTGTGTGTGCTTGTTTTGAAAAGTTTTACTTCGTGATAACCCTTGTATCAGTCCTCAAGAGTGTGACGAAGTTTGTTTTGAAAATTTGTTTTGAAAGAGTGCTTGTTCGAAAAAAGATTGTTCGTTCTCGTTTCCTTTAGACAGCACTATCCTACTATTAAGGAGTAGGTATCCCCGTCATTGGAGTTTGTAAGGGACGTTCGAAAGGGACAAGTACAGTCACTAAAGCAACCGTTAGAAAACTTTAGTATTAACCCTAGAGTCTTAAGATCTTTCCGAGGCAACATTTCGGAGGCAACATTTCTGAGGCAACATTCGAATGGGACATTTTGATCTTTTAGACTGGAGGGCAACCACTAAAATCTCCTCTGCTTAATGACTATTTACCAAAGGCAACCGAAGTGAGGCAAACCCTAGGAGTGAATATGTGCATGTGAATTTTTCAGTTAATTTAGTCTTTGCACATTAGGTGATCTACAGTTTTAATTTTCAGATATTCTTGCCATACAATCCTATTAGCATACATCTAGACAGTTAAAGATTTGCAGGAATTTAAAGTGAGAAAAAATAAACCTAGCTATTACAAGGCTTTGACAGTTACATAATTATCTTGACTGAAAATAAAAATGCGGCAATTAAAACCCTAATTAAAATCTATTACAACCTCGAAACAGTTACATAAATAATAATTGGAACGGTAATTAAAATGCGCGCCGGATTAAATGCGAAGAATTAATTAAGAGACTTAAAATCTAATTAGAAAAAAAATAAAATATTTGGTTTTTTTTTGGAGAAAACTTAATTATTTACAACCCTAATTTCTAATTAGTTTAAATTATAAAAAAAATCGTAATTAACCTAATTTAAACTAAATTAGTTAATTAAGTAAAATGAAACATTTTAAAAAATAATTTTTTTTTATGTTTTTGTGATTTTTTTATTTGAGAAAAAACAATTTAATTGCAAATTAAACCTAATTCGTCTAATTAATTTTAATTAAAACAAATAATCAAATAAAACTAATTAACCTAATTTATTTTCAAAACTATTAATTTGAATAAATAAGACCTAATTCTGTATTTTTTGTGATTTTTTAGTTTAATAAAAAAAAAATTTGTGTTAATTAAAAAAACAATTAAAGAAAATAATTAAAGAAATTAAAAAAATAATAGAAAGAAGAACAAACTGGGCCTGCGTTGAATGTCTCAGGGGAGGTGCAACGTCGAAACTGCTTTTGGGCCTAAGGTTGATGGCCAAATCTCTGTGCTAGATCCCATGTGTTGATCCTCTGATGGTGCACCATGGTCCCTCAATGGTAGGCGTTAGGTCTGATTGATGATGAATCCACTGGATGGATGATGGAGGCGCATGGAAGGTGTTTAGACAAATGGAGCACCAGATCCTGTAGGGGAAAGTAAAACAAAGAAAATTGTTGGGACCTAGGATCGAACCCAGGTCCTTATACTTACCACCAACGCGCCTCACCACTGGGCCAACTGTGTTATTTGTTAATATTATAAGAACAAATCATAATATACAAACAACGTGGTTAACTGAAAAAATGCGCGCGAGATTTAAATAACCCAATGGTTGGCTGCCACATATCGTCTTCTCCAAGGATCCGTCGCTTTAGATATTCACCCTATACCCACGGACAACGCTTGTAGCCATAACCCTGTACAACTCAAAAACTCACAAAACGCAATATAAATGAGATTAAAGGCCATGGTTCAACTGGTTATGATGTCACGGTCATCATGGTACCTTATTCATGGCCTAATTTTACCTGTAGCCAAAAACCCTAAAACACATGTGGAAACCCTAACAATGGAAAGTACAGATATAGGCTTCAAAGATGCAATTAAACTATTCAGTCAGCTTGAAAACATGTCAAAGATCACTAATATGTTAATTAAACATGCTAATGATGCAGGAATTATGGTAATCGATTCTGGAAAAAATTGCAAACCATGTGAGTTACAGCTTGCGTTTCTTGATGCTTCAGACCTTGCAAACGATTGGGATGGCTTCCTGAGACGTCCAATAATTGATTGGCAATGCTAGGATGGCTTGAGATGGCCTGTGGAGTGAAAACCGATTCACACTTTTCTTTGAATTTTTGAATTTGCTCTGCCTCTTTCACGACTGCTAACCCCTGTCTTATGCCTTGTACATGTTAATTATATATCCTATAATGAATTAGGGTTTTAAAATTGGCTTGTATCTTTGCAATTATGGAAGATTTGATTTGATTTCCATGCCATATGCAAACTTGCTATATTGAGCCAAATTATCCCTTTCTTGTACCAATCATGCTTGATTCGATTTGGCATTGATATTTCAGCATATTTTGATTGCAAACCTGTCAAAAAATCATATCAAAACAGATCTTTGATATTATTTGTCATTTATTTGATTTAATTCAAATTTTAATTAATAAAAAATCAAAATAAAATGACAAATGAAGAAAATAATGTGTGGGTGAATATTTGGGTCGTGGACCATATTATAAGTGAGGTGCAAGCATAAAAAGTTAGGCCCATTTGGCAAAAAATGCATTTATGAGCATATTTGACTTTTTGCAATTTTACAAAAAAAGGTCAACTTTGACAAGGCATATCTCTTCCAATTTAAACCCTAGTGAGGTGTTCTTGGACTTTTTAGAAATCTTAGGATGTCCCCTAAGCAACCCTTTTTGTCTCATCTCAATTGAGTCTTCCATGTTCATGTAAGAAGCTTTGACCCAAAAGGTGTTTTTGTTGACTTTTCAAAAGGACCCATAATGTGGTAATTCATATCTTTATATGAGTGCATATTTTTAACTTGTGGTATGAAGATGAGTTGTAGGTAATTGCATCCTCTTCAAAATGAGCCTTGGATGGAAAATTTCTGATAAAGCATGTGGAAGTTATGCTTGGCCAAAGTTTGGTTGACTTTTCCTAAGAAACCCTAATTTAGCAACTTTTGGGTTTGGATGAATTTAGGGCATTCCTTGAGAATCGTGATCAACCATTAATAAAATGATGGAGACCACTTCAAAATGTTGATGTTGACCAAAAATCTTGAAGTTTGACTGTATGTGGGCCACAATTGACTGTTGACCTAATACAGTGGATTATCAAGCATTTGAGCAGTTGACTGAGAAAACTTCTTGTGCAGTGCTTGAAACTTGACATGGATGGTCTTGAGAACACATTAGGACCATGTAGAGAATATGAGGTCTTTGGGGTTCACCTATCTTGATGAAAATGGAAACCCTAATTTGAGACCCACTGCCTTAGGAGAGAGCTTGTCTGGTCAACTCTTGGGCAAACTTGAGCAAAATGAGGATCTCTAGGAGTATGTATTGAGTAAAATGAGAGGTAAAATTTTGGGGTACAACAGCTGCCCCTGTTCAATCTTCTTAAACCTGAGGATGTAGATTGGCTCGTCTTTCTTTCATGATCTGAAGGTGGAAGATGATTGAACACTAGAGTGCCCAAAAATTTGCACTCGTATGAATTGACACTTGATTTGCAATATCGGGAATGGGCTTATAGATGCCATTAGGAAGTTGCTAGAGAATTGTCGGAGATGGGCTTAAAGATGCCATCCAAGGTGTGACGGAGTACCGGTGGAGATGGGCTTAAAGATGCCATATAGAGGATGTTGATTTCCTGAGACATTCCTTCGATGAGAGTTCATGTTCCTATTATTAATGAGGAATCTGCTGAGGAATGTTGGTATCTGTCTTAGGAGAAATAGAATTTTAGGAGCTTCAGTTGTCCGTTACTCTACTGGGGGAATAACTCCTTCTTGAGGAAGTGGAATTGAACTGTATGTATGGTCAAGGTACAAGCTGCACCGCGACTTACTGGGGAAATGCGTAACCAATTGTGTTTGATCGGGTCCCAGTCTTATAGTGTTGTGGACTGCTATCTGGAAACCTGGATGGTAAGGTTATGAGAAGGAACCTGGATAGTAGGGTTACTTCGAAATGAAAGCCTGGATAGTAGGGCTACGAGAAGAAACCTGGATAGTAGGATTACTTCGAACATAGAAGACATGGTAGCTAGCGTGTCTTCTAACTGGTTTTCCTCTCGTGGGAAATGTTCAAAGGTTACCTTCTCAAAGTGTGGGAGCAATGTTAGTACGTACTCTTTGTACGGGATTAGATTCGGATGCTTTGTATCCCACTCGCCTTTGATCTGACTTATCACCAAAGCAGCGTCCCCAGATACACTTAAGAACTTGATCCTTAGGTAAATAGCAGCTCGAAGGCCCATGATGCATGCTTCATACTCCGCCAATGTTGTTAGTACAGTTGAAACCTAATCGAGCAGTGAATGGAGTATGACAGCCCTCGGGAGATATGATTACAATGCTAATGTTGTTACCCAGTGTGTTTGAGGCTCCATCAAAATACATAGACCATCGGGATCCCTCCTCAGGTCCTTCATCTGGTCCAGGTTCTTCGTAGTCAGTCACCAACATAATATTCTCATCTGGGAACTCGAAATTCATGGACTGGTAATCATCCACGGCCTGATGAGCCAAATGATCAGCCAATACACTTCCCTTGATTTCTTTTTAGGTTGTATATTGTATGTCGTACTCAGTTAAGATCATTTGCCACCTTGCTATCCTTCCGGAGAGTGCGGGCTTCTCGAAAATGTACTTGATCGGATCCATCTTCGATATCAACCAAGTAGTGTGAGTCATCATATACTGTCTCAATCGGCGAGCAGCCCATGCCAAAGAGCAACAAGTTTTCTCGAGCAATGAGTATCGTGTCTCACAGTCGGTAAACTTTTTGCTAAGGTATTATATTGCGTGCTCTTTTCGACCATACTCATCATGCTGCCCCAGCACACACCCCATTGAATTGTCTAGCACTGTCAAGTACAATATCAAAGGTCTTTCTTCAACTGGAAGCATCGGAATTGGTGGTTCTTAAAGGTACTTCTTGATTCTTTAAAAAGCTGTCTGGCATTTATGATTCCACTTTACCACTTGACCTTTCTTCAGAAGCTTGAAGATTGGCTCACAAGTAGCAGTCAGATTTGAAATGAACCTGGCGATATAATTCAGGCATCCCAAGAAACCTCTAACTTCTTTCTCTATACGGGGAGCTGGCATTTCTTATATAGCTTTTACCTTTGCAGGGTTTACCTAAATGCCTTTGTTGCTGACAATGAAACCTAGAAGTTTACCAGATCTTACCCCGAAGGTGCACTTGTTCGGATTCACCCTCAGCTTATATATCTTCAACCTATCGAACAACTTTTGGAGATGATCAAGGTGCTCTTCCTTCGTCTGAGACCTGGCTATCATGTCATCAACATAAACCTCTATCTCATGGTGAATCATATCGTGGAATAAAGCGACCATGGCGCGCTGATAAGTTTCCCCAGTATACTTCAATCCGAAAGGCATCACCTTGTAGCAGAAGGTGCCCAACTGTGTAACGAATGTTGTCTTCTCCATGTCTTCTGGGGCCATCTTAATATAGTTGTAGCCATAGAAACCATCCATGAAGGAGAATATTTTGTGTTACGCGGTGTTGTCGACCAGAACGTCAATGTGAGGAAGTGGGAAGTTATGCTTGGGGCTTGCCCTGTTCAGATCTCTGTAATCCACACACATCCGTACCTTACCATCTTTCTTAAGTACCGGAACGACGTTAGCAACCCACTGTGGATAAGAAGTGACAGCTAAGAATCATGCGTCAAACTGTTTCATGACCTCTGCCTTGATCTTCTCTGACATTTTGGGACGCATACGGGGGACCTTCTGCTTAACCGGAGGACAGTCTTCTTTAGTCAGCAGGCGATGTACCACAATATCAGTATCCAAACCAGGCATGTCTTCATAGGGCCAGGCGAAAATCTCAACATAGTCGTGCAGCATCTGTATCAACCTCTGTTTGATGCTAATATCTAGATTTGCACCTATTTTAACCTCTTTTCTGTCTTCCTCAATACCCAAATTCACTGTCTCAACCGGCTCTTCATGAGGTTGTATGGCCCTTTCTTCCTACTGTAATAGTCTAGCAATTTCTCCAGGCACCTCACAATCATCCTCACCTTCGTCCTCGGCTTGGTTGATCGGATTTTCGAAGTCATAATTGGAAATAGCAGAGCTGTTATCAATGGGATATAGAGTGGATATGGATCCGCAGTATGATACGTGAGTGTGTGTAAGAGAATAGCTGTTTTGATAAAGTGAAAACAGAAAAGAATAACAGAGAGCGCAAAATTTGTATGCAAGAAACATCCAATGCTTTATTAATGATATATGAAATGACAAATAATAGCCCTCACAAACAAAACCAATGTGCCTCGGAAGTTTTAAATTGCTTATTACAAATCTCAAAACAAGTAAGTCAATTACTACGGAATAAAAGAAACTGGTATAAAGTCCCTAGTCGTCCAGTTACTCGGTCCACCGTTGATAGTTGGGTAGATCCAGCTGTCGATGTCTGAGTCCTCATTGTTGTCTTTGTTAGAACAAAGTTTGAATCTACTACCCTATGTTTAAGTTTTGATGATAACAAAATGAAAAGATATATTATTTATATGATTCATGTATGAACTATTTGCTACCTAAAAAATATTACGTTCTGCCTTGTAGAAACTCTGATAGGTATAAGCAAGAGCACACTTAAATCAGCATCAGAATATTGGTTCTTGACATCAGCATCAGAAGTTGCTTTATCAGAATACAAGAATCAGAAGATCAACTCGTGTATGATGAAGCTTGATGAACAGAACTGCGCTCAACACTCTGATAAATAAAACAACAGTTCATCAGCAGTTAAGCAGAGTCAGAATGAGCCAAGCCAGAACATGCATTAAGTAAGCAACGGTATTGTGCATTGAAAGCAAATTATTACCAACGGCCTCATTCCAGACAAGATCTGCTCAATAAGGAAAGTTTGTTATTAGCATTGAATCAAGAATATTGCTCCAACGTTCAACAATCTCAGTGCTATATAAACAAGACTATGAAGATTGAATTGGCTAATGCTCTCCAACATTTTACACGCCTAAAAGCTAATTATAATCTTCCTTCTCTCAGTTTGCTAAATGCTACATATCTTCTTACTCAATCATTGTTTAGCAATCTAGTCTCATAAGCTTAAGTTGTGTATACATCACAGTTGTGATACAGTTTTGTAGAAAACATTCACACCTAGATTTATCTTCTTTGTAAGAAAGTGTTTCCTTGACAAACCGGGTTGTGGTTTGCATCAAGAAGGCTTTAGCAGTTGTTAAAGCAGTTTGTAATATTCAGTTGAATATAGTGGATTAAGACCTCGTTGGAGAGAGGCGAAATCACCTTGACGGGTGGACTGGAGTAGTTTGAGATCAAACGAACTAGGATAAAAATATCTTGTTCATTGCATTGATTTTCAGTTTACAATTCAACCCCCCCCCCCCCCCTTCTTGTGTTTTTCACTTCTTCAGTCTTCAATGGCATTAATCCCACGATTATTGATGTGCAGGGGAGGTCTTCCAGCCCGACCGTGTCGAACAGCCCTTTGAGCCCCTGTAGTAAAGCCCAAACCAAATTTGTCAGTTTTGTGAGTGAAATCAGGAAGCTGACCCCAATTGGCACACCCACCTTCTTCAACCACGGCCCTGGCGTCCTTGAGGGAAGCCATCTTCAGAGGAGGTTTGCTGCTAGTAGTAGTTTCAGTTGATGCCAAGATCTGAGGGACCTCTTCAAAATTCTGACAAGGAGTTTCTATAAATTCCCCGTCCATCTCTACGTAGAGGAAGGAATTGATATGGCTCACCATATACTCCTCTTCACCCTGCACTATGACAATCTTCCCTTTTACCGGATACTTCAGTATTTGGTGGAGTATGGAAGTAACTGCCCCAGCCTCGTGGATCCAAGGACGACCCAGCAAACAAGAATACGACGGCCTGATATCTATCACATAGAAGGTGGACCCAAAAGTCCGAGAACCCACTTTGACAGGAATGTCCACCTCCCCGTGCACCATTCTCTTCGATCCGTCAAAAGCCCTTACCACAATGTTACTAGGCTTTAGAGTCAAACCCTCACAATCCAACCGGTCCAACGCCTTCTTCGGCAGAACATTCAGTGAAGACCCAGTATCTACCAACACATGAGCCATAGTGGTGCCCCTGCATTCAATCGAGACATGCAGAGAATCATTATGCTTCCTTCCCTTTGGTGACAAATCTTCATCTGAAAAACCCAGCCCATTATCGGCAGTCAGGATAGCCACACAATCTTTAAATTGATCAGCTGAAGTCTCTTGCGGCACATGCACAGTCTTGAGGAATGCAATCAAATCCTTCGCATGGGCTTCGGAACACAACAACAAAGACAACATGGATATCTTCGATGGGGTCTGCCTCAGCTGCTCGACCATATTGTAGTCGCTCTTCTTAATTATTTTCAGTACTTTCTATATATCTTGCTTAGAGGCTTCCACAACAATTTTCCTAGGTGCCTCCGTCCGGGAAGGCTCACCTATAACTTCTTTGCCGCGGGTATCAGATGATTCGCCAACAGGGGTAATAATTGGAGTAAGAACAAGAGCATGTACTAGCAGGAACAGCAGATGGAATGACAATAGGCTTGTTGACAGTCTTAGGGGAAATCTCGGGAGAGAAGACCCTTCCACTTTGGGTGATTTTGCTGGTTCCGACAATGTTACCAATATCAGGATCAGCCTCTTCATCTTTCAAATCTTGTTTGATGCCATGATAGTACACATCGGCACCATAATGCCAAGGGACAGCTTTGTCTGAGACATATGGGACAGGACCAGGGACAGTGATTATTAGCGGAGCAATTCTTGGAGCAGATGTAATCCTAATAGGTCTTCTCGAGGAGACCTTGGAAGGATTGGCGGAAATGGTTATAATGGCAATGTCTTCAGATGGGACAACGGGAACCAAAGTTTTATCGAACAAAATTTATTTACTGTCCATTAGGCGTTGAACACCTGACTTCAGCAAACGGCTACCAGAACATAGAAACGAACTCATGTGGCAACCTTCACCATAACCCGGATATAAACCGGCCAACAACAAATTCTTCTTCACAGTCATGAGAGGAGTAGAAACTTCATCAACAGAGGTAACAAACCAATCCGCATCAACAACATTAATTCCACGACCGTGTTTAGGCATGGGAGCAGTTATGACATTTGGCTTCTCCGGAGCATCAAACTCTATTTCCTTGGCTTCAATCAAGTCTTGTACTTTGTTCCTCAAAGCCCATAAGTCATTTGTATCGTGGCCAGGACTCTCGGAATGATAGGAACACCGAGCATTCGGATTATATCGGGGAGATATAGTATTTGGATTCTTGGGAGCCTCTTTCAAGGTTGCCAAGTTGGACCTCAACAGATGAGGTAGAACTTCAGCCAATGTCATGTTGATTCGGGTAAACTGCCGTTGTGGTCTTTCCACCCTTTGTTGATTGTTGCATTGTGGAGTAACTGTAGGCCTAGGTATCATTACGGCACTTACTGTCTGACGATGTTCAGCCCTGTTTTGGCCCCTCGGGCTATAAATGGCACTGGCTTCCTTCTTACCAGAAAAAGGCTTCTTTACCGAACTCGAAGAGACATCCTTATGTATCTTGCCGCTCCAAATCCCAGCTTCTACTCTTTCTCCATTTAAAATCAGCTCGGTGAAACCAGCTGACGAGCTTCCGATCAAATGATTGAAAAATAGACCAGATAGCGTCCCCAGAAACATATCAACCAACTCCCTATCAGACAACGGGGGTTGAACTCTTCCAGCCAAGTCTCTCCATTTCTGTGCATAGTCTTTAAAGCCTTCACTTGCACCCATGGACATACTCTAGAGTTGAGTACGAGTAGGATCAAGGTCGGCGTTGTATTGATACTGCTTATAGAAAGCAGCAGCCAGATCTTCCCAATTTCGGACATTGGCTCTCTCCAGCTGGTAGAACCATTCAAGTTGAGTCCCTGATAAACTGTCTTGAAAGAAGTGAACCCACAAATTTCTATCAGTGGTGTGGGGCTGTATTTTTCTAACATAGGAACGGAGATGGAATTTTGGGCAGGACACCCCATCATACTTAGCAAAAACGGGAGCTTTGAACTTCTGCGGGATGACCACTCCCGACACCAATCCCAATTCTTTGAAATCCAGCCCGGGTATCCTCTGAACTTCCATGGAACTCAAACGATCTTCCAACTACTTTTATCTATCCTCAGTAGGAGGATATTGCTCATCATTGTAGTCGGTATCGTTGTCAGAAACTGCAGGATTAGGGTCCTTCTCTTTATCTTGATTCTCCCCCTCCTTAGATGAAGAGGTCAGATCGACTTGTCGCTTCAAACGCTCTCCAAACCTTTTTCCCATATTCAGAATACCGACAACCTTCTTCTTTTTCTTCTTCTCTTTCAGGATGAGGGCTTTCAGATCCTCCTGCCCTTTTGCCAGACTTATGAACATTTGTTGGAATTAGGCGTTATGTGCCTGAAGGTCCTTGATGCTTTGTTCGGAAGACATTTCTGCTGAAATAAACAGCGAAGAAGATGAGAAACCTGTAATGGTACATGTACATGCAATGTTATGAATGGGATGCGCATGCAATGATTTCAAAGACTTTGGGAAATTTAAATTTGAAAACCAAAATAAACAAAGATTTTATTAGCTGAATTCAAAGTTTTAATGCCTTTTAGGCGTTACAATTAAAACAAATCTAAAATTATAAAAGACATCAAAATTCCCATGGATGCTTCCTCTTTGTGCCGAGATAATCATTGAGTCCTTTTTCTTCCTAGAGCTGCTTTGTGAGCTCTAAAACCTTCCTCTCCTGAGCATGGAACTGATCCTTGTAAGTATCATTCTCCTTCATCAACTGAATTCAAGACCTCTGTAATTCCCCAAGATCAGTGGGCATATAAGGATAGAGAACCGTATATGGAATACCCCTTTGAGTAGTGGGTTCCATAATCACTAGTAAAACGGCCACATAGGGCATCATAAGCTTTTGGACACGAGCTCGTACCCATTGGAGGTAAGGTTCCATAGGAATGGAAGCCTTTAACCCCAAAGCCTTGGCTCCAGATCTATTTACCATGCCACAAGCTCGTATGAATCTCCAGCGATACTCGTGAACATCATCCTCATAGTTGAATATAATGCCCTCGATAAGTAACTCATGGGGACCATCTCTTCGTGTGTAACCAAATTGTTGCAGAGCTAAACAAGGATTGTAGGTTATACCCCCTATAATACCAAGTAATGGGACATTGGGGTACTCCCCGCAACGGTCAATAATAGTAGTGTTTTCCATAGCTCGGGAACACCAGAGAATATCCATGTGAGCGAGTGACATTATCCTTTGCAACCAACCCAAACCTTCTTCATTCTTCAGTGCGGACTTAGGGAGGTGATAAATAAACCCCCTCGACAGAAATGGCATTCAACACATAAGAACCCCTCTTCTCTTCATGGTACGAGTATGGAGAGTGTGCAAAATATCTCCGAGCAAGGTAGGCACAGGGTTGCGAGAGAGAAAAATCTTGATAGCATTCACATCTATGAATGAGTCTGGATTAGGGAATAGTACCAACCCATAGATTAGAAGAGCCAAGACCTCCTCAAAAGCCTGAAAATCCATATCATCCCAAAACAGGTGGGCCTTGTCCATCAGAAACATATCTAGAAAACCTTTGACTCCGCTTCTTGTTTCCCAATTGGATACCACATCGGCCCATTTCAGATGCAAAGCTGAGGCAATGACTTCTGGCTTAGGAACTTCTTCTATACATATGAAGGGCAACTTTTCAAGAATGGGTATATCCAACAGCTAAGAGAATTCTTCCAAGGTAGGCACCAACTGATAGTCTGGAAAGGTGAAGCAATGGTGCTTGAGATCAAAGAACTGAAAGAGAAAACTTATCATCTTTTCATCAAAGTTTGAAGTAACCAGGTTGAGAAGTTAACCATGTCTCTTGGTGAACGCAGAAGTTTCAGAAACCCTTGATACTAGCTCTTTGAGTTGGGAAGGTATCTTCACAAAGCTGATTCGGATAGTGTTTCTACGAACGGAAGCCATGATCTGTAAAACAGAACAAAGATAAATTCTCTTGGTCTTTGAAATGGTTAGTGCAATAAGAATGGATGTTATGTTATGATGCATGATGTTATGATAAACCACAAGTATAGAAAACATGGACAAATCACACCAATTCCTTGGGTTTAAGGCTTGCATGAGGTTAAAGGTCATACCCTCTTGAAGTTTAGTTGGTTTCAAATCTGTCTTAAAAAGTAACCGGGTTCTAAGGGATCTCAATATCACTGACCATCCTTTATCAGGCATTGTGTCAGCTCAAGCAATCTTTTCTTGCGGCTAAAATATCCCGAAAGTCTGATCTCAATGAGTGTAGCATCGAGTACCAACCAATCCTCAACTCTACACTGAGGCTGGCTATCTCACTACTTTATAATGGCCATGTTTGTTCAAGTAAGGTTCTAAGGTCCGTTAGTGCTTCACGACACCACGCGGCGGCCCCGTATTCTCCTCGTTTCCCCTTGAAGGATACCGGTGCCCACCAAAGTGTCACACCAACACACCCATCGCTTAAACCATATCGGTATATGTCGTACAGTCTCCATGATCTATTGTTGTTTACCTAATGAGTACCCCCATATCCGGGTGTAGGATCTATTGTAACCCAAGAAATAACCTTTTAAGAATAAAGCAAGCAAACAAGAAAGCAATTTGAAATGACCTAGATCCTAAGGTAAACCCCACTTTATATTCCCCAGCAGAGTCTCCAGTTTTGTGATATGATGGCAGAACCGACTGTTAATATTGGTTTGCGTTTTGCGTTTTTTGTTCACAAAATGTCGCGGTAAGCAAGAGTCGCCACCGACTTTTATATCATCCAACAAAGGAAAAGGAAAAAGAACAGAAAAAACCTTTTTCGAGATATTTCTGAGTACGGGGGGTAGATTATAGAAAGGGAAGGTATTAGCACCTTTCTACCCGTGGTTTTCCACGGGCTCTTAGGTACTTACTCATTTTTCAAATTGCTTGTGAGTGCTTGTTTTGAAATGTTTTACTTTGTGATAACCCTTGTATCAGTGCTCAAGAGTGTGACGAAGTTTTCTTTGAAAATTTGTTTTGAAAGGTGCTTGTGTGAAAAGTTTTGTTGAGTAAGTACTTAATATTCTACCTACTCGAAAAAATATTGTTCGTACTCGTTTCCTAAGACAGCGCTATCCTACTATTAAGGAGTAGGTAGCCCCATCGTTGGAGTTTGTAAGGGACGTTCAAAAGGGACAAGTACAGTCACTAAAGCAACGGTTAGAAAACTTTAGTAGTAACCCTAGAGTCTTAAGATCTTTCAGAGGCAACATTTTCGAGGCAACATTTTCGAGGCAACATTTCCGAGGCAACATTCGAATGGGACATTTTGATCTTTTAGACTGGAGGGCAACCACTAAAATCTCCTATGCTTAATGACTGTTTACCGAAGGCAATCAAAGTGAGGCAAACCCTAGGAGTGAATATGTGCATGTGAATTTTTCAGTTAATTTAGTCTTTGCACATTAGGTGATCTACAGTTTTAATTTTCAGATATTCTTGCCATACAATCATATTAGCATACATCTAGACAGTTAAAGATTTGCAGGAATTTAAAGTGTGAAAAAATAAACCTAGCTATTACAAGGCTTTGGCAGTTACATAATTATCTTGACTGAAAATAAAAATGCGGCAATTAAAACCCTAATTAAAATCTATTACAACCTCAAAACAGTTACATAAATAATAATTAGAATGGTAATTAAAATGTGTGCCGGATTAAATGCGAAGAATTAATTAAGAGCTTAAAATCTAATTAGAAAAAAAATAAAATATTTGGTTATTTTTTGGAGAAAACTTAATTATTTACAACCCTAATTTCTAATTAGTTTTAATTATAAAAAAAAATCGTAATTAACCTAATTTAAACTAAATTAATTAATTAAAGAAAACGAAACATTTTTAAAAAAAGATATTTTTATGTTTTTGTGATTTTTTTATTTGAGAAAAAACAATTTAATTGCAAATTAAACCTAATTCGTCTAATTAATTTTAATTAAAACAAATAAATCAAATAAAACTAATTAACCTAATTTATTTTCAAAAATATTAATTTGAATAAATAAGACCTAATTCTGTATTTTTTGTGATTTTTTAGTTTAATAAAAAAAATTGTGTTAATTAAAAAAAGAAAACAATTAAAGAAAATAATTAAAGAAATTAAAAAAAGTAATATAAAGAAGAACATACTGGGCCTGCGTTGAATGTCCCATGGGGGGTGCAACGTTGAAACTGCTTTTGGGCCTAAGATTGATGGCCCAATCTCTGCGCTAGATCCCATGTGCTGATCCTCTGATGGTGCACCATTGTCTCTCAATGGTAGGCGTTAGGTTTGATTGATGATGAATCCACTAGATGGATGATGGAGGCGCATGGAAGGTGTTTAGACAAATGGAGCACCAGATCCTGTAGGGGAAAGTAAAACAAAGAAAATTGTTAGGACCTGGGGTCGAACCCAGGTCCTTATACTTACCACCAACGCGCCTCACCATTGGGCCAACTGTCTTATTTGTTAGTATTATAAGAACAAATCATAATATACAAACAACGTGGTTAACTGAAAAAATGCACGCGAGATTTAAATAACCCAATGTTTGGCTGCCACATATCGTCTTCTCCAGGGATCTGTCGCTTTAGATATTCACCTTATACCCACGGGCAATGTTTGTAGCCATAACCCTGTACAACTCAAAAACTCACAAAACATAATATAAATGAGATTAAAGGTCAGGGTTCAACTGGTTATGATGTTACGATCATCATGGTACCTTATTCATGGCCTAATTTTACCTGTAGTCAAAAACCCTAAAACACATGTGGAAACCCTAACAATGGCAAGTACAAATATAGGCTTCAAAGATGCAATTAAACTATTCAGTCAGCTTGCAAACATGTCAAAGATCACAAATATGTCAATTAAACATGCTAATGATGCAGGAATTATGGTAATTGATTCTGGAAAAATTTGTAAACCGTGTGAGTTACAGCTTGCGTTTCTTGATGCTTCAGACCTTGCAAATGATTGGGATGGCTTCCTGAGACGTCCAACAATTGATTGGAAATTCTAGGATGGCTTGAGATGGCCTGTGGAATGAAAAACGATTCACACTTTTCTTTGAATTTTTTGAATTTGCTCTGCCTCTTTCACGACTGCTAAACCATGTCTTATGCCTTGTACATGTTCATTATATATCCTAGAACGAATTAGGGTTATAAAACTGGCTTATATCTTTGCAATATTATGGAAGATTTGATTTGATTTCCAGGCCATATGCAAACTTGCTATATTGAGCCAAATTATCCCTTTCTTGTACCAGTCATGCTTAATTCGATTTGGCCTTGATATTTCAGCATATTTTGATTGCAAACCTGTCAAAAAATCATATCGAAACAGATCTTTGATATTATTTGTCATTTATTTGATTTAATTCAAATTTTAATTAATAAAAAATCAAAATAAAATGACAAATGAAGCAAATAATGTGTGGGTGAATATTTGGGTCGTGGACCATATTATAAGTGAGGTGTGAGCATAAAAAGTTAGGCCCATTTGGCAAAAAAATGCATTTTTGAGCATATTTGACTTTTGGCAATTTTGCAAAAAAGGTCAACTTTGACAAGGCGTATCTCTTCCAATTTTAACCCTAGAGAGTTGTTCTTGGACTTTTTAGAAAGTTTGGGATGTCCCCTAAGCAATCCTTTTGGTCTCATCTCAATTGAGTCTTCCATGTTCATGTAAGAAGCTTTGACCCAAAAGGTGTTTTTGTTGACTTTTCAAAAGGACCCATAATATGGAAATTCTTATCTTCTTATGAGTGCATATTTTGAACTTATGGGCTGAAGATGAGTTGTATGGAATTGTATCCTCTTCAAAATGAGCCTTGTATGGAAAATTTCTGATAAATCTTGTGGAAGTTATGCTTGTTCAAAGTTTGGTTGACTTTTCCTAAGAAACCCTAATTTAGCAACTTTTGGGTTTGGATGAATTTAGGGCATTCCTTGAAGAATCATGATCAACCCTTGATCAAATTATGGAGATCACTTCAAAATGTTGATGTTGACCAAAAATATTGAAGTTTGACTGTATGTGGGCCACAGTTGACTGTTGACCTAATATAGTCGATTCTCAAGCATCTGAGCAGTTAACTGAGCAAACTTCTTGTGCAGTGCTTGAAACTTGACATGGAGGGTCTTAAGAACACATTAGGACCATGGAGAGAATATGAGGTATTTGGTATTCACCTATCTTTATGAAAATGGAAACCCTAATTTGAGACCCACTACCTTAGGAGAGAGCTTGTCTGGTCAACTCTTGGGAAAACTTGAGCAAAATGAGGATCTCTAGGAGTATGTATTGAGTAAAATGAGAGGGAAAATTTTGGGGTACAACATGTTGACCCCATGATTGTTGATGCATAGGGGAGGTCCTCCGGCACGAGCACGACAAACAGCCCATTGAGCCCCTGAATTGAAGCCCAAACCAAACTTATCATATTTATATGGAATGTCAGGGAGTTGACCCCAAATGGTACACCCACCTTCTTCAATTACTGCTTTGGCGTCCTTGAGATAAGACATATTCAATGGAGTCTGGTGATCTTTGGCACACTGGTAACAGTCTCAGTTACAGCCATGGTTTGAGGGACCTCTTCAAAGTTCTGACAGGAGGTCTCGATGAATTCTTCGTCCATCTCCATATATCTAAAAGAGTTCAGGTGGCTTACAATGTACTCCTCCTCACCATGCACCGTGACAATCTTTCCTTTCACCGGATATTTCAGCATCTGATGCAAAGTGGAAGTAACAACTCCAGCCCCATGGATCCAAGGGCGACCTAGCAAACAGGAATAAGATGGTCGGATGTCCATCACATAGAAGGTGGAGTCAAAGGTCTGAGAACCAAATTTGATAGGGATGTCCACCTCCCCATGCACCATTATTTTTGAACTGTCGAAAGCCCTCACCACAATGTTACTGGGCTTTAGAGTCAATCATTCACAATCTAATCTGTCAAGAGCCTTCTTGGGCAGAACATTCAGCGATGAACCGATATCTACTAGAACATGGGCCAAAGTAGTGCCCCTGAATTTGATGGAGACATGCAGCGCATCATTATGTTTTCTTCCTCTGGGTGTCAAATCAGCATCAGAAAAACTCATTCCATTATCAGCAGAAAAACTAGCCACGCAATCTTCGAATTGATCAGAGGAGGTTTCTTGTGGCACATGAGTTGTCTTGAGGAATTTTACCAAAGCCTTTGCATGGGCTTCGTAGCACAATAGTAGGGCCAGCATTGAGATCTTGGAAGGAGTCTTCCCCAGTTGTTCAACCATATTGTAGTCACTTTTTTTAATTATTTTTAGGATTTCTTCCATTTCCTTCTTAGAAACCTCAGGAATGGATTCTGAATACGCCTTCATCTAGACAGGCTCAACCAATATCTCGTTACCCCCGATTCTCATATGACTCGGTGACAGGGGTGGCAACAGGGTTAATCATAGGAGTAGTAGTGTTAGTACTAGTAGGAGCAACAACAGGAATGGTCACATGAGTAGTAACGGTTTTAGGAGGAGATATTTCAAGAGAGAACACTCTTCCGCTTCTTGTTATTTTATTGGTCCCAATGATATTGTCGATGTCAGGATCAGTACTTCCGGTAACTTTGTCTTCAGCAGCCAACAGGTCTTGCTTGACGCCATTGTAATAGACGCCAGCCCCATAATTCCAGGGAACAACTTTGTCCGAGGAATATGGTATTGTCCCTGGCATAGTGATGATCAGGGGAGACAACTTTGGAGCAGATGTAATCCTGACGGGTCTTTTGGTGGAGACCCTGGGAGGATTGGCAAAAATAGTTATAATAGAAATGTCTTTACATGGAACACTTGTGACTGGAGTCTTCTCAAATAGAATCTATTTATCATCCATCAGGCGTTGAACACCTTCTTTCAACAAATAGCAACCAGTTGGCAGAGATAAACATAAGTGGAAACCTTCACCACAACCCAGAAATAAACTGGCTTGTAATAGATTCCTTTTAACAGTTATGAGAGGAGTAACAAGTTCCCCAACAGAAGCAACAAACATATCTTTGTCAACAGCATTAACACCATGGTCGTGCTTGGGCATGGGCATGGGGGCAGTTATAACATTAGGAGTCTCTGGAGCATCGAATTCAATCTCCTTTGCCTCGATCATATCCTGCACCTTGTTCTTCAAATCCCAGTAGTCGTTTGTATCATGGCTTGGACTTTCATAATGATAGGTGCACCGAGCCTTTGGATTATAGTGAGGAGATGCAGTGTTGGGATTTTTGGAAGCTTCCCTCAAAGTTACCAGATTGGATTTCAGTAAGTGTGGTAAAACTTGAGACAAGGTCATATTGATCTGGGTAAACTGTCTCATAGGCCTTTCTGCTCTGGGCTGATTGTTCTGCTGTTGAGTAGCTGCAGGCTTGGATATCATTACATCCCCTACCGTTGGAAGGTGTTCGGTTCTGCCCTGATTTCTTTAACTGTAAGCAGCACTGACCTCTTTCTTTCCCACGAAAGGTCTCTTTCCTACACTTTAAGAGGTATCCTTTTGAATCTTGCCGCTCTTAATCCCAACTTCCACTCTTTCTCCAGTTAAGATCAGATCAGTAAAACCAGATGAGGAGCTTCCAATCAAATGATTGAAAAACGGACCAGATAGAGTACCCAAAAACATGTCCACCAACTCCCTATCAAACAGAAGGGGTTGGACTCTTCCTGCTAGGTCTCTCCACTTCTGGGCATAGTCTTTAAAACCCTCGCTAGAACCCATATACATACTTTGGAGTTGTGTACGAGTCAGAGCAAGGTTTGCATTATATTGGTACTGCTTATAGAAAGCAGCAGCCAGGTATTCCCAGTTATGAATATTGGTTCCCTCTAGTTGATAGAACCACTCTAGCTGAGTCCCGGAGAGACTGTCTTGGAAGAAGTGGACCCAAAAATCCCTGTCAGCGGTGTGCGGTTGAACCTTCCTCACATTAGATCGGAGATGCATCTTGGGACATGAGACCCCATCGTACTTAGCAAACACCGGAACCTTAAACTTCTGCGGAATGACCACCCCAGAAACCAAACCCAGCTCTTCAAAATCCATCCCAGGTACCCTCTGGATATCCATTGTGTTTAGACGATCCTCCAGCTGTTTGTATTTATCATCAGCGGGAGGATACTGCTCCTCATTATAGTCAGATTCATTATCATATCCCTTCGGGTTGAGGTCTTCCTCTCTTGTCTCCTCTTCCTGGGTGTCTCCTTCTTTTGACGAAGTTGCTAGTTCTGAAGCTCTCCGCACGGGTCCTCTGATCCTTCTTCCCAAATTCACTACACCAGCTGGTTTCTTTGGCTTTTTGATCTTTTCTCTAACGACCAGGGCTTTCAGCTCTTCTTGCCCCTTGGCCAGAGCCATGATCATTTGTTGGAACTGAGCATTCTGAGTTTGAAGGTCCTTCACTGTTTGTTCGAGAGCCATTTCTTTTTCTGAAATAAACAACGTAGAGAAATAAGAAACCTGTACTGAAGACCTGCTTATTCAATGAAATGTATGATATGCTTATGCAATGCTTTCAAGGACCTTATTGGATTTAAGTTCTTTTAAACAAAACAGGAAACAAAACTCTTTATTAGTAAGTTTTTAAGGAAACAAAAGATTACGCAGGGATAAACATTGAAAGGAAATCCTAAACTCCTAAGTCTCCCATGGGCGCTTCCTCTTGGTGTTGGGGTAGGTATTGAGATTCTTCTCTTCGTGAAGCTGCTTTGTTAATTCCAGCATTTTCTTCTCACTTGCATAGAATTGAGCCTCAAAAGTATCTCGTTCTTCCTTGAGCTGGATCTAAGACTTTTGCAACTCTTCAAAGTTGGTTGGCATATCAGGATGGAGAATAATGCGGGACTTTCCCCCTTGAACAACAGGTTCCAAGATAACCTATAAGATGGCATCGTATGGCATCATAAGACTTTAGGCTCGAGCTTGTACCCATTTGAGGTAAGGTTCCAAAGGGATGGAGTTCTTGCGCCCCAAAGTCTTACTATCAGTCTTCTTAATAATGTCCCGAGCGCGGATGAACATCTGACGATAATTTTGTAGATCATTTGAGTAGTTGAACATAATACCCTAGATGAGCATATCTGGTGGACCATCTCTCCGTGCATAACCAAACTGACGTAGTGCTAAAGAAAGATTGTAGGTGATGCCTCCCTTATGCCCAGGAGTGTCACATTAGGAAATTCTCCATAGTGATCAATAAAAGAGATGTCTTCTTGAGAGCGAGGACACCAATGGATGTCGGAGTGAGAGAGAGACATCAATCTTTGACTCCACCTTAAGCCTAAATCATTCTCATTGTTAACCGAGGAAGGTGCTAAATAAACCACCTATATAGCAGAGGGGTACAAAACATGAGAGTTCCTCGCTTTTTTAGAGTATGAGTATGGAGAGAATGTAGGATATCCCCGAGCAATGTAGGAACCGGATTGTGAGCAAGGAAGATGTTGATGGCATTCACATCTATAAATTAATCTGAATTAGGAAACAGGACCAACCCATGGATCAATAAAGCTAAAACATCTTTGAAGGCATGGTAACTCATAGCATCTAGGAAAATCTGAGCTTTCTCCATTAGAAATTTTGTAAGAAGGCCCTTAACTCCGCTTCTTCTTTCCCAATGGGATTCAATATCAGATGGCTTCAAGTGCAAAGCTATGGCAACATTTTCGGAATTTGGATCTTGTTCTAACCCAGTAAAAGGTACTCGCTCCAATATAGGTAAACCAAGTAACTTAGAGAATTCTTCCAGTGTAGGTACCAGTTGATAATCGGGAAATGTGAAGCAACGGTGCTCGGGATCAAAGAATTGGAATAGAACACTCATCAAAACTTCGTCAAATCTGGTGGTAACCAAGATGAGCAAATGACCATGTCTTTTGTTGAATGATGAGTCTTCGGGAACTTTCAAGACCAATTCCTTGAGCTTGGGAGGGATTTCTGTGAAGTTAATCCAGATGGTCCTTCAGCGACCTGAATTCATATCCTACAAAATAGCAAAGAGGTAAATCAAACATGTCCTTGAAATGGTTAGCATATATGAATGTCATAATGTTTATGATTTCATGATTATGCTTAAATTACAGATAAACACAAGCAAATCGCACAATAGACCTTAGGTTCAAAGGCTTGCATGAGGTTTAAGGTAAGTACCCTCTTGAATGTTCAGATGGCTCGACCTTTCCTATTAATAGTAATCAGGTTATAAGGAGTCTCAATATCATTGACCTTACCATCAGGAATTGTTTCAGCTCACGCACCGAAGTATTGCAGCCAAAAAATCCCGAAAGTCCAGTCTCAATGAGTGTAGCATCGAGTATCAACCAATCTTCGGTCGGAACCAAAACTAGTTATCTCACTACTTCCTAATGGATAGGATGAGTCGGTTAAAGGTTCTAAAGGTCAGTTAGCGCTTAGTGACACTATGAGGAAGCCTAATGTTATCCTTGACTTACTCAAGGAACATTAGTACAATCCAGAGTATCGCGTTACAACCTCCATGATTTATTGCTACTTACCTAAAAGGTTCCCCAGATCCAGGTGTAGGATCTTTACAAGAATACCCCCAACAAACCCTGAAAAATAAAGCAAGCAAACACACAATAAAGTATTTTAAAAATTATGAACTAAAACTCTAAGGTAACCCTACTTTATAACTTCCCCAGCAGATTCGCCAGTTCTGCGATACGGTGGCAGAACCGACTGTTATACTGGTTTGCATTTTGTATTCGCAAATGTGCGGTAAGCAATAGTCTCCACTGACTTTTCTTTTATCCAATAAAGGAAAGGGTGAAAAGAACAGAAAAATACCTTTTTCGAGAGTTTTTGAGTAAGGGGGTAGATTAGGGAAAGGGAAGGTGTTAGCACCCTTTCCATCTGTGGTTTTCCATGAGCTCTTAGATACTTGCTCATTTTTGAAAATTACTTTTGTGTTTGTGTGTTTTGAAAAGTTTGTTTGCTTTATGATAACTCTTGTATCAGTTCTCAAGAGTGTTGCTAAAGCGTTTTTGAAAAAGGTTTTGAAAGTGTAGTGTGAAAAAGTTGTTTTTGAGCAAGTACCTAACAATTATCTACCTACTCAAAGAAGTTTGTTCTTTTCTTGCTATCCTACTATTAGTGAGTAGGTAGCCCTATTGTTGGATGTTGAGGGGATATTGAAGGGACATTTATGGTCACTAAGGCAACTGGGCAAGAACTTTTAGTAATTGTCCTAAAGTTCTAAGATCACTTTTTAACCGAGGCAACGTCGAAAGGGTCATCGAGGGACTTGTGATCTCTTGAACTATAGGACAGCCACTAAAAATTCTCACGTTTCGAGAATTGTGACCGTTTCCGAAGGCAACCGAAGTGGGGGTATCCTAGAGGTGCGCATGTGCGAATGTGTTGAGATTCCGTTTTTTTTTGTCTTTTTGTTAGGTTAGCTAATGTTTGATTTTAGTCTTTCTATACAAGCCTATTTACTAACAGTAATATAGTAAAATAATAAAGTAATAAATGTGCGGAAAATAAAAATGCAGAAAAATAAATCCTGAGTTATTGCACGGCTTTGGGAGAGATACATTATAAAAATGTGGAAAGTAAAATTCTAATTATTATTACAAACCAGTAGGCAGTTACAATAATAAAAAAAATGTGAAAGTAAATAAATGCGCATGAATTGAAAATACGTCTAAAATCCTAAGTGAAAGGAAATTTTGTTTGTTTGTTTTTATTATGAAAAGAAATTGAATTAAAAATCCTAAGTCTATTCAATTTTAGTTTTTTAAGAAAATATTAAAATAATTATTTAATTAATTGACAAAATTAATATTAATAGTAAAAACTAAAACCTAATCTTTTTTGTGATTTTTTATTTTTAAAGTTGATTAAAAACTAGAAGAAACAAAGTAATGAAAAAGATACACTAAATGGAACAAGCAGTAAAAAGAAAAAGCGTAATCTGCAGGATGCAGGCTTGGATCGAAAGGCCTAAGGCTGCCTTTCAATCCAAGTGAAAAGGCTGATTGAAGGTGCCCAACGATGGTGCATGATATACTCCTACGATCTGGGACATTGGATCTGCAAGCAAGTTTGTTAGAAAAAACACAAAATGTATGACCTGGGTGTCGAACCCAGGTCCTTCGATTCCCTCTCTAATTCGAATCTGAAGTTATTTCGTCCTGCAATACCAAGAATCCTGAGATTCGAATCAGGGTTTATATTTAATGTATCGTTAATGTATCAAGCGTTTCGAGCGCATTTTCAGGTTATGCCCTAGAAATGGAAATCTGAGATTCAAGCGTTTAAGCTTGTATGCAATACGTTAAACCTGCCTTATGCAATGTCATGAACACATGTATGAACATTAGATCTGTTAATAACACATATTTAGCAAGATTGAAATAAAAAATAATATACCAAACGGTGATGACTGGTTATGGATCTTTTGGACGTGGAGGCGCTTAACTACGGGCCTGGTTCAACTTCTGGGAGTCTCAAGGGATGAATGGTGGACTCGGTTTGGCCTAGAACTGGCTGGAGAGAGAGAATTTGAATTGAACTACTTTGAAGAAAATTGGAGCCCATTTTTAGGGTTTGTTTGAGGCAGCTGTGCGTGTGTTGTGAGGCAGTATCTGTGTGTCCTTTTTCTCTGAAATTATGAGGTTTATATAGGCAAGGTATTTTAGGTTAACATTTGTGTATCAAATCTTGGTCCATTATGATGAGGAGATTTGATTTGATTTCTTCATAAAAACTTGCTATATTTGATTCAATCAGGTGCCAATCTATTTTCATGCGTTACTGCCAGCCTGTTATGAGTTGTTTGGGCCTCCAATATGATGGAAATCGAAAGCTGACATGCCCCAACAGATCCATTTACCTTCAAATTTGTTCTCTTCGAAGGCTCTAAGATCCAATTCGAATTACTCAGAGCTTTCCTCATCAGAACATTGTTTCCTTCGAAAGCTCTGAGTTCTAATTTGAATTGCACCAGCTTCATTATCATGGCTCCTTCGATTGAGCCACTCTCTGCTTTGATTGCTTGATTTGAAGAAAATCACCCTATTCGTATCAGCTCTTGTGGAGTTAGGAACAAACAAGGAAAGAATTTGGCCCTTAACTCAGGAATTGAAGCCACGATCAAAATTGAATTCTTTCCATATTTGCAAGGAAAACATGCCATTTTGAACTTTGAGTGAACCTGGACATGTTATGATAGTTCAAGGCTTTCATCATGGTTCCTTTGATTAAGTTTCAAGCTTTTCTCTCTTCGATGGCTTTGAACTTGACCAATCGAAGCATTATCTTATTTATTGGTCGAAGTGTTGTTCTGCTCTCTTTGATGGATTTGAACTTGACCAATCGAAGCATTATCTTATTGACTAGTCGAAGTGTTGTTCTGCTCTCTTCAATGGCTTTGAGTCCTGATTTAAATTGTTCAAGGCTCTCCTCATCATAGCTTCTTCGTTTGAGCCACAGTCTGCATGAATTCGCAAGGCTCAGAGTTTTCCTTATCAGAGCTCCTTCGACCAGCCCTTGTTCTCTTTGATGGTTGAGTTCTGATTCGAAGGGTTCAGAACTTCCCTCATTAGAACATTTTAGATTAAGACACCTATGCACTGATATGCCATTCAAAGGATACTTTACTCTGATATGCCAATCAGAGGCAATTCTGATGTTCCAATCGAATGACCCTCTGATGTTCCAATCGAAGGACACCCTGGTGTTCCGATCGAAAGAAACCCTGATATTCCAATCGAAGGAAGCTATGATGTTCCAATCGAAGGAAACTCTGATGTTCCAATCGAAGGACATTTCGTTCATCTTCAAATTTTACTTTCCTCAAGCCAAAGTTTTAAACCACCCATGTAAAAGAAAATCTTGAAAGAAAATGAGAGGGAAAATTTTGGGGTACAACACAACGCTTCGGGGCAGATACATAATAGACAGTGCGAAAAAGAAATCATAAGCTATTACATCCAGGAGCAGTTACATAATAATGAAAGAAAGCGACAAATAAAGATTACATTCGCGAAACCTATACCGTCGATCTAAAAATGTAAAAATAGGAAAAGAAAACTTTTTTTGGTAATATTTGTGAAAAGAATGATTTATGATTAATAAAATAAACCTAAAAAATATAATTAGTTTTAATTAATAAAAAAAGTCAATTAATTTTAATTATTAAAAAAAATTTGATTAGTTAAATTAATTAAAAAGCCCTAAAACTAATTTTTGTATCTTATTAAGTAATAAACAAATAAGTAAAAGAAAAAAGGAAAAATTATAAGGAAAAAAACGAGTTTTGGCCTTATTTTAGCAAAAGGAGGGGGTGTTGAATAGCAAGGAGGTTCATGCCCAAAAACGTAAGCCCAAGAGATCCGGTGCGTTCACCCAGGAGGGTGTATCATGGGCATGCAGGTTCCTGAGCGTTGGATCAGATCTGTGAAGATCTGATGGTGGGAAGTGTCAGGGTGCATGGTTGATGTGTAGAGACGCACTGCATGTGATATGCAAAAACATGAAAATATGAAAAAAAATCTCAAAACACCAAAAGGAAGGGATCGAACCCACACCCTAGCATAGTAAGACCTTATCTTGCGCGCTCTTGCCACTGGGGTGGCTATACATTCGGTATCATAAATAAAAACAAATAATTATATAATCAACTCAATTAACTGGACCGGAGAAGCGTCGGAGCCCTAGCTCCGGTCGTCTTCTTCGGTGAGTACCTTCTTTGTTCCTGTAAAATAACAAACAATAGAGGTTCCAAAGGACCATACCCCCCTAATTAAGGCCTTGTGATTTCAATGGAACCCTTGGTTTGGGCTAAAACTTATTGTATTGTGAGATATGACAAAACTAACATGAAACTGACCGAGCATGGCAATTCGTGATTCAACCATTATGGGGATCACGCAATAGTCTCGTCCTGCACATGGATATCTCAGAAACATATTAGTAAAGTTAGCATGCGTTAAAACACAAAGAAAACAAAGATATGAATTTGGGAAATATAGGGCAATCGGAGATGCATGGAATGTTGGTAGGGATGGCAACGGGGCAGTCGGGGGCGGGTTTAAGCACACCCAGACCCGCACCCGCCCCCAAACCCGGTCGGGGCTAATATTTGTTCCCCCACCCCCGCCCCCAATAAGAAACGGGTTTCCCCGCACCCGCCCGAATAAAATATTCATTTTTTTAAAATTTATATTTTTTTCAATAAAAATAAAAATCAATAATTAAACTAAATAGTTAATTATTTCAAAAGCATTTTTATGTTTGATATTTTTATTTAAATTGTATTTTAAAAATAAATAAATACTAATTCTAATAAACATGATATTATAACATTAAAAAGTGTAAATGAGTAATAAAACTATTAAAAAATAAATGAAATAAATTAAATTTAGTTGGCGGGTGCGGGTGCAAGGTGGGTACCAGCATCACCCCCCCCCCCCCCCCCCCGCACCTGCACCCGTAAATAAAAATCGGGTTTTCCCCGCACCCGACCCCGGTTAAACCGGGTTTTCCCTGCTAATTTCAGAGTGGGGCCCGACAAAAGCATGTTTATTTGCCATGCCTAAATGCTGGTTTCGTGTGCTTTGGATCATCAAGTTTGATCCATTCTTACCATATACCACTTCAAAGATCGATTTGAAGGGTTGGTATGCTTTGAAAGTGGCTGCAAATAGGGTTTATAATTTTCCCAAGTTTTTGAGAATTTTGGAATGGATTCTTGTGCAAAGGACTTCATGTCTCTCTTTGTCTGAAATAGTAAGGATATATAGTGAGGAAATTAGGTAAACCAAGTGGCCTTGGACCTTTGTAAGAAAAGCCTTGATTTTATCTTATTTAATTTTGAATTTAAATAAATAAAATAAAAGATAAATAGAATAAAAAGCCAAGGGGTGCATGGATAAGTTATGAGGTTCACAGTAAGGCCTAATACACGCATGGACTTTGAAACACAAGCCCAATAGCCTAAAATTCCAAATTTGGTCACTTTAGGTTTCATGCATTTTCTCAAAATTTCCCAACTTGCACCAATCATAATTATCGTAAGTTTTATCATTTAAAGGTGATCTTAGAATTTTTCGAAAGCCCAAGATGTCCTCTAAAATATCTATGTTGATCATTTTTGCATTTGGAGATTTTATCTTTATGTAAGTTACCTTGACAAAAAGTGTCTTTTTGTTGACTTTTGAAATGGCCTATAATGTTTTGGCCCGTATCTCTCAAATGAAGCATTTTTTGGACTTGAGATTAGAGATACAAAGATGTATATAATTGAACTTCCTTCAAAATAAGTTTTGGTTGAGAAAAATCTAATGAAGCATGTGAAAGTTGTGTTTGGTCAAATTCAGTTGACTTCTCCTTAAGAAAACCCTAATTTGGCAACTATTGACTTTTGATGAATCTTGAGTTTTTTTGATGGATCATGATCAACCCTTGATCAAATGATGAATATAAATTCAAAATCTTGATGTTGACCAAAAAATTTGAGGTTTGGCTGTAAGTTGACCATAGTTGACTTTTTGTCCAATATAGTTAATTTTTCAGTTATCTGAGCAATTGACTGAGCAAACTTGTAATGGAAGGCTTAAAATTTTGCATGAGCATTCTTGGATAAATATGAGGATCCATGAGATCCATTTGAGGCCTTAGAAATCTAATCTTCCTTAAGAAAAGTAAAACCCTAGTTGTAGGCCAATTGCTTAGGAGGAGAATTTGTCTGATCAATTCTTGAGCAACCTTGAGCATTTGAAAACCCTAGGAGAATGTATTGAATAAAATAGGAGGGAAAATTTTGGGGTACAACATTGTCCAAGTTTCAAGTGCTGAGGAATGAAATTCCACCACGAATTCCATTAATAAAGACTTTGTTATCGCTCACTATGACTTTGATAATCCGATCTACCAAGCCGAAGAGGAGGCATATGACGATTGTGACCTCCCCAAAGAATTAGCAAGATTTTTGAAACAAGAGGAGAAGGTTATCCAGTCGAATCAAGAGTCAATCGAGGTGGTGAATATTGGTACAAAATAAGTAATGAGAGAAGTCAAGATAAGGGTAGATCTCTAAGAAAGTATGAAGGCCAGAGTGATTGAGTTGCTTCGAGAGTATTCTGATATTTTTACTTGGTCTTATGAAGACATGCCAGGGCTGGATACAGATATCATGGTACATCGTCTACCGCTCAAAGAAGGGTGTTCTCCTGTCAACCAAAAGCTCCGAAGAACTCATCCAGATATGTCCAAAAAGATCAAAGAAGAAATTCAAAAACAATTGGATGCAAATTTCTTAAAAGTCAACAACTATCCTTTGTGGATTGCAAACAATGTGCCTGTGCCTAAGAAGGATGGTAAGGTCAAGATGTGTGTGGACTATAAGGACTTGAATAGAGCAAGCCTTAAAGATGATTTTCCTCTTCCCCGCATTGATGTGTTGGTCGATAACACAACCCATTCTAAGGTGTTTTCTTTCATGGGTGGTTTTTGAGGCTATAATCAGATTAAGATGGCACCTGAGGACATGGAGAAGATAACATTTATCATGCCATGGGGAACCTTTTGCTATAAGGTGATGCCATTTGGGTTGAAGAATGCAGGGGCAACGTATCAACGTGCCATGGTCACTCTCTTTCATGATATGATTCACAAAGAGATCGAGGTCTATGTGGACGATATGATTGCTAAGTCTGATACTGAAGAATAACACCTTGTTCATCTAGAAAAATTGTTCGAAAGATTGAGGAAGTTACTTTTGAGGCTGAATCCAAATAAGTGCACTTTTGGAGCTTGCCTAAGCCATTTTATTGAAGCATCATTTTCTTATCATCATTGGAGGCATCTTTGTTCAAATAATTGCCCAAGAAGTCCAAAAAAATTAGGGTTTTAAAGTATGGTTCTCATCCTCCTAACACAAGGTGCAAAACCAGGGTTTTGAATTTAATCAGGAGTTCATCATTTTTTCACCCAAACTTGTTTCCATGTTCTTCTATATGTTGTTGAGAATCTATTATTGAAATATTGAGGTTCAATTTGGATTGGAAATGGTTCAATTAATCACATGGGGCAAATTGGTCATTTTGGTCAAAGTCAACAAAATCAGAGGTTGACCAAGTGGACTTTTGGTCAAACATCAAGTCAAAAATTCTCTTTTCATATATCATGACCAATTTTATCATTGAATCAAAAGGGTTGAATAAATTGAGTTTAACTTGTTTAAGAAGTTACTTGAAAATCATAAAAAATTTCTAAGTGTCAATTTTCCAAGTCTTGGACATTCATGGGCGTAATTTCATCAAGCAGGTGATGTGACATTTTCAATATCAATTATATTTTGATTGAAATGATATTTTGAAAATTGGTTTCGAGCACTTTGAAGTATTCCATGAGAGCTTCTCATTGATCTTTGAATCATATCATTTGGCCAAATAATGAAAGAGTTACAAGGTCCTAAAGTTGAAGCTTTGAAATTGACTTCATGCACGCCATGCATGCATGTGGTGTGCGTGCGCCCAGGCCTATGAATTTCTTATTTTTCTTAAACTTTAATCATTGGCATCTCCTGCATTCAGGCACCAAATTCAACAATTCAAAGCACCATGCTCATCTACATGTTGCAAGCTTTCAGAAGGCCCTAAGAACTAAGAATTCACACGAGCCAATTTTGAATGACTTGAGACACAAGTCAGATGATCATTAGAAGTGCACGTATTTTGTTTTGGTTCAGATTTTGCATATTTGGAGTTATGATGCTACAAGCATTTGTTTGCCTTCAGACCACACATATTCTTTCATATTTTCTTTACCAAATATAGACAGACCAGATAAATATGTTGTGTACACATACCATGCACGATTAAAGGACATTGATACCAAAATTGGTAACTTTTTCTTTCAAGCAATTTTCCACCCCAAGTGCTCTTATGAGACAGCTCAGCATTAGCACGTCTTTGACTCAAATCCACTCAGTATGAGCTCACCAAAAGGCAAAAAATCAAGAGGGAGGTACAAATGAAACGCACAACACCTTCACATGACACTTTTTATGATTTTTGTTTGAAATCCTCCCCAACGGTTTTCTGAGCAAGAAAAGTCCATTCTACCCTCACATGCTCTCTCTATAAAGATTCAGCATCAAACTCTTTCTCTCTCCATGCTTCATTCTTTATGAAAACCAGAAATTGCATACTCTCTCTCTCAAATTCAACTCGAGTTCTCTCTATTCTTCAGATCCATAAGCTCTTTCTCCCTCATTTACTACTTGATTAAAGCAAGACAAGTAAGATCCTAAGGGTTTCGCTCGTGGACAGAGGCATAATTGGATTTATTTTCCAATTCTTGAAGTAATGCTCAGATCTGATTTCTCTCTATTGTAGCTTGTTCTTGTTGATTCTAAGCTTGAAATCATGTTGATGTATGTTGATATCATGAGTTTAAAGCATAATATTGCTTCATTTAAGTTGCATCGTGTTTTATGGATCTTTGAAAATCTGAACTAAGATGATTTTTGTGTTTTTCGTACCTTGACTTCTCTCTCCATAGTTGATCATTTGAGATTCTATGAGTTGCTTGATGTAGATCATTACTTAAGCTTTGATTTGAGTTTTGTTTCACTAATTTTGGTTGAGAATCGAGTGTGTATGAAGGATGTGAAGTTAGCTTGGAAAACTGGCTAGTTAGGGTTTTTAGTGGAGAAGACGAAGTTAACTTTTGGTTAACTGAGTATTTTACAACACTTGCTTTGAAAAGTAGGTGTAGTAGATCTGATTTCTTTTTGAATTTCTTTTCATTTTAATTTGTTTTGGTCTCTTTTTTTTTGAAAAATAGTTTCCACTATTCAAAAATTCCACAAAAAATATTTTACACTATATTAATAGTATATTTTCATACTCTAGAATTTATTCCATGATTTTTTTCATTTTTGGTTCATTAAAAAAATTCATGTAAATATATTGCTTATTTTAATCATAATTTTCACATTTTGATTTTATTTTCTATTTTCCTCGAACATAAAAAATGCCAAAAAATATTTTCTAATATCCTTAAGAGCTAATATGATTGTAGGATTTTCCTTGTGATTTTATCATGCTTAACTCTCTGATTTCATAATTAGTAAAGTTTGTGAATCATTTTAATAATTTTTGTTTCTTATACCACAAGTTTGATTTAATTTGCTCATTCTCATAACTTGTAAAGGTCAAATAATGTTTGATTGAGATTCTTGAATTTGTTAGTTCTCTTGAAGTTAATTTTGGTTGAATTTATCCTTTGAAACTCAATTTTTCCCAAAATATTTGGTTAAATGTGTCTAGTTTGAGTTTTATCTCAACTAGTTATTATAGATGAATTTTGCTTCACATTTTCCCTAAACATTCAAGGATCCAAATTAATTGATTTTGACTTTTATTAGTCTTGAGGACTTTGAAAAATTTTCATTTGATTTTTAAAGCTTCTTTCTATTTTTCTTGATTTAGGTTTGTGAACTTAGTCTTTGAGCTTTGCATCAACAATTTGGTTTTTATTTGGGTGCTTTTGTGCATATTTGGGAACCAAGCTTCTGAGAACTTGACTCCACTGACTTCATTAGGGTGTATGTGATTTTTCATAATTTTCTTGTGCATCTAACTATTTTTCCTTATTTAGTCAAGTTAGGGTCCATAATTTGAGGTTATCTAGGATAGTTTAGCTTGTAGGATTTTATTTTCAACTTGAACTTTACCAATATTGTCTTGAACTTATTGTTTCTGACCTATTGATGTCTTGTGGACCCTGGAATAATTTTTTCTTGATTTTATAAATGTTGTTTATATTTTTGGCTCAATAATCTTTCTCATGTATGCTTTGTTGCTTGTTTGAATTAGAGATAGAGGGAATGCACTTGTGAAACCCATGATGGATCAAATCCTTTTCTTTTTATCATCCTAACTATTGGTTTAGAGACTTGAGTTCATCAATGAACTATTAAATCTCTTATAACTTGCTTAATTTTGTCAAAAGTTGTTTGATAATCACTTGTGACCATGGTTAGGAGGTAGCTTTTGTGAACTACCTTTTGTGTACCATTTGGCTCCATTTTGATTTTAATCCTTTGTGATTCTTACCTCTCAAGGTTTTCTTTCTATTACTAAAAGCTCATTCGATCCTTGATTATCAATTTATTGCTAATTCAACATGGTGACAAGAAAGGAGCAATAGTCCACTAGTTTTGACCTAGTTGGTACTTGTGTTTGCTTGATGACTTTCATGTCCAATGTTTGATGTTTGAATCTTGTTTTATTACATCTATTATCATACCTTTCTTTATGCTTACATGAACCGTTGAGGGACACATAATTGTTATCTCATCTTGGTCTCATGTTTAGAAGCTACATTAGCTACTTTGTTCGTGTTTTGAGTACCACTCCCTAATGGTCATCCCATGAGTTTTTGTACTTTGTCTCTTTAATATGTTTTGATATTGGCCCCATGACCATAACATCTAAGAATCTTAATTTTGATCTAATTGGATCATCCTTGCTTTATGCACTTGAGACTATACTTTTAATATGTTGTCATGACACTTAAGCTTGCTTCTTCAATAGCAATGCTCAAGGCTTTTGGTTCATGATTGATACTTTAGGAGGGACCATTCCACTACCCTATAACCTATAATAATAACTCCTATTCATATCACTTGATCTCAACCACTCTTCATTGATTTTAGACAAGTATTTTCCATCTTTTATGATGTTGACTATCAAGTCATATGACTTTGCTATTGTGTTTGAAGTTTCATCTTCAATTTTGTTTGCTCATGAATCTTATCTTGAGTTGACTTATAACACAAGTCAAACATGTCTTAATTATCCTATTAATACCATTTTTTTTATCTTTGTCAATTACCCTAAACTTGTCCAAGTTCTGTTGCTTTTAAGCCTTTAATCTTGTGTGCTTTTGTGTACAATCTTTCTCTTGTGTTCAAAGTATACTTGAATGTGATTTGTTATTGGTCTTTAGATACTTAATTTTTATTATTTTTCATGATCTAACTTTGATCTTCATTTATCCATGCCTTGTTAGTACTTTTGTTGCCTTTAAAGGTTCACTAGGGTTTGATTTTGACTAGACCTTTTGTCAACTTTTATGTGTTTGATTGGTGATGGCCTATTAAGTTTAATTTTGGGTCTTGTGTATGTGGCATCCTTATGTGAAAGCTTATGGCTTCATTCTATCTTGACACATCATCTCACTCTTATTAGTCACACACTTGTGCATACTGTACTACACCTTTGTTATGGTGTACTAGTTTGACTATTTTGGTGTTTGTATCATGTTTCTTGTCTCCAAATGAGTTTCATCTTGTTCATATGATACTTCTTAGGTATATAACATATATAGGTAATAACTATAATGGTTTCCTAATGCCACGCCTCTTTGATTGCTTGTGATTAACTTTTTGAACTTGTCAACACTTCTCTAAGATTGACTGTGAAGTTTTTATGCCTTGTGATATTCGGTCTCCATTTCTCATTACTTTGACGTATTGTCATCTATCCTTTAATGTTTTATCACTTTTCCTTGTTACTACTAACTTGTCTGTTAAGTGTGCAAGGACTTCTAAGAAAATATTTTAATGTTGACTTGATGGTTGTGTTCCACTTTATTTGTGGGACACAACTGTTATATATGCACTAGTGTATGCTTTTGTCTGTTTGAATTGCCTTGCAGGATGTTTATATGTTTTTATTAGCTATACATCGCTTGTGACTTATTTTCGCATCGAGGCCTTGATGTTATGTCTGATGATACGACCTTTGACTCATTTCTTTGTTGATGCTAGCTTGTTCGAAGACCTCTGGGCTTTGTTACTATTTATGTCTTCTATGTATGTGTCGAGGAGTATGATTTATTTGTTATGTTGTCCTAGTTGTTGTGCCTGTCGAGGGGCACGTAGTTCCCTATCCCTTTTTGCCCGTACATGTTGTGTTTTTGATCGTTAACCATGCTGTGTGAATTATGCTAAGTTGATGTTTAATAATGTTAATGATTGAATCGTTGATTGACGTGATAAGCTTATGGCCAACGTCGATTTATGTTAAGATGTTGTGTTTTTGTGATTGTTGTTGTGAATTCTTGTTGATAATGCGAAGTTGCAGGGAGTTTTAAATGATGATGAATTACCTCTATTTACTGGAAATAATGGTGAAGTGGGCTTATGCCTTGCGATGGATGATGATTATTGTGAGTATGTGATAGTGCATTCATTGAGTCACATACATTTGCATACTTTGTGATGTCCTGGATTGGAAAACTGCGAAGGAGGCTTATGCCTCGTTGCTGCCTCTATTAATTGGCAATTTTTTATGATTGGAGTTCTGCTCCGTTTTTATGATGAAAGTTCTGCTCCCTTTTTAAGATGGGAGTTCTGCTCCCTTTTTAAGTTGGGAGTTCTTCTCCAATGGTACCACATACATGTGCATTGTAATTGAGTCACATTTGATTTTGCATCTTGAGTTGTGGTGAAGATAGATTTGTTTTTGCTTTATGTTGTTGACTTATTGTGACAGGTATCATCTAAAAGTTGTGAATTAGTTGTTATGTCGTGTTGATGTTTTGTTTAGAATAAAATTGTTTGAAAGTTATGAAGTGGTGATTTTATATGAACTGATTCTGATAAATTAATTATCATACATTCTATTATATTGTTAGATATCTCACCCCTTCTGTTCGAATGTTGCCCTCTGTTGGTAACATGTATGTAATCAAGAAGAATAGTGGTTACCTTCGTCAATTTGACTCGGTGTTGTCGCTCTGATATGTAGCACTCGGGGGGATGAACCCTTGTTGCTTTAGTATTTGTTATTTCATTTGGCTGAACTTTAAGTTGATTGTTGTTAAGTACTTGTTATTCAGAAGTTGCTTTCATGTTAGATAAAGATGTTATTATGATTTCGCTGCATAGTTGTTCAAGTTGTTGATTTAAAAGATTAATTTATTTTGCTGTTAGTTCATCCAAAGTTTTAAAGTGTTATGTATACATGTTGAATGCAACGGTTTTCAAGTTGAAAATTTAACATCCTATTTATGTTGAACTATGATTTTCTTATTATCCTCCGGGTAGAAATGGGGTGTTATATTAGTGGTATCCGAGCAGGTCGGTTTGTCTGACCAAGTTATCTAATGTTGTTTGTTCCTTAGTACACGACAAGTGTGTGGAGCACTATCGGTGTTTTCTTGCGTTTCTAAGAGATTGTATGCAGGAGAAGGTTTGAATATAAGTGGGGGAAGAAGCTTTGCTTCTCGGATATGTTTTGGTTGTAAGATGTTAGTTTAGTATGATGTTAGTGGTGACAGTGCAAGTATTGTTGAAGTCTTGTTGTTTCCCGAATCCGAAGGTGACACGGATTCAAGATTCTGTTGTTAATTTAGTTGGGATGTCTTGAGGGATGATGACCAGACATCGTTGATGTTTACTTCTCGAAGGATGATGAGCAATGTAACGGTTGTTGATATACGAGTAGAGCATAAATCCTTGATGTTTCTGAAAGTTATTGTTAAGTAACAAGGATAATTTCTAGAAGATGGAATTTAGAAAGTCGCGATGTTTCACCACTGTTGATGGACGGTGAAGTTGTTAGTTTGAGTATACCTTGCATAAGATGTCGATGTTTGAATAGTGATAGAGTGATAGATTGATGTAGACTTTGTCGTGGAATCCTCGTGAGTGATTTTAAAAGTTGTTGAAGTGGTTGGAATGTTTCAAATTGCGAGTCAGAGTCGGAAATGCAAAGAGATGAGTATAATTTCAAGGATGGTAAATTTTGGTACTGGTATAAAGAAATTATGTTCTGATGTTATCGTAAGATATGTAATAGCATGTCGCTACATGACGTCGGTGTTCTCATTTTCGGATAACCTTGGAAATTCATATCTTGTGTTCCGAGTATCGGATTGGCGTTCTGTTTGAACCTATGAGGAGATGGGAATATATTCTATCATATGAAAGTGTTTTCAAATATGGTTGATGCATTCCCATATGGAGGAACTCTGAAGTCGTTTACGGAACTAGAGGCTTTTTGGGCATAAATGATTATTATCGCTGTTGTTTGGGAAGAGGTCAAGCATAATGTTTTATTGACGAATAAGTTGAGAAATGAGATGTTCGACATTAAAAAGGATAGTCGTTCATCATTTCAAGTATGGGATGTTGCATGTGAAGAAAGTTTTGTAGAACTAAAGAAAAGTTTGATGACTGCTCTGGTATAAGTTGTCTAATCTGAGTGAGTCATTGGTAGTGTATTATGAATGTGTCTAAGATGGAACTTAGTGGTGTTCTAATTCTGAATGGACAACTCATAGTTCATGAGAGGAATTATCCTATGTGTGACTTAGAGTTAGCAGTGGTGGTGTTTATGTTTAAGATTTGGAGACATTATCTTTTTGGTTCTAGATTTGAAGTATTTAGCAACCATAAGAGTTTAAAGTATTTATTTGATAAGAGGGAATTGAATATGAGACAACGAAGATGGTTAGAGTTGTTGAAAGATTATATTTCATTTTGAATTATCATTCAAGGTAAAGCTAATGTTGTGGCTGATGCTTTAAGTCGAAAGACTTTATATATTTCGACAATGATGGTTAAATAATTGGAGTTAATTGAACAGTTCAAACATATGAGCTTAGTTTGCAAAGTGACACCGAAGAGTGTTATGTTGGGGATGTTGAAGATTAACAATGGTTTTCTGGACCGTATCAAAGAAGCTCAGAAGTTAGATGTGGAATTGGTAGATTCGGTGGTTGGACTCGATCAGTATGAGAATGATGATTTCAAGTGAGATGCGTAGGGTGTGTTGAGATTCAGTAATCAAATTTGTATTCCTGAGGATGCGGAGATGAAGAAAGTAATTCTTGAGTTGGAGAATACTTAACCTTCGAGTAAGGCTAAGTGAGTGTAATGTGGACCATGTAATATGTTGAGCGTTGGTGTCTCATCGACAAAATCGAATGAGAGGGAAATTATGGAAGTATTTGTAAACCTCATTGGAAAATTATTGGATTATGGGGCTTTAGGTGACTTGAGTACAAGTTCTAAAGGAACACTATTATGGTTTGGCAATGATGGTTTATACTCCATTATGGTTATCAGCTATCTATTGATAAGTTGAGGAATTGATCACCCTTAATCTCTTGTTGATAGTAGACAGGATCGTGTTGGATGGTATAGATTTGTCTTACCATCTTAATGGTGTGTAAAGTGATTGATGTTATATCGTGAGGATAGTCGCCCATCAATTTGTATGAATTAATGGAGGAGTGGCTAGGAAAGAGTTGAGGCATAGTGAACAATTCAGAGTAGCGGGTTTATATGCAAGCTAACGTCGTAAAGTGGAAGATTGAGAATATCAAGTGAGCAATGGTTTTATGGTGGATGTTGAGGAAAGTATGAAACTAGAATGAGACTTGTAAACTGTATAGTTGGCAGAAACTTTAATGAGGACGGTGACCTAAGATGGATTATCAGAGTTGCACAGCTGAAGCGTGATGTGGCGTTGTTGCTATGCGTGTACGAATCGTTAGAAGTGAAGAATTAAAACATCAGAAGCCTATGGGAATGGTGTGTCTTAACTACATGCTTGATTTGGTGGATTATTGATATAGAGATGTTGTGCCAAAGCACTATGTTTGCTAGTAAATATTTGCAAATTTTATAAGAAGATTGTTGCGGATTGTTGGTTGATGGTAAGTGTGATCGGTGGATCTGGAACTGACTGTTTAAAGCTGGATCGCGAAATGTCGCGGAAGCAAGAGTCGCCACCGTCTTTTATTTTCTCCAAATGGAAAGGACAAAAGCACAGAAAAATTCCTTAAAGAGATTGCTCTCGGTTCGGGAGGTAGGTTATAGAAAGGGAAGGTGTTAGCACCCTTTCTATCCATGGTTATCCATGGGCTCTTAGATACTTGCTCATTGTGTTTTCAAAAAATGGTTTGTTTGCTTTCACTACAACAAAACTCACTTTTGGCAGCACTGCAAAGACAACGCTTTTACCAAAAAGCGCTGCTATAGCCTTTACTTAAAAATTCGCTAAAAATGCATTGACTTATGACAACGCTTTCTTGAAAAGCGCTGCTAAAAGGTGGAGTTACGAAAGCGCTTTTAAAAAGCGCTATTATAGATGGACCTATGAAAGCGCTTTTAAAAGCGCTATTATAGCTGGACCTATGAAAGCGCTTTTACCCTAAAAAGCGTTGGTAAAAGCCCCCCTATGAAAGCGCTTTCAAAAGCGCTGTTATAGCTTATATTATTTTTAATTTAATAAATTAAAACATCAAAATAACATTATTCATTCTTTTCTCTTCTTCAAACGCACAGTACAATAGCTCTTCTTCTCTTCCACAAACACGATTTCGTAGAAAACCCTAACCCCAACCTTCTTCCTCCGTCCTCCGGCCGTCGTCGCAAGTCTTCGTCTTCCTCCGTGAAACTGTCTCTGTCTTCGTCCGTCCTCACTGTCGTCGCAAGTCTTCGTCTTCCTCCGTGAAACTGTCTTCGTCTTCGTCTACTTCCTCAAAGAATACAGAGTAAGTTCATTTACTCAGATTTTTTGTTAATGCAACTATTAGAACTAGGTACTGGAAGTAGCTATTGTTTTTTTTTTGTTCTATTAAAATGTATATTGTCTGGTGTTGGAAGGGAGAACACTGTTGAACATTGTGTTCATTCTCATCATTGATAAACTTCATCTAGGTTCAGTTTTATCATATTTCAAATTATGGTTCATTGGTTATTTGTTTTTGTTTTTGTTTTCTTCAAGAACACAAGTTCAATAGCATAAGCACAATGCCTTTAATTGATCGTAGCTGATGGAATTTAGAACAATGCTTGTTTTTTCTGTTAGTCTAGAGAACCTAACAAATATCAATTTACATAGGATTTAATTTATCAATGCCTTTGACAACAAAGCAAACAGGATAATCAAGAGATGCAAGTATACTGTATACAATTTCATAAACAAAGAGTCTGAAGTTTGCAATCACTAACCTTGCTTTCTCTAATTTTTCAACCACATCACGCATAGCATGGATGATAATTTTCTTCACCTGATACCAAAGAAGCAGCCATCAGGAAAAAAAAACAGTACACAAAATCCCAATAAGAAACTGTTAACAACATGATATGAAATAGGAGAATAGAATTGAAATAGGTTGATGATCAAGATTTTAAACATTCAACAAGGATTGAAACAATCAATTTAGAAGTTAGAACCTTACTAGTATTACTGATTTGTAAGCATACTCACTTGCCCTCGAATGTGTGAGAATATATATACGAAAAGAATCTTACATTACTCTACTATTAATGTTAGAATATCTTAGTTTATCTCATAGGATCAGTTTCTTACATTGGGGTATTTGTTTTCTACAGTTTGGCTACAACCTTTAGTTTTAATTCATAGGATCAAGTTCATTGTATTTGTTTTCAACAGTTTTACTATTTGTTTTTTACAATTTGGCTACAACAAAATTCTATTTAAGATCAGGATCATTGGGGTGAGTAAGATTGCAAAATAATAAGATTTTAAGATATAGATTGAGATCTTGACAACCTTGATTAAAACACTTTTCTGTATAGAACGGTCCCTCAAGACAGTTAACTAAATCGATTCAATATAACTAGCTTATCTCCCTCAATGCTCAGTCTAGCTCAATAAATATTAACCTTTTTATATTGATATCTTTATTTTCTTTTGTGGTAGATTTCTTACTGGAAACCTTCTCACTGGACCAATACCGCCTACTTGGAGGAAGAATACCTACGTGTGAGTTATCTTAGAATTTTTTGTTATAAGTGAATGTTGGTCTAAGGTTATTTCACGCACTTTTGTATCATCGACATGACTATAGTGTAGACTAATGTAGTTTTACGTACGACGCTCATTCTCCGCGTTTCTTAGAGTTCGAAACATCTGAGAGGTAACTTTCTTCGATTGAAGAAATTCGAATTGTCCTTAATCGTAGTGTACGCGGGACGCTCTCAACATTTTCAAAGGTTTCTATCCTATTCTTGAACTGACTTGAATAACTGATTGTTTTTACTTTTATTTTCCGGCTCAGTGTGAATTTCTAATGATTATAGTTGAGTGGAATTCATGAGCTGCGGTTGTGTTTTTGTTTATATTTAGACTGTTATGGCAGTATAGGGCTGTATATGGCAGTATGGCAGTATTGATAGCATTGAAACGAGCACGTTTCAGGGATTCATCAAACATCAATGAAAATCTTAAACACAATGAACCGTGCAACACATTAGTTAGCGTGTAGATGTTAGAATTTAGGACTATAGGACTATACCAAAAATATCTGACGGGATTTTTCCGTTGCTAAATCTTCCGGTTGCTTCTCCTCCGATGAAATCTTTACCGTAAGGTTTGAAATCCGACTTCACTATTGTTTGAATATAATTGTTATTACCTGTATCCAAGACTGAATCACTAGTATCCGACTTCACTAGTTAGTAATTAGTTATGAGTTGTTTAGCACATGCTTAAGGTGAGGCAAGAATAACTATGAATTTGATTACCTGATATGTTGAATTTCTTTACAGGTAATTAATTATTATTTTGCTATAGTTGCGTGACTAATTAGTTGCTATAGTCAAACCATGGATAAAAAATGGATGACTGCCAATCGATTGTCGAAAGAGTATGAGGATGGGGTATCAGAATTCGTTAAGTTTGCCGTTGCGCACGCCAGAGAACCCAATGGAATGATATGTCCTTGCTTGAGATGCTGTTATGGGAGACGGGTTGACGCGGTTCAGTTGGAATCGCATTTACTGATGCATGGAATTGATAGAAGTTATGCATGTTGGAATTTGCATGGTGAGAAAAGTAGCGGGAATGTTGAATCGAGTTATAATACGACGTATGCTTCAAATGAGGATTTCGCAGACGCATACGATTATGATCGAGTCGAAGAGATTGCAGAAGCGCTTGAAGAAGATCTTGAGGATTGTCCCAAAATGTTCGAGAGGTTGGTAAGCGATGCAGAGAAACCGTTGTATGATGGTTGTACAAAATTCACAAGATTGTCTGCGGTGTTAAAGTTGTACAACTTAAAGGCGGACAACGGATGGTCGGATAAAAGTTTCACACAGTTATTAGCCCTCGTGAAAGAAATGCTACCAGAGGATAATGTTCTTCCCAATCGAACGTATGAGGCCAAAAAGATGTTGTCCTCTATTGGCATGAGCTATGAAAAGATACATGCATGTCCAAAAGATTGCGTTTTATTTCGAAACGAGTACGCAGTGTTAAATGAGTGTCCTAAATGCGGTGCCCCTCGATATAAGGAAAAGTTGTCTCCGGAAAAGGTGTTATGGTATTTTCCTATAATTATGAGATTTAGGCGCATGTATCGTAGTGAGACCGATTCAAGACACTTGACTTGGCATGCAGATGAAAGAATTATTGATGGGAAGTTGCGACATCCGGCAGACTCACCACAGTGGACGAAAGTTGATATTGATTATCCTGAATTTGGAAAAGAAGCAAGAAATCTTCGCTTGTCGTTGTCTACTGATGGAATGAACCCGCATGGTTTATATGGTTATATGTTTATAAGTTTATAAGTTTATATGGTGTATATGGTTTTTAAACTACTTATATGTTTATATGGTTTATATGGTTTTTAAATTACTTATATGTTTATATGGTTTATACGCAGCGGTCTTTTAACGTTCCAGATGAGCGTAAAGGCTTCGTACTTGGGTTGGCCGGGAAAAGATTTAGAGGGTGGAAAAATCTGTTGACGAACACCTATCTTAAGGATGACAAAGGAAAGTGGCTGGAAGAGTTCCCGGCCGGAAGGCCAGAAAAGTATAATCTTTTCATTAAACAAGAAGATTGGACTGAGTTTATTAGACAAAGAGATGACGAATTCCGGCAAAAGAGTGCCAAAAATAGTGAGAGAGCATCAAAGCCCGTGTATCCATACAAAAAAGGGCGTTTGGGATATGCACGCTTAGAGGAAAAAATTGTAAGTAATAAATAGAAATGATATGTTCTTATTAATTGTCTAAATGTGTTGTATTTGACGATCTAACCGTTTGTTTCTATGCATAGTTAGAGGAGAAGTGATGAAACCTCACTTCCAGCACATTTGCTGTGGAAGGAAGCTCGTGTGGGCAAGAATCAAGCTGTTGATCCAAGTGTTCTAAGAATTTATGATGAATGCGTAAGTATAACATTGTGTCTTTAATTAAATCAAATTTTTATGACTATTTAATTGATTTTTTTATCTCCATTATTTTCAGGAGACATTGTCACAAACGGAGTCCACCGGTGACGACCAGGATACGAGGAGCGTACTTAGTAAAGCACTGAATGTTCCTGAGTATTCCGGTCGGGTGAGGGGTAAAGGTCATGGTGTGACTCCAACCTCTTTCTACCAGCATCCTCGGAAAAGAAATCCTACCAATGCAGAAGTGATGAATGTACTTATGGAATTACAAGCAAAATTCAATGCATTGGAAAGAGATAAAGAGGTATTAATGAGGGAAAAGGGCAATGCGGCAATGGCGAAAGAAACTAGTGACAACGCTAGTATCAACCGTCAGAATAAATTTCCTGAGGTAATTATAAATATATTGATAAATCTCTATTGTTCAAGTTTCTCATTTTTATTCCACCTCTTTCTATTATTGAATTAAAAGTAATATGTATGCATATTGGTTTAGGGCATTTCATCTTGCCAACTATACGTAATGGCATCAGATTATCACCTTGTTGGCAAGGGAAAAGTGTACAACACTTTGGGAGATTTAATTCATAATACACCGATCCCGGCTGGACACCTGAGAGTATCAGTAGATTATCCTATTGATCCCGATGCGTTGGTACCGGTACCTGACGTGGCCTTGGATATAAGATCGGTGCGAGACGCAGTAGGGTCGTTTGTTGCATGGCCCTTAGACCTCATTTTCATTGATGATGAGGTATGTTTAAAACCGTTAATATGAATCATTTAGATTTCAAATGTCAATTCTGAACCGTTAAGTTAATTATTTTTTAATATTAGCCTCCTACAAAACCCGCTAATAAGGGTAAGAAGATTTTGCAGCAAGGCGGCGAGTCTATGGCATCAATTCCAGAGGTACACTTAAATTGTTTATTATATGATATGAATTTAAAACTGAACGATTTTATAATTTACCTAAGTTATATGATTGTTAGGTATCTACGAAAGTGTCACAACAAGTGACCCAGCCTGTTCGTAGCAGACCACCCCCGAAAAAGTCAATGCATAAGGGGGGAAGAGGCGGGGGAAGAGGCGTTTTTGTACCTCGATATCGGAATACACTTGGAGTACTTTTGGAAACCTCAGATTTGAAGTCAGGTGGTATTCGTCAAATCCTTATGGATGCAGATATCTTTGGTCTTGACTGCCAAGAAACGATAGGAATGGACGAAATGATTGAGATTATGACGCATGGTGAATTAGGCATCGGCAATGTTCACGCATACATCCGGTATTCCGATAAATATATCATTTAATTAGTTGAAAAATTTATTTACACATTTCAATGAAAATAGTCTAATGTTTATATGTTTTTATTTAAGGTTGTTGTACGATAAAAAAATGCGCGAGACTGTATTAGCAAGACGCTTCCATTTCTTGTCTGCCCATATTGTCAGCGGAGCGACAATTGTCAGGGAACCGGGTTCAGTTAGGGAGTACTTAGTGAATCGATACACGGCCTACGTCGGCAACCCAGATAGCTTGTTTATTTTGCCGTATAACACTGTTCCAGTGGGGTGAGTTTTTCATTTATTCTAATATATCTTTGTTTATTTTGCGTAGAAACTTTTCTTCTAAACTGTTGCTTAAATTTTTAGAAAACACTGGTTGTTGTTGGCTATCGATCCGATTAAAGAAGTTGTGTACTTTCTGAATTCGGTAGACGGGGAATGGACTAACTATCCCGCTATGAAGGAAACTGTTGATCAGTAAGTGAGATCGTTCTAACTATTCGTGTATATTTATATATTTAATTATTTCTGTGAGATTGATCTAAATATATGTTTTTATTTTCTTAGATCAATACAAATATTTCGTAGTCAAAGGGACGCACAGGTACCCCGGAGTAAATCATCAAATATTACTTGGATCAAAGTGCGGGTACAAAATTAGTTGCTTATAATAATAGTTATGTTACTTGATAAAATTACACGACAACTATAAAATATATTCTGTTTTTCTATGCAGTGTCCGTTACAGAATAACGATGTAGATTGCGGATACTTTTGCTTGAGGTTTATGAAAGAAATCCTTCATAAAAATCAAGTAGAGATTCCAAGCACGGTATGGATTTATAACTTAGAATAATTTTGTATGATTTCTACATTTAATAACATCATGCATATACTGAAGTAATAATTTCTTATGTAGTACTTTGATGACCTCTATACTATGTCGTACACGAAAGTTCAAGTGGAAGAAGTCAAAGAGGAAATATGTCACTTTTATGTTGAAAACAGATTATTCTGATGGGTATGAATAAAATATTATTGTACGTGTTAGTTTGATTGTGTTGGAGCCTTTAATATTGTTTGTTTAATTTACCGTGTTGTTCATATTCATACTTTGCAGGATGACGACCGTGTCGGTGGAACATTATTTTCGATGTAATTATATATGATTTAGTTACATATGTATATATATATGGTTACAAATTAACACGATACTTTGTATGTGATTTAGTTATGGTTACAAATGTATATATGGTTACAAATTTAGTTATATATGATTTAGTTACATATATATAGATAAGGATTGAATATTATATGGTATACCGGTTTCTGTTAATATAATACCGATTTCTTAAAATATATGTATAGATAAGGATTGAATTACAGGTTAAATTATTGGACCAAAAAAAATTACAGGCCGCACAGGGAACCTCAAATTATAGGTTTCACTTTAAAAAATTTGTATGAGCTACGAAAGCGCTTTTGGCTAAAAAGCGCTTTCGTAGGCAGGATAAATAAAAAAAAAATTAAATAGAAACCCCCTATCAAAGCGCTTTTTATGGAAAAAGCGCTGTGAAAGACCCCCCTATCAAAGCGCTTTTTCCATAAAAAGCGCTGTAAAAGCCATGATAAATAAAAAAACAAAAATTAAATAGAACCCCTATCAAAGCGCTTTTTATGGAAAAAGCGCTGGGAAAGACCCCCCTATCAAAGCGCTTTTTCCATAAAAAGCGCTGTAAAAGGCCTGATAAATAAAAAAAAAATTTAAATAGCACACCTATCAAAGCGCTTTTCAAAAAGCGCTGGGAAAGACCCCCCTATCAAAGCGCTTTTTAAGGAAAAAGCGCTGGGATAGGTCCACCTACGACAGCGCTTTTGGCCAGAAAAAAGCGCTTTCGTAGCCTACGCCAGCGCTGGATACGGCAGCGCTTTTAAGCGCTTTTAAAGGGCAAAAAAAAGCGCTGTGAAAGCCCATTTTCGTAGTAGTGTTTTCAACTGTGGGTTTTAAAAAGTTTCTTTGAAAATTCCAGTTCGACTCTTGTATCGGTCCTCAAGAGTGTTTGAAAAATTGCTTTCGAAAGCTTTTTGAAAATGTGTTGGTGTGAAAAGTATTTTTGATTTGTTTTGAAATTTAGAGCAAGTATTTAGAGTCGTCTACCTACCCTAAGGAATTCGTCTGTGTAAATGTCCTTTAAAGTAGTGTCATCCCACCATTGAGAGGTAGGTAGCACCACCGTTGGAGGTGTTCGGGTCAATTCGAGGTTCGGGACATGGTGATCACCGGAGCAATAGGAAGACACCTTAGAAGCTACCCTCATGCCAGGTTCCCGGATCATGAGGACTTACTAAGACATCCTCTACTCGACGATCACCTTTCGAGGCAAGGCAACAGTGAGGCGTACCCTAGGGGTGGTGTGTGATTTGTGTGTCGTTTTCATTTGCATTTATCTTGTCATGTTATTGGTGTTCTACGCTTGTTTTTATTTTTGTCCATACATTCTTTCATGCCATTATTAACAGTTAAAAAAGTTCGGAAAGATAAAATTCCTAAGCTATTACAAAGGCGCGAGTCCACATCGCCAAATTTAATCCAGGACCCGATTTGACAGAAAATAAAGAAGTAAAGTGCGAGAACTAAAATGTCCGAGTTTACAAGGCTTTGGGAGAATTACATTAATATTATAAGAAATAAATAAAATGTGCGAATTGAATTAAAATTGAAAACGAGGGCGTTGGACCCTTTTGAAGTTAAATTGAAATTAAAAATTAATTAATTATTTATTGAAATAAAAGAAGTGTTTTTTAGGTTTTTTTTGTATTTATGAAATAAGAAAATTAAAATTAAAATTAAAAGAAACCCTAATTCTAAGTTATTTTTAATTATTTGAGAAAAATGTTAAAGTTTTACTTAATTTACTAAAGAATTTATGTACATATTTATTTACAAAATAAATTAGTAGTTAATAATAATAATAATGATGAGAAAATTATTTATTAAAAAATGATGAAAAAGTTAAAAACCCTAATTTCTACATATTTAATTTATTAAGAAAAATATTAAGGTTTTGAAACCTAAATTAATCTAATTAATTGTTTAAAGTTTATTTACAAAAATAATAATAGTAAAATTAATATTAATAAAATAAACATTTTTAGTTTCAGATTTTTTATTATGAAAATTATTTTAGAAAATTAAAGAAAACAATTAAAAACAATTAAAAGAATGAAAAGGAAAATCAAATAAAAAAATAAAATGATGCAAACCATGGGGGGTGTCTGGCCCTTTTTGGAGGTGAATTGGAGTGGTTTGGCCATGTATTGGTGTCATGCATAAGTTGTTCTACTTTGGCCATTTGCCTTTTGGCTTTTGGCCATTTGGCTTTTGGCTTTTGACCATTTGTCTTTTGGCTTTTGGCCATTTGTATTTTGGCCTCAACGTTCCTTAACGAACCTGCATGGGATCCTGTCTAAATCTGCAGTGTTGAATCTCATGAACACATTAAATAAAATCATAAAATGCAAATAAAGACAATATATGAAGAAATTTAATGTTTAGGCACAATATGGCATGTATGAATGATTATACCCTTTTGATCATGAAGATCAAATCAATCCTACCCTTACTGGAAAATTAGTGACCTGAATGCTTTTATGCCCTTTGGATCATGGAGATCAAGCCAACCTTATCCTTACTGAAGAAGTAGTGAGGTGTTGGTTTGTAACTGTGATGGCTTGTTTGTAGTGAGAGAGGGATTTGTAATAAGGATTTCAAGGTTTTAGGGTTCTTGAAAGAATTTGATATTCTAACAGTGTTGTGGCAAGGTTTTTTCTCTGTTTTTTTTCCTTTTTTTCTGGTTTGTATGAATGAAGGTGATTATATAATGGAAATTAGGGTAAAGCAAATGGGCTTTGAATGTGCAATTGGGCCTCCAATATTCATTTGAATTCGTCACTTTCCAGGCAAAATCGCAGGGACTTAAGTGCATTTTTTGAAGTTGAAATGTGAAAACAAAATGTAGCCGGCATCGAGAACTAACTCCTGTCCGAAAATCGACTCAATCGGATAAACGGTGAATTAGTTATGAATTTTTGAAGTTTCAGCTCAGACAAACTTATTTTGGGCTTCAATGTCAACTCTGACACGTTCTTCAATAAAAAACTGGTATTGATCGGTGCATAATTTGGTCTCAACTTTTGAAGCAAAGTTGTAGATCTATGAGTCAGGGACCTTGTGTAAAAATATGAGCCCAATCCGATAAAAATTGACCGAGTTATGAATTTTCGAAGTTTCGGCTCAGATGAAATAATATTCAGCATTCAGGATTTTCAGCGTGTCACGCACTCTGAGCAAAAAATGAAGGTCTTTTGAACACCGTTCGAACTCGATACCTTCTGTGAAAATGTAGTCAACTCAATTTGTGAAATTTTGGCGCCGGAACCAGCTCGATACGATGAAAATCGACCAAGTTATGATTTTTTGAACATGACGCAAATAAACTTCTGTCACAAATTTTCTGTATGAACATACTTGATAAATCCACATTTTTGAAGACCTTCTGATCGAAATTGGCTTCCAGCCGTGAGAGATGAAAACGTAGATAATGTCAAGACAGAATTTTGGCCACCAGAACGGGTTCAAAACGAGTCACGATCTTCAAGTTATGAATTTTTTAGCGCGTAAAAACTGCACTTTCAGCACACTTTTTCACTATATTTCTTCAAGAAAACTCACACATTCGGATACCTTCTTTAAAGAATTGACTCTTGAGCTGAACCTGAATTTGAGAATACGTTATCAGAGATATCTTGGCGAAAGAATACCTGAATATGACGCGCCAGGTTGGACTTGTGAATTTTTCTTGAAATGTTTTTTTTGAGAAATATGGGAGGGCAAATTTTGGGGTATAACAGTTGCCCCTGTTCAATCTTCTTAGACCTGAGGATGCAGATTGGCTGACGTGCCTTTCGTAATCCGAAGGTGGAAGATGATTGAACACTAGAGTGCCCAGAAATTTGCACTCGCATAGTAGAGTATCAGCAACGTGATGTCGGGAATGGGCTTACAGATGCCATTTGGAAAGATGATGGATAGGAGGATGGGCTTATAGATGCCATATGGAAGTGTGGCAGAACCTTGTCGGGAATGGGCTTATAGATGCCATTCGGAGGCTGTTGGTATGTGGATGGGCTTACAGATGCCATCGAGAGGTTTTCGATCGCGTAAGAGATTCCTTAGCGAGAACTTGCGTACCTGAGAAAGAAAGATAATTACCTGGCCTGTTACAGGGGTTGATCTTCAAACTCTTCATGTAGATGTGCCCTGGCCGGATACAGGTATCGAGTCTACAATCAGCTACTCACAGATGCGCCCTGGTTAGATACAGGAATCGAATCTGGAAAAATAGTCGTCAACAGATACACCTTGGCAAGATATAGGAATCGGATCTTCAAACTCTTCAGACGTGCCCTGGCAAGATACAGGAAACGAGTCTGGTAATGTTAGGTTGGTGAGTTGTCTCTACTGACAGGTTATCCTCATGGACGAGTGGTCTTTAAAGACGAGTGTCTATAACGACGAGTGTCTATAACGACGAGTGTCTATAACGACGAGTGTCTATAACGACGAGTGTCTATAACGACGAGTGTCTATAACGACGAGTGTCTATAACGACGAGTGTCTATAACGACGAGTGTCTATAACGACGAGTGTCTATAACGATGAGTGTCTATAACGACGAGTGTCTATAACGACGAGTGTCTATAACGACGAGTGTCTATAACGACGAGTGTCTATGACGACGAGTGTCTATAACGACGAGTGTCTATAACGACGAGTGTCTTTAACGACGAGTGTCTATAACGACGAGTGTCTATAACGACGAGTGTCTATAACGACGAGTGTCTATAACGACGAGTGTCTATAATGGCGAGTGTCTATAACGACGAGTTTCTATGACGACGAGTGTCTATGACGACAGGTGTCTATAACGACGAGTGTCTATAACGACGAGTGTCTATAACGACGAGTGTCTATAACGACGAGTGTCTATAACGACGAGTGTCTGTAACGACGAGTGTCTGTAACGACGAGTGTCTGTAACGACGAGTGTCTGTAACGACGAGTGTCTATAACGACGAGTGTCTATAACGACGAGTGTCTATAACGACAGGTTGTATCAGAGAAATCTTTAGGCATTGATTTAACTGGATTTGTATTCTTTGACTGGGTTGGTCTCTTTTGACTGTATTCGTCTACATAGCTGATCTTTTAACTGTATCCTTCCTGAAAGGTAAAGGTCAGTCATATGCAATGCATGATATGGATCAAGCAATAATATTTTTCAACACATGAGATTGTATGATATGATGCGTATATGCATGTATCGTGATGTATAACAATGTGATGTTTATGAATGTATCTGCGTCTAGGAAAAAAGATCCTTGACGGATGCCGGGAAGTCAAATCCTGGGCTGATGTTGAAGAGTGAGATTCTTCGTTTCCGTTGGGGATGATGATTGCAAGAATACCGGTAGGAGAAGATGACTCAGTTGGGGAATAAACTTGGCGAATAGATTACTCTGCGGGGAGTGAACTCTGTGGGGAAAGAGATACTTTGCTGAGATATTGAATGAGAACTCCGCTGGGGATACCATTGTTGTGCTCTGTTGGAAGTTTTGATGAACTCCGCTGGGGATAGGAAGACTTCGCCGAGGACGAACTTTCCGTGGCTTTTGGCTGAGGATAACCCAGTTATATCCTGGTAAGGAAATAACTCTTTGAATAAAGCCGGGAGACGCGTTCGCGCTCTGCGAGGGTAAGCTTCCAGAATCTACTGGGGATAAGCTTACTGCTTGGGGAGATGAATTCCAACTTTCTTAGGGAACTGGATTGGACTCTCCTGGGGAAGTATTGAACTGTATTGGTTATGTTCTTCCACGGAACCTACCTTGATACCTTGGAGGACGGAAACAATCAGATTGCTTAGACCACCCGTTATTGCCCCTGTTTCTATGGGGGAGGCACCTGTGGGATGCTGATAATTGTTGAGGGTCAAACCTTCTTCAGGTAGGCAGGTGACAAGATGACAGGACATAGTCGTACGCTTTTATCCCTAACTTTTGCCTGGACCGCCCTTTCGGGTTTTCAGTCCACCGGGATACCCATTTTTGCCCAAGCCGCCTTTTCAGGTTTTCAACTTGCCGGGTGTACAGATTTTTTCATTTCATCCCTTCATTTTGCCCGAACCCTTTTGGTTCACCGGGAAGCCCTAATTTTTGCCTAGGCATGTCAACCTAGCGGGTCTTTGATTATGCGTAGTATTTTTTTGACTATGTCCATGTTCAGGGAATGTGGGGAGTTGCCCCTGTTGGAAGTATTTTGCCACGCCACCAGAAGATGTTTGATCAGGCAAGATTCATTGTTGGAGTGCCCTAAGTGACTCAGGCGGAGATTTGCCCCTGGTTATCTTGGAATTTTGAAAGATTCTCCGAATCTTGACTGAATTGCCCCAGATAATAGACAATAGTCATGCCATGCCCCTTGATTGGAAGTACTTATGTTCATTGGGCATTCGTCGTGCAAATTTCTATGCTGTTCAAACAAAAAGTCATATGCAACCAAAGTTATGTTAAAAATGCAAAGCCTATGTCTGTCTTGAAGATTTTGAAAATGCATTCTTTTTTCATAAAACAAATGAATGTTTGTAAAACGTGATGTCAACACCGTATTTACCGTAGGCCTTAAGGAGTCAGGATACCTTTTGTAACAGTATGCTTTCGAACTAACCCATGCTTCAGCTAGGACTTTTTAGGGTTATAACGTGGCCTGGTTCACGGTTTAAGAAACAAAGGATAAAGGCTCAAATTATTTGTACCCACCTGTTCTTCGTGATATTCTCCAAACCTAAACTCAGTTGATCATACGTTAGACCTTGTTTGAGTCTTTTGCTCTAATATACCAGTGATGGTTCGGATGTTGAACATTTCTTTGAATAGGCAGTCATCTTTTTTGCTGAGGGTTTGTAGGACCTCTTTCTTGTCTGATTTTTGTTATCCCTTTCTTTTTTACCTGAACTGTTCCCTTTTTTGGAATTACAGTCAGCGGGATGCCCCAGTTTTGTAAGTCTCCTTCATGGGTTTTGACTTAATGGGTTTTTTTAATTTGAGAAGTAATGACTGTCTTTCTTTGTGATTGTTCGGAATCATCATTGTCTTTCTGTTTTGTAAGGACCTCTTCGGTGCCATTCGTTATGCACTTGGATCAACTGAGAGACTACCCTGCCCCAGGTTATGATTAAGGGTTTTAAATTTCGAAGAGAAAAACTCCTACTTCTTTGGCTCAGATGGGTTGACGAGGGATTATCATCCTTATAACTCCAGTGTTTAGGAATTGAAACAATGCCTGTACCTCATCAGCGGGGTCTGTTCAAAAGCATATTGTAAAGATAGCGGTATCGTTTTCGTCATCCTCCCTCAAGAGGCTTAGAATTTTCAATCGAGAGTTGACATCAGAAAAAATATGAAGATAATTTGCATTTAGTGAATACGAATATATTGTTTCAAAACATACATATGCGATGCATTAATGAAATAACAATGTTTAACATGAGTAAATGTTTGAACAAAAGAAAACTGCAACTTGAACATTCGAATGAACAAAGCTTTCTCAATCCTAGTCATGTTTTGGCAAGGGAGCAGTGATCACGTGGGGAGTCTTGGGTACTTTAAACTGAATCTCTCCAGCGTCGATCATGTCTTGGATCTTATTTTTCAAGCTCCAACAATCATCTGCAGTATGCCCCGGGCTGTCAGAGTGATAAGCGCAGCGGGCGTTGGGGTTATACTTTGGTGATGTTGTATTTTGGTTCTTCGGAGCTTCTTTTAGAGTTACCAGCTTGGTCTCCAGCAACTGTGGCAATATCTGGGATAAGGTCATGCTGAGCCGAGTGAACTGCCTTCTCTCGCTCTTTTGTTGGTTGTGATGTTGAATTTGTGACACTGGAGCCATTTGAGGAGCTCTCCCCTTACCTCCTTGTCTCAAAGGTGGTTGAACGATGACTGGCTTTTTACCCTTAGACTTTTGCCCCAGTCGGTTACCCTGAAGCAGTTGGTTGACGAGAAACCAGAGCTCATCTTGTCTTTGAACTAGGCCTTGAATGATAGTCATCTGCCCCAGCATCTGGGCTTTTAATGCATCCACCTCAGCTTGTAGGTGTTTCAGCCTTTCATCCTCAGCACTGTTCCTGACAAAAGTCTCCATGAGAAGTGTCCTTAGCTCCTCCTGCCCCTTGGATAGATTCAGGAGGATTTCCCCGAACCGAGTCTCTTGAGCAAGAAGGCCCTGGTTGTCTGGTTGGGAAGCCATTGCTGAAATAAACAGCGGGAAAGGTAAGTAACCTGCAACAAGGGTACCTGTTATGCGATGATATGTATGATATGCATGTAATGTTTTCAAGGACCTCGCGGGATAAACAAGAAAATTGTTAGGATTTGAATTCGATAGCTTGATTGAAGTAACTGCATATTGCCGAGAGTCCTTCTTCAAGAGTCAAGGCTCACCATATCGAGTGGGTCATAGCCCCTGACTTTAATCATCATGTCTGGTTTTGATTTCCGAACAACCTTGGTTAGGGGAACCTTCTTTAAGAGTCAGAGCTCACCATATCAAGTGGGTCATAGCCCCTGACTTTAATCATCATGTTTGGTTTTGATTTGCAAACAACCTTGGTTAGGGGAACCTTCTTCAGGAGTCAGAGCTCACCATATCAAGTGGGTCATAGCCCCTGACAACCTTGGCTAGAGGAAAATAAATCCTCTTTGCCCCTTGCTAGATGTTTGATTTATCATGACCTGCATCACAAGCCCTTGAGATCCTTGAAATGGGTTAGGATGTATGCAATGGTATGATGTCATGCTATGCATGGGGTGATGTAGGTAAATCCTGTTATGAGTCCCAATTAAGGACTATAAACAAACCCTGCAAGAAATTCAGTATACTTTGTTATGAGCCCTAATTAAGGACTATAAACAAAACCTGCAAGAAACTCAATACACTCCGTTATGAGTCCTAATTAAGGACTATAAACAAAACCTGCAAGAAACTCAATACACTCCGTTATGAGTCCTAATTAAGGACTATAAACAAAACCTGCAAGAAACTTAGTAAGCCCTGTCATGTGTCCCAATTAAGGACTAAAACAAAACCTGCAAGTAGTTCATGTGTCAGATAAAGCATGCAAGCAGTCAAGTACGAAGGCACACAAGTCACACAAGAGAAAGCCCTTAGAGTTTAGGCCAGCATGGGGTCTAGGTACTACCCTCTTTCAGTTTGTTGGTTCATACCTGTCCTAATCAAAAGTAACCGGGTTCTTAGAGGATCCCAATATCATTGACTACCCTCAATCGGTCATAACTCCAGCATCGCAATCTTTTCTTGCGGCCAGAACCATCACGAGAGTTTAGCCTCAATGGGCGTAGCATACTGCTACTGTTCTAATGGCCAAGTTGTGTCATTTAAGGTTCTAAGGTTGTTGGTGCTTAATGACTCCTCAGAAGACCCATATTCTCCTCGTTGCAACACAAGGGATATCGGTACAGACCAAGATGCCACACCAACGTAGCCACTGTTTCACCCGTGTCGGTCTATGCCGGACAGGTCCCTCACAGCTTATGCTACCTAAACAGGGTATCCCCAGATCCGGGTTAGGATCTATGTAACTCCCATGCAACCCCCAAATTTAAAACAGACAAGTCAATACAATTGAAAACACAGTTATGAACTAACCCTAAGGTACACCTCACTTTAAGTCAGCAGAGTCGCCAGTTCTGTGATCGGTGGATCTGGAACTGACTGTTTAAAGCTGGATCGCGAAATGTCGCGGAAGCAAGAGTCGCCACCGTCTTTTATTTTCTCCAAATGGAAAGGACAAAAGCACAGAAAAATTCCTTAAAGAGATTGCTCTCGGTTCGGGAGGTAGGTTATAGAAAGGGAAGGTGTTAGCACCCTTTCTATCCATGGTTATCCATGGGCTCTTAGATACTTGCTCATTGTGTTTTCAAAAAATGGTTTGTTTGCTTTTCAACTGTGGGTTTTAAAAAGTTTCTTTGAAAATTCCAGTTCGACTCTTGTATCGGTCCTCAAGAGTGTTTGAAAAATTGCTTTCGAAAGCTTTTTGAAAATGTGTTGGTGTGAAAAGTATTTTTGATTTGTTTTGAAATTTAGAGCAAGTATCTAGAGTCGTCTACCTACCCTAAGGAATTCGTCTGTGTAAATGTCCTTTAAAGTAGTGCCATCCCACCATTGAGAGGTAGGTAGCACCACCGTTGGAGGTGTTCGGGTCAATTCGAGGTTCGGGACATGGTGATCACCGGAGCAATAGGAAGACACCTTAGAAGCTACCCTCATGCCAGGTTCCCGGATCATGAGGACTTACTAAGACATCCTCTACTCGACGATCACCTTTCGAGGCAAGGCAACAGTGAGGCGTACCCTAGGGGTGGTGTGTGATTTGTGTGTCGTTTTCATTTGCATTTATCTTGTCATGTTATTGGTGTTCTACGCTTGTTTTTATTTTTGTCCATACATTCTTTCATGCCATTATTAACAGTTAAAAAAGTTCGGAAAGATAAAATTCCTAAGCTATTACAAAGGCGCGGGTCCACATCGCCAAATTTAATCCAGGACCCGATTTGACAGAAAATAAAGAAGTAAAGTGCGAGAAATAAAATGTCCGAGTTTACAAGGCTTTGGGAGAATTACATTAATATTATAAGAAATAAATAAAATGTGCGAATTGAATTAAAATTGAAAACGAGGGCGTTGGACCCTTTTGAAGTTAAATTGAAATTAAAAATTAATTAATTATTTATTGAAATAAAAGAAGTGTTTTTTAGGTTTTTTTTGTATTTATGAAATAAGAAAATTAAAATTAAAATTAAAAGAAACCCTAATTCTAAGTTATTTTTAATTATTTGAGAAAAATGTTAAAGTTTTACTTAATTTACTAAAGAATTTATGTACATATTTATTTACAAAATAAATTAGTAGTTAATAATAATAATAATAATGATGAGAAAATTATTTATTAAAAAATGATGAAAAAGTTAAAAACCCTAATTTCTACATATTTAATTTATTAAGAAAAATATTAAAGTTTTGAAACCTAAATTAATCTAATTAATTGTTTAAAGTTTATTTACAAAAATAATAATAGTAAAATTAATATTAATAAAATAAACATTTTTAGTTTCAGATTTTTTATTATGAAAATTATTTTAGAAAATTAAAGAAAACAATTAAAAACAATTAAAAGAATGAAAAGGAAAATCAAATAAAAAAATAAAAATGATGCAAACCATGGGGGGTGTCTGGCCCTTTTTGGAGGTGAATTGGAGTGGTTTGGCCATGTATTGGTGTCATGCATAAGTTGTTCTACTTTGGCCATTTGCCTTTTGGCTTTTGGCCATTTGGCTTTTGGCTTTTGACCATTTGTCTTTTGGCTTTTGGCCATTTGTATTTTGGCCTCAACGTTCCTTAACGAACCTGCATGGGATCCTGTCTAAATCTGCAGTGTTGAATCTCATGAACACATTAAATAAAATCATAAAATGCAAATAAAGACAATATATGAAGAAATTTAATGTTTAGGCACAATATGGCATGTATGAATGATTATACCCTTTTGATCATGAAGATCAAATCAATCCTACCCTTACTGGAAAATTAGTGACCTGAATGCTTTTATGCCCTTTGGATCATGGAGATCAAGCCAGCCTTATCCTTACTGAAGAAGTAGTGAGGTGTTGGTTTGTAACTGTGATGGCTTGTTTGTAGTGAGAGAGGGATTTGTAATAAGGATTTCAAGGTTTTAGGGTTCTTGAAAGAATTTGATATTCTAACAGTGTTGTGGCAAGGTTTTTTCTCTCTTTTTTTTCCTTTTTTTCTGGTTTGTATGAATGAAGGTGATTATATAATGGAAATTAGGGTAAAGCAAATGGGCTTTGAATGTGCAATTGGGCCTCCAATATTCACTTGAATTCGTCACTTTACAGGCTAAATCGCAGGGACTTAAATGCATATTTTGAAGTTGAAATGTGAAAACAAAATGTAACCGGCATCGAGAACTAACTCCTGTCCGAAAATCGACTCAATCGGATAAACGGTGAATTAGTTATGAATTTTTGAAGTTTCAGCTCAGACAAACTTATTTTGGGCTTCAGTGTCGACTCTGACACGTTCTTCAATAAAAAACTGGTATTGATCGGTGCATAATTTGGTCTCGACTTTTGAAGCAAAGTTGTAGATCTATGAGTCAGGGACCTTGTGTAAAAATATGAGCCCAATCCGATAAAAATTGACCGAGTTATGAATTTTCGAAGTTTCGGCTCAGATGAAATAATATTCAGCATTCAGGATTTTCAGCGTGTCACGCACTCTGAGCAAAAAATGAAGGTCTTTTGAACACCGTTCGAACTCGATACCTTCTGTGAAAATGTAGTCAACTCAATTTGTGAAATTTTGGCACCGGAACCAGCTCGATACGATGAAAATCGACCAAGTTATGATTTTTTGAACATGACGCAAATAAACTTATGTCACAAATTTTCTGTATGAACATACTTGATAAATCCACATTTTTGAAGACCTTCTGATCGAAATTGGCTTCCAGCCGTGAGAGATGAAAACGTAGATAATGTCAAGACGGAATTTTGGCCACCGGAACGGGTTCAAAACGAGTCACGATCTTCAAGTTATGAATTTTTTAGCGCGTAAAAACTGCACTTTCAGCACACTTTTTCACTATATTTCTTCAAGAAAACTCACACATTCGGATACCTTCTTTAAAGAATTGACTCTTGAGCCGAACCTGAATTTGAGAATACGTTATCAGAGATATCTTGGTGAAAGAATACCTGAATATGACGCGCCAGGTTGGACTTGTGAATTTTTCTTGAAATGTATTTTTTGAGAAATATGGGAGGGCAAATTTTGGGGTATAACAGTAAGCTATGGGTATGCTTGCTAAGTTATACAGTTAAGTTGATGTTGTGATGATTTTGTTATCATTATTGAGATGTTATTGTTGATTTCCGTAAGTAAGGAATAATATTTCATAATATGACGAATTTGATTATGTTGGTTATGTTGATGTCACTATAAGAGAGATACGACAATATGGACAAATTTGTTGACTGTTGATAATTGACATACGAGAATGAAATTGTGTATATGTTTTGGTAAGGGTGGTAAGATGATAAGGTGATGTTGTATATCCAAGTATAAGTGTGTTACTACTTTAAAATGTTGATATGCCAAGATATTGTTAAAGTGGTCGATAAGTTACTAACGATTATGTCGTGGAGGTGTTGAATGATTAGCATGCGTGTATTTGATTTAAATCGTGTTGAGAAGTAGTGGTCGAAGTGTTGCCAGACGCGACTTGAGGATCAGAAGTGTGATGTGAAATTCTCTTTAAGAATGGTAGTATCGAGTAGATTTTCGAGGACGAAAATATTCTAAGTGGGGGAGAGTTATAACGCCCGTTAATTTAATTAAGTATTTAATTAAATTATTTTTGGATTATTTGTTGAAGTTGCGAGATGTTGAGAATTATTGATATAAGTTGTTGGATTATTATTAATTAATTAATCAATTTATTAATAATAATTATAATATGGAATTAAGGAGAATATATGTATACAATGCTGGACTTATGCTATTGGTTAGAAGTAGTAAAGTGGAGGTGTAGGTTAGTCCAAATATAATTGATATATAAGGAGAAGCTAACACAAGGATTTGTTTTAGTTGGAGAATAAGGATTTTTGTACGCGGACCGGTAGAGTTGCGCAGACGAGGAGCAAGCTACCCAGTGTCGAGCAAAGCGAAGCAAGGTGTCGACTGGAATCTTTGGTTGAGCGACCTTCAATCCAGGTAAGGGTGGGGTTCTGACCTTATAATGGGATTTATGATGTTTATTATGGAGAATTGGTCGTAATTATGATTGTTGCTCGTGATATTATTGAACCTGTTAAAGGAAGATGCCCGGTCCGTTATGTTGTGGATGTTTTGTGTTGTCTGCATGACTTCCTGATAGATTCGATGAGTAGGTTAGTGTAGATTGTTTCCTTTTATTGAGGTCGTTAGGTTGTTGTGGTCGTTATGATGGTATGGTCGTTACGATGTTGTAGTGGTTCGAGCAGTTGGAAGGAAGTTAGGAATTATTGTTGTAGTCTATCTTGTATGTTGATGAATATGTCGATAGGAATATAGTTACCCATTACGGTTTTATTCCGAGCGGTTGGCCGGAAATTATGAATTATAGTGGTGTGGTTGTTAATACGTTGTGTCGTGACTGTGTTGTTGGCCGAATTAGTGGTCGGGGAGGATACTGAAGTAGTAGGTATCGAGCGGCATTTTAGGCTACGAGGCGTGTCGGGGAATGATGCCTTGGATTTTTTAGCAGAATTAGGTTGCAGGACATGTCGAGGATCATAAGTTGGTCGTTACCCTGTATTCTATGTGCGTGTCGAGGAGTATAATTTAGTTGTTATGTTATCCTAGTTGTTGTGCATGTCGAGGGGCACGTAGTTCCCTATCCCTTTTTGCCCGTACATGTTGTGTTTTTGGTCGTTAATAGTGATGTGTGAATTATGCTAAGTTGTTGTTTAATTATATTAATGATTTAATCGTTGATTGATGTGATAAGCTTATGGCCAACGTCGATTTATGTTAAGATGTTGTGTTGTTGTGATTACTGTTATGAATTCTTGTTGATAATGCGAAGTTGCAGGGAGTTTTAAATGATGATGAATTACCTCTATTTACTGGTAATAATGGTGATGTGGGCTTATGCCTTGCGATGGATGATGATTATTATGAGTATGTGATAGTGCATTCATTGAGTCACATACATTTGCATACTCTGTGATGGCCTGGATTGGCAAACTGCAAAGAAGGCTTATGCCTTGTTGATGCCTCTATTAATTGGAAAAAAATTTATGATGGGAGTTCTGCTCCATTTTTATGATGGGAGTTATGCTCCATTTTTAAGATGGGAGTTCTGCTCTGTTTTTAAGTTGGGAGTTATGCTTTAATGGTACCACATGCATGTGCATTGTAATTGAGTCGCATTTGATCTTACATCTTAAGTTGTGGTGAAGATAGATTTGTTGTTGCTTTATGTTGCTGACTTATTATGACAGGTATCATCTAAAAGCTGTGAATTAGTTGTTATGTCCTGTTGATGTTTTATTGAGAATAAAATTGTTTGAAATTTGTGAAGTGGTGATTATATATGAACTGATTCTGATATATTAATTATCATACATTCTATTATATCATTAGATATCTCACCCCTTTTGTTTGAATGTTGCCCTCTGTTGGTAATGTGCAGGTAATCAAGAAGAATAGTGGTTACCTTCATCAGTTTGAGTCGGTGTTGCCGCTCTGATATGTAGAACTCGGAGGGATGAACGCTTGTTGCTTTAGTATTTATTATTTCAGTTGGCTGAACTTTAAGTTGATTGTTGTTAAGTACTTGTTATTTAAAAGTTGCTTTCATGTTGGATAAATATGTTATTATGATTTTGTTGCGTAGTTGTTCAAGTTGTTGATTTAAAAGATTAATTTATTTTGTTGTTAGTTCATCTGAAGTTTTAAAGTGTTATGTATCCATGTTGAATGCAATGGTTTTCAAGTTGAAAATGTAGCATCCTATTTATGTTGAACTCTGATTTTCTTATTATCCGTCGAGTAGAAATGGGGTGTTACATCAACACTCGGCTTAATAACATCCTGGATGAAGATTCCAAAAGACGGTAAGCACCAACTGAGGAAACAAATTCCTACTTCATGGCTTAACTCCACTGGGAAGAAACATGGCTTGAAAATAATCAAAGCACAATTCTGATAGCAATAAACCAATACAGATGCAAGGATATATCATCCTCCTCCAGGCTTCACCGGAGAATATCATACAAACTTCACTAGGGAAGATAATGCCTCATTGTCTAGACTTCTACTGGAGATTATAATAAAGACTTCACTAGGGAAGCTGAAAACTGCAGCGTCAAGACTTCAATTGGGGATTTTGTGCTGACGTTATTGAGAGTACAACACCACATCATCGAGGGGAACCCAAATACATTCTTCGATATCAAAAGTAATGGTTTCACAAACTTCTCTAGGGAGAAGTTATGAAACTTCACGGGGATATCCACTTTCAGAGAGAATCATCATCTCGGCTTCATTTGGGGATCTCTTAGAAAATATATTGCCCTTGTTTGATTGTTCAACAGGAAAAAAATCCACTTCAAATCCTTACTGGAGAATCTAGGATAGAGGCATCAAACCACACAAACCCAACACCATAAAACAACTTGGAGGAAATCTGAACCAAGACTTGACTGGGGGAAATGGGATTATAGACCCAACACCACACCATATTAATTTAGTATGAACTCCAATTATCTGAGGAAAGAAACACAAGAGGATCATGTGCATATTAACAAGAGTGATCCTGAGATATCTTTCTCGGGGAATCCACTTTTACCACTTCGGGGTTCGTCCATCCTTGAATCACTACTTTTGTTCTACTTGAATCACAGAATCTGAAGTAAAAAGTAATTTGTAAATTCTTTTCAAAAAAAAATTTTATTATTCAATCTTTTTGTTTTGAAAATTACTATCAATAATAAATGAAATTTTTGCAAACATAATAAAATAAAAACTTCAAAGAATTAGATAGAGGCTCAAACTTTATTAATAGAATGGTAGTCTGCGAATGGAGAGACTTCATGGATGATTAAAAAGTTTGAAAAATGGTAATATATAGAAAAGATACATTGAAATACAATGACCAATATCCTCCCTAACAACTTTGAACTCCTGAGCATATACTTCAGCTGAAGTGTGATGAGGATCCGAGAAGATTGTTGCTTCAATGATCAAGTCTTGTCTGACGCAGTTACTTGCCAAGAAATACCTAACTTTTTCCTAGGTTGCCCTTGCGGGTTTTCAACCTAGCGGGAAAATTTATTCTGTTTGTGTCTCTTATTTTGCCTAGACCACCCTTTCGGGTTTTCATCCTACCGAGACGCTCCTTTTTGCCTAAGCCGCCCTTTCGGGTTTTCGACTTAGCGAGTTGTTCTTTTATTTCATTAGGTGAAGTATTTCTTGATTGCGTCAACATTCATAGAACGTGGGAACTCCTCGCCATCCATAGTTTCAAGAATCAAAGCACTGCCAAAGAAGGCTTTCTTGACAACAAATGGGACTGCATAATTGGGAATCCACTTGCCCCTAGAATCAGTGTTAAAAGACATGATCTTTCTAAGCACGAGGTCGCCTTCTCTGAATTCACGAGGCTTGACCTTCTTATCAAAAGCTTTCTTCATTATCTTCTGATATAACTGACCATGACACAAGGCCGTAATTCTCTTTTCTTCAATCAAATTCAATTGGTCAAACCTGCTCTTGACCCATTCAGCCTCTGAAAATTTGGTTTCCATTATCAGACGCAAAGAGGGAATCTCAACCTCAACGGGAAGCACTACTTCCATACCATAAATAAGATAGAACGGGGTTTCCCCTGTCAAAGTGCGAACGGATGTACGATACCCATGCAAAGCAAAAGGGAGCATCTCGTGCCAATCTTTATAGGTAACAACCATCTACTGGATGGTCTTCTTAATGTTTTTGTTAGCAGCTTCGATAGCCCCATTCATCTTTGGCCTGTAAGGAGATGAATTGTGATAAACAATCTTGAATTCTTCACAAAGTTTCATTATCATCTTGTTTGTCAAATTCGAGCCATTGTTAGTGATAATCCTGTTTGGCACACCATACTGACATATGAGATTGTTCTTGATAAAGCGTACTACCACTTGCTTAGTAACATTAGCATAGGAATCTTCTTCCACCCATTTGGTGAAGTAGTCTATTCCCACCAAGATGAAATGATGTCCATTCGAAGCCTTGAGTTCAATCATTCCAATCATGTCAATACCCCATATAGAGAAAAGCCACGGGGAAGAAATAACATTGAGAAGCGTCGGAGGAACGTGAATTTTGTTAGCATAAATCTGGCACTTATGGAACTACTTTGCAAATTTATAACAGTCAGATTCCATTGTCAGCCAATAGCAATTTGCCCTAAGCATCTTTTTTGCCATTGAATGTCCATTGACGTGGGTACCAAAGGAACCTTCATGGATCTCATGCATCAACATGTCTGCTTTGTGTCTATCCATGCATCTGAGCAAGACCATGTCATAATTTCTTTTGTATAACATATCTTCATTGAGGAAAAAGCTACCTGCCAACCTTCTCAATGTCTTTTTATCTTTGTTTAACGCACCAACCGGGTATTCCTGAGTTTGGAGAAAATGCTTAATATCATAATACTAATGTTTTTCGTTTGTTGTTCCCTCTGTTGCAAACACATGAGCTGGCCTATCCAGACGTCGAACTGTGATACGAGGTACATCGTTCCAAGCATTTACTTGGTACATAGAATCCAAAGTGGCTAAAGCATCTGCCATCTGATTCTCATCTCTGGGAATATGATGGAATTCAACTTTATTAAAGAAAGGTAATAATCTTCTAGAATAGTCTTTGTATGGAATCAATCCAACATGATGAGTATCCCATTCTCCTTTAATCAGATTTATTACCAAAGCTCAATCGCCATATACATCTAGAATTTTGATTATGATATCTATAGCCTCTTCCAGAACCATGATACAAGCTTCATAATCTGCCATATTATTGGTGCAATCAAATGCCAACCTTGCAGTAAAAGGGATATGTGACCCATGGGGAGTGATAATCACGACACCATTTCCTTTCCCATAAGCATTTACAGCTCCGTCGAACACCATACCCCACCAGGATTCAGGATCAGGACCTTATTCAGAAAAAGGTTCATCGAAATCTTTTACTTTCAAATACATCACATCCTCATCAGGGAATTCATATTTAACAGACTGATAATTATCAACTAGTTGGTGAGCAAGATAATCTGCCAACACACTACTTTTTATAGCCTTCTGAGTACGGTATTCAATATCATATTCAGACAACAGCATTTGTCAACGGGCAATTCTTCCAGTAAAAGCAGGCTTTTCAAAATATACTTAATTGGATCCATTTTAGAAATTAACCAAGTAGTATGATTCAACATATATTGCCGCAACCGCTTTTCTGCCCAGGCCAAAGCACAACATATTTTTTCCAGCATAGAATACCGTGACTCACAGTCAGTAAACTTCTTGATGAGATAATAAATGGCATAATCTTTTCATCGTGTTTCATCTTGTTGTCCAAAAATACAGCCCATAGAATTATCTAACACAGTCAGATACATAGTTGTCGTACCCCAAATTATCCCTATCTCATTTATTTTTGTCTGGCTTTGGACTTTGCATTCCATTTGCATCATTTCATTACTCAGTCATTTTCATATCCCGCATCTCATGGAACCAAGCGCTTTGGTTCGAGTTATTAGGGTTGCACCCTCTTTATGTCTAATCTTGTTTTGAGGTTTTCTTATCAGGTAAAAGGGAAACGCATCTGGTTCTCAATTAGTGGATCATGGAACGAATTTTGTCATCACGTTATAAGGTTGGTTCTCGCTCAAATTTATCAGAGCCTGGATTAGGGTTTATTTCCCTATGTGTGTTGGTCAAGATGCTAGGGTTTCGGGTCTTTGGTTTCTGGGAAGATGTTTCTTTCGCCTGCCTCAAAGATGGCTCAAAGCTCAGGGCATTAGGTCAAGAATTTCATCTCCTCGCATTTCAAGCTTTCTTCTTAAAAGTCTCTAAGTCACTGATTCGAGAATTTGAAGTTTAAGTTGACGACTGCGAAGTTTGGGCACAAGAAATAAGTTTGTGGGTTTATGATCGTCAAGACATGTTTTTGTTGCTTAAGTTACATGTTATTGTGGTTTGGATATCAAAATTAGGGTTCTGGTCGAGAAGTGCAAGTTCGGTTCAAGTGTAATGAGAAGATAAGGTTTAAGTGACTGTTTGTTTTGGGTTTAAATTAACCGAGTGGAATTAAATACTCAAGCATTTATTTTGTTTGAGAGTTTGATTGGATTTTGAAAGATAAGGCGCATTGATTGTTTGGAATACAAGTCACAACATTTGTTCATGATTTCTTCAAATTCAAGTTATAAAAGCAAGATGTGCACTCAACTCATTCAATTAGAAATTGCTTCTTTCATTCAAAATTCAAGAGTTTGTTTAATTTTCATACAACCGAATCATTTAAAATATTTCATTCAGGTTTTTCATGTTAATTACACTTTTGAAATAAGTTACAATTGCTATTTACAAAAACAAAAAAAAAGGAATTAAGTGTTTCTTCTTCAATTGTTATTGCTTCCTCTTCAAGCGAATCGCCTACATTCTTTACTAGCTTCGACCTTTTCATCTTACAACCCCGCTTGCCATCCGATACTCGTGCTCATGAAACAAGGAAAAAGAAAAACGTTAGCAATCAACATATGAAAAATTCCAAACAAGAATTAATTGATAAAAGGAATTAGTATCTCATCATAAGGGTTTGCGTTTGGAATCAGTTAGTGAGTTATTTTTATCATGGTTTATTTTCTCTCCCAAATTGCAAATCACAAAAATTGGTTTTCTTTGGTTCACAAAAAGGGAGAAAAGAATAAAATTGCAAATACTTTCTTGTTGCCAAAGCAAAACAACCAAGCTTCCGAACTAAAAGCAACACTGCAAACAGAAGCACAAACAAGAAAAACAATAGCAGCAACACCACAAATTGCCAAGCAGCTACAATAAACTGCAACACAAAAGCAACAGGCAGCGCAAATAGAAAAACAGTGTTGTAACAAGGCAGCGTAAAAAGCCAAAACTACAATAAAATAGCAAACTACTAAAGTAGCCTGAAACAGTACAAAAGCAGGGCAGCCAAGCAACATGTAACAATAGGCAGCAACATCAAACAAGAACAAATAATATAGCAACGCAAGCTAACATTATCCCAAAGCCCCATGGTGTCATCATGTCCCAAAAGCAAACCCTTCAGAATTTAAAGGATAAAAGCATATAAGCTTTATGTCATAGAAAGATGAGAGAGAGAGAAAGATAAAATCTATATTATGCAAGAACCAAAACAGTCCAAACACCTGCTCAAAACAGTTTGAAAATAACATCATATAAGGTAGCATGAAAACCTGCATCCAAAAGCACAAAGCCAACCTACCATATATGTTCAAAACTTCACCAATTTTCCCCCCACTTTTCACCCTCATCTCATTATAAAGAAAGGCCATTATTTCATTGAAAGGGGGGGTTCAGAGGGAACACATCCAGCATAAGAAAACCGAAAGAAGAGAAATTACAATATACACAATCAGCCAAACAAAGAGGGAGCATACGAACAGAGCCAGCAAAACCAAGAGAGGAAGAGTGGATAAAATTAGAGCAAAGCAGAAGCAGAAAAGAAAGAAGTTACCAGAGAATATCTTCACCTCCGAGAACATTCGGAGTCGGTATTATTTATGAACTTTTCAACCATACATATCCATGCTTGATGTTGTTGTTTGAACATTTTAATCTGCATCAGTAAATTATTTCTGCCCTGGAATGTTTGTGTGTTTTATTTGTTTTGTCCCTGGTAAATCTTGGAAAATATCAAAATAATGTATGATGAGTAAAATGTACATAGAATCACAGAGAGCAAAACTTCACAGAAAAGGCGGAGAATAAAAAAAAACTAAAAAAAAATCACGATACAGAATTCAAATAAACTTACCAAGAAAATTTCTGAAATTTCTCTGCATAACTGCAATCTTTAGTTTCCTCAACCTTCAACCATGAATCTTCATCGATCATCATCTTTACAGCTTCACATTCGTCATATACCTTCATCCCCCTCACTCAACAACCAGCAAACCTCATATTTCGCTTCACATTCAATTTTAACCGTCCATCTCCATTCCTCTGGTTCATCCGACTAACCGTCACGCGTTCCCCTCCGTCTGAAGCTGTAACAACACACACCCTTTGCCATTTATTCTGGTTCCACCTCAACAACCACCACAAATCTTCTTCATCTTACTCAACACTATGTGAACTAACCTCATATCAACTCCCTTCACAGTTTCTTCGCGTCTGTTACCCATAACTTCTTCACTCAATCTCTATGCTCAACCAAGCTCACGCATCACTGTGACCAACCTCCATGTTTCCTCGCAAGAATCGCTGAGAGATAAAGTAATTGGTTTCTAAGGAGAAAGCGATTTCACTGGTTTTACTGTTTCTGTTTGGAACAAAGAACTGAGAGAAGGAGTTGAGGCGTTAGCTTAATTACGGTTCGGTCAACTCTTGTGCTATTAAGATGGAAGCCGGTTCCGAACCTGACCCGGTCCAGTCCAGCAGCCCTTTTTTATTTGTTTAGATATTCGTTTTTTATTTATTATATAGCATCTTGGGCTTCAATTCAACCAGTTTTTCCAAGCCCATTTGTGTTTCTATTTTCACCTCACTATTCTGTTTGACGCCCCTTTTTATAATTAGGTCAATCTTATCTTTTAATTTAGTTTAGTTAGCAAAAGTTAATCAAATAATTATGTTTTAGTTATTAGATAAATTTTATTATTTAGAGTAATTTTAGAATTAATTTGGTATCTTTTAGTATTTTAAATTTAGAATTAATTTAGTAACCTTAGAATTTCAATTTAGTTTAGATAAACTCCGTCACTTTTTTTTTAATCTTCATTTTTTATTTTTTATTATCCATATTATTTATTCGTCATTAATTGTTGTTTGGATTTATTTTTGTGATTTTTCCTTTCATAGATTGGTTAATTGTGATATTTTTTTATTTAGTTCATCTTTTCTATAGCTTATCTCATTGTCTGTTTATCTAAATCCAAGGGAAATATTTTGACTTTGTTGACTTCACGTCATCAAACACGTCTCATCTAATCGTGAAAATACCCTCATTCATCTTTCGTTTGTTTATTATTTTGTTAAACCTAAGATAATTTTCCTAAAAGATTAAATTCTCAAACTCACACCTTTTAAGTCAACACTTCTACATTAGGTCGTCGTATCTTCGAAATCTCATCCACACTCTTTTTGACCGAACAAATCAAAAAAACCAAAAACACTCTTTAATCATTACTTGAACTTATTTTAAAACTCACAAAAACCCTCAACCAATCAAAACTCCCCCCAAAGGGCATGTTATCTCCGTTCTACCGCGATACCGGTCGTGCTTATTGCTAGAATGCGTGCGTTAACGTCGCCCACTAAAAAACACAAACAAATAAACCATTTTCTAGAAGAACTACGGTGTTCTGATTCCTTCATTGGATACGTAGGCAAAGGTTCGCGAAACCTTCACGAACGCAATAATAAAAACCTTTCATTTCCCCTTAAGCAAGCATAGTTGTAGATAAACACACCCTTTAAAGACAAATAAACAAAACGGATCCCGTTGAGTACAACGGATGCGAGGGATGCTAATACCTTCCCCTCGCATAACTGACTCCCTTACCCTTTCTCTTGGTCGCAAGACCATCTTCTCCATTCCCTCGTGGTTTTATCGATATTTCCCTTTCCTTCAGGATAAATAAAGTTCGGTGGCGGCTCTGTATTTTCTGTCGGTAGCTTCAGCTCGTGACTCTGCTGGGGAATTTTTACGAGTCTCTCCTAGTTTTTTTTATTTGTCTTTTTGGGTGTTTATTTATTTGCTTTGTTTTGCTTTACTGTTTTATTATTGCCTTATTCTTTTGTATATATTGCATATATTGTTTCTACTCACATATTCTGGATACATTGTGATGTTGGGTTTGGTGATTACTTTTGATAAGTCCCATACCCGGACTTGGGTTACACATAGGATTAGGACGGGCGGTATAGTCATGTTAACTTTGAGGGAGTAATACCGAAGAAGGAGGCATGAAAATCCCCCACTCAGTGGAGGTCCCCTTGAAAGTAGTGATGTTTACCGAGTAATCGAGAAGACGTCGTTGCTTTCGACCTGGGAACTCGAGAAGATGAGGGCCATAGAACCTTTAACCCATCCTGGCCTTTTAGGTGCACTGCGGAGACTATAACGGGGTAATCGGGAAGTAGTTGTCACGCGATATTGCACTCGGACGAGTTTTTCCTGCGAATATTGTTGATTACCAAGTAATTGGGACATCGGTAATATCCAAAGGAAGAGTGTAAACTTCGAGAACTCTTTAGAACCTTGTTCGGCAGGTGATAAACCCCTAGTACATACCTTATGGGTAGTTTACTTTGACTCCATGCTTGTGACGTCGAACTTTTGATCTTGTTACTTTCAGCCTGTGCAACGGACTACGCAATGGTTATCCAGAATATGTGGAGATGAGACTTCATGCCATAGCATACCATGACATCATATCATCATGTATATCTCATATCTAGGGAAATCCAAAGACAAGTCTCATTGATATAGCTTTTCAAAAAAGGGAAATTTTAAAAGATAGATGAGTCTTTGGGTCTCCTCAGAAATGAAGATAAAGCATTCATCCATATTACCATGCATTCATTTTTCACAACAAAAACTCATTGGGATCCCCTTTTATCAGACTACAGTAAACAGCAAAGACGACTCCTCCACATCCTTACCATACCAGAGGCAACCAGCAAAGGCTAATGGATCTTTTTGAAGAGAACCAGAATGCACTCCGCCGGGATATGGACACCATGGTTACTCGCATGGATCAACTTATGGAAACCCTTCATGCCGTGATCAAGGGTCAAAAAGAACTACATCAAAGTGTTGCCAAGCTTACTACTGTTGCTCCCTCCACTTCTGCTAATGGGAGAACTGACAATGAAAATGTTGAGACTCCTATCGGAGCTCCTAGAAATGATGTCGATGACCATCATGATGTTATTGATCTTGATGAACCCCAACTGAACCTTTATGCCAGGGTTCACGAAACTGCGAAAATGTATCATGCTCTCGAAGAGCGACTTAGAGCCATTTATGGTATCAAGGATTTCAGATTCAATACTGCTGCAATGTGCCTCGTGCTTGGGGTAGTTATTCCTCCCAAGTTCAAAGTCCCAGAGTTTGACAAATACAAAGGCACTTCTTACCCAGAGACTCATCTCTATTCCTATTGTCGCAAAATGGCGGCCTATGCTGAAAATGAACCTTTACTCGTGCATTTCTTTCAAGATAGCTTGACCGGGGAACTGTTGGATTGGTATATGCAATTGGAAAGATCTCATGTCAGTACTTGGGGAGAGCTTTCTGACGCTTTTTTGAAACATTACCATTACAATACTGCCATAGCTCCTAGTCGTACTCAGCTCCAAGGGATGGTACAAAAATATGAAGAGTCTTTCAAGGAATACGCTCAGAGGTGGCGTGAACTGGCTGCAAGGGTCCAACCTCCTCTCTTGGATCGTGAATTGATTGATCTGTTTATGGGTACTCTACGAGGCCCTTATCTCCAGCATATGCTCAGTAGCACTTCTACTTCTTTCTCGGATATGGTGATTATTGGTGAACGTGTTGAGACGTGCATTAAGGCTGGAACAATTCAAGGTGTTCCTAACAATGTTAACAACAATGCGAGCATTAGTAGAAAACCATTCTCTAGTTTTGTCAAGAAGAAAGAGGGAGAGACTAGTGCCATCACCATCAACCAAGGAAGAGATCCCGCATTTCCTCAAGTCCAATTCCCTTATTTCCTACACCTGTTGTTGTTCCCAACCAATTTGTTCTTCAAGTATATGCTGCTACAACTCCAGCACCCTGGATGGCCCAACAACGGCCTTTTGCTCTGCAACCACATTATGTTCCACAAAAACCATTTGCACCTCCTCCAACTTATCAACAATCGAATCAACAACCTCAAGGCCCGAGAGCCCCTCAAAGACAAAGAGCCCCTCAAAGAAGATTTGATCTCATTCCCATGTTCTACGCTCATCTTCTCCCACGGTTACTTTCTAGTCAATTGGTTCAATTGCGCGAACTCGGTCCACCGTCAAATCCTCTCCCTAAGGGGTATGATACTAATGCTCATTGCGAATTTCATTCTGGTGCCCAAGGCCATACAATTGAAAATTGTAGAGCATTCAAATGCAAAGTTCAAGATCTCATCGATACAAAAGCCATCAACTTCAACCATGTTGGTCCGAATATTCAAAATAATTACATGCCTCCTCATCAAGGGGGAACGGTCGGTGCTATTGAAGAAGTTAATTAACGGGTTTTGGTATCAAGGGTTGACGAAATTAAGATATCTTTAGAAACTTTCAGAGAACATTTGCTAAAGCATGAGGTGCTACAAGAACTCCATGACTTTTGCTTAACATGTTCCTCCAAGCCTGAAGAGTGTGCTGAGTTAAAGACGGCCATCCAACAGTTGATCGATGAAGGTGTCCTACAGATAGAGAAAGTATTCCGAGAAGAAGAGATTGATGTCCTGGAAATCCCCTACTATCCGAGAAGCTGTCCAGCAACCCCTAGTATTCCGTTAACAATTCAGGTTCCTATTACCCCCACAGTGATTCAAGCTCCTATTCCTCCTACAAGCAACGACTCGAAGGCAGTTCCATGGGAGTATAATGTGGTATATATTCATGGAAGGAGGTATGAGTGCCCTCCAGTTAGTGACAAGAATGTTACCAACATTACGGGAACCAGTAACATGACTCGCAGTGGTCGGATCTTTTCTCCTCCGCCACCACCTCCTAGGGAAACTAATAGTGAAGCTCTAGCAAAGGCCAGGGGAAAGCAAGTGATGGATAATCAACCTGAACTTTCTGTAGGACAAGAAGAGGAGCAACTTTTAAGAATTCTCAAGCGGAGTGATTACAAAGTAGTGGATCAACTCAACCAGACACCGTCCAAGATCTCCATCCTATCTTTCCTTTTGTGTTCGGAGGCCCACCGCAATGCCTTATTGAAGACCTTATGTTCCGCTCATGTTACCCAAGACATCTCTGTGGCCCAGTTTGAAGGAATAGTCACCAATATTACTGTGGGAAATTGTTTGGGTTTCTGTGATGAGGAACTCCCAATTGAAGGCAGAGCCCACAATAAAGCGCTGCATGTTTCTATGAAGTGTTTGGACACTGTTTTATCTCGAGTTTTGGTGGATACGAGATCTTCACTTAATGTGATGCCTAAGGCTACCTTGTTTAAGCTGAATATGGACGGAGTAATGATGAGGCCCTCCACTCTAAATGTTCGAGTGTTTGATGGTTCGAGAAGATCGGTGGATGGAGAAGTGGATTTTCCTGTAAAGATTGGTCCCCACACTTTCTATTTGTCATTCTATTTCATGGACATCCGTCCATCCTATACTTGCCTTTTGGGTCGTCCATGGATTCATGTAGCAGGAGCTGTGACATCTACTCTTTATCAACGCCTGAAGTTCATTGCGAATGATCAAGTTGTCATTGTTTATGGGGAAGAAGACATAGTGATTAATAATCTGACTACCTACCGTTATGTGGAAGTGGAAGGCGAGGTACAAGAGTTGCCCTTTCAAGCTCTGGAGATTGTTACTGCTGACAAGTTCCCCATCGTGGAATTTAATAAGTATGAGATACCCCTGGCCTCTTTGAAGGATGCCAAAGCCCTCATAAAAGCCAGACCTCCCCATGACAGTTGGGGAAAATTGATTGAAGTGCCAGAGAAGAAAGACTGTTTCGGTCTTAGGTATCAGCCATCATCCTCTGTGCAAGCTGGTTGGATTCCTCTCAAAGTATAGCAGGTTCCCCAAATTTCTGAAGTGTTCGTCAGTGTTGGTGTAGGCAAAGAAGGACAAGTTCTCTCCATAGATGTTGAAGGTGACGATGAAGATGTTTCAAGATTTATCTATCAAGTTGCGCCGGACCAGGAGCTCAGCAATTGGACTGCCGTGGACATCCCTGAAGTTGTTTTCCTTGATGTTTAATTTTTTGTTTCCATTTTAAGTCATATGTCATGCCCAAGGCATACGGACAGCTTGTAGAATGGGCCCCTTATGTTTCAATCTCTGTTTAACATTGAATGAAAAATCGCACTTTCACATACAATTTTGTTCTCTGTCTTTTCTTTTACTTTTACTTTTTCAAAATAAAAATGGCAATACTTTTCTTTTCATATTCTAAATATTCTTTTGCACTTTCTAAAAATAAAACATAAAATCATCGATCATGCAGATCCGTCTCGAACTCCGTTGGAAATGATAATGTTATGGCTCCTTATATCCTTGAGAATTCAGTTGATCATGCTAACGAAGATAGTGAGGAAGATTGTGAAGTCCCTAAAGAACTAGCCAGGCTCTTGAGACAGGAAGAGAAGGTCATCCAGCCGTATCAAGAAGAAACAGAAGTCGTCAATCTCGGTACTGAAGAGGTAAAGAGAGAAGTCAAGATAGGGGCCGCCTTGAAAAGCAAAGAAAAGAAGGGGTTGATTGAGTTACTTCGAGAGTATGCTGACATCTTCGCCTGGTTGTATGAAGACATGCCCGGCTTAGACACTGATATAGTAATGCATAGATTGCCACTTAAGCCATAATGTCCTCCTGTAAAGCAAAAACCAAGAAGGACCAGACCCGACATGGCTTTGAAGATCAAAGAAGAGGTTCAGAAACAGCTCGAAGCAGGTTTCCTATTTGTGATAAACTATCCGCCTTGGATTTCTAACATTGTGCCCATACCTAAGAAGGATGGTAAGGTACACATGTGTGTCGACTACCAAGACTTGAATAGAGCAAGCCCGAAGGATGATTTCCCGTTGCCTCATATTGATGTATTGGTTGATAACACTGCTCAGTCTTCGGTGTTTTCCTTTATGGATGGTTTCTCTGGCTACAATCAGATAAAGATGGCTCCGGAGGACATGGATAAAACGGTTTTCCCAAATCCTTGGGGTACCTTTTGCTATAGATTCATGCCTTTTGGTCTTAAAAATGCTGGTGCAACATATCAGAGAGCTATGGTGACTCTCTTTCACGACATGATTCATAAAGAAGTCGAGGTGTATGTGGACGACATGATTGCGAAGCCGCAGACTGAGGAAGAACATTTGGTTCATTTGAAGAAGTTGTTTGATCGTTTTCGAAAGTTCAGGTTAAGGCTTAATCCCAACAAATGCACCTTTGGGGTTTGATCGGGCAAGTTACTTGGTTTTATCGTGAGTCAACGAGGAATTGAAGTAGATCCAGACAAAGTAAAAGCAATACAAGATATGCCGGCGCCGAAAAATGAGAAGGAAGTACAAGGTTTCCTTGGAAGGTTGAATTACATAGCCAGGTTCATTTCCCATCTTACTGCTACCTGTGAACCTATCTTTAAATTGTTACGCAAGAATCAGGATGTCTGTTGGGATGAGAGTTGTCAAGAAGCTTTCGAGAAGATCAAGAAGTATCTTCAAGAACCACCAATACTCATACCACAAGTTCCCAGGAGACCTCTCATTATGTATTTAATTGTGCTTGAAGGATCTATGGTTTGTGTGCTCAGACAACATGATGATACTGGACGAAAAGAGCACGCCATTTACTACCTGAGCAAGAAGTTTACTGATTATGAATCGAGGTATTCCTTACTTGAGAAGACTTATTGCTCTTACGTGGGAAGCTCGACGCTTGAGGCAGTATATGTTGACACATTTTATGCTTCTGATATCTAAGATGGATTCGATAAAGTACATCTTCGAGAAACCAGCACTTACAGGTAGATTGGCTCGATGGCAAATGTTGTTGTCTGAGTATGACATCCAGTACATCACACAAAAGGCTATCAAAGGTAGCATTCTTGCTGATCATCTCGCTCACCAACCATTGGAAGAATATCATCCTATAAAGTTCGATTTTCCAGACGAGGATATTATGAAACTTGATGACAATGAAGGACCTGAACCAGGGGAGCGATGGACTCTCACGTTCGATGGTATGTCAAATGCTATGGGTCACGGTATTGGGGCAGTTCTGACCTCTCCACGCAACACTCACATACCTTTCACTGCCAGATTATGTTTTCATTGCACGAATAATGTCGCTGAATACGAAGCTTGTGTGATGGGCCTTGAAGCAGCCATTGATTTGAAGATTAAGATTCTTGAAGTTTATGGGGACTCTGCCTTAGTGATACATCAAGTACGGGGTGATTGGGATACACGGCACCCTAATTTAGTTCCATACCGGGATTACATCTTAGAGTTGTTGCCCGCTTTCGATGAGGTCACCTTTGAGCACATCCCCAGAGAAGCAAATCAACTGGTAGACACTCTGGCCACTTTAGCAGCAATGTTCAAAGTCAGTTACTCGAATCATGCACCCAGTATAAGGATATGTCGTTACAAGGAGCCAACACACATTTTCCCTGCTCACTGTCTCACAACTGAAGATGTATCAAATGAAAGGCAGTGGTATTTCGACATCAAAAGATATCTTGAGAAGCAAGAGTACCCCGAAGGTGCTACAATTTGTGATAAGCGGACTCTTAGAAGGTTGGCGTCTAAGTTTTTACTGTCAGGAGACGTTCTGTACAAAAGAAACTATGATTCGGTTCTGCTCAGATGCGTGGATAGACACGAGAAAGAATCCATTATACGAGAAATACACGAGGGCTCTTTTGGGACTCATGCCAGTGGGCATTCCATGGCCAAGAAAATCCTACGAGCGGGTTATTTCTGGATGACGATGGAAAGTGACTGTTGTGTATATGCCAAAATGTGCCACAAATGTCAGGTTTACGCAGACATGATACATGTTCCTCCCATTCCCTTGAATGTGATGACTTTACCGTGGCCCTTTGCAATGTGGGGCATCGATATGATTGGACGCATTGAGTCGAACGCTTCAAATGGACACAGGTTTATCCTCGTTGCTATTGATTACTTCACCAAGTGGGTGGAAACGGCTTCGTACAAGAATGTGACCAAGCAAGTTGTCACTCGTTTCATCAAAAGAGAGATCATATGCCAGTATGGAACTCCTAACAAGATCCTCACTGATAACGTTTCAAATCTCAACAACAAGATGATGAAGGAGATGTGTGAAGAGTTCAAGATCGAGCACCATAATTCATCACCTTATCGGCCGGAGATGAATGGGGAAGTTGAAGCTACTAACAAGAACATAAAGAAGATCGTCCAGAAAATGGTGAGAACATACAAAGATTGGCATGAGATGTTGCCTTTTGCCCTGAATGGCTATCGAACTTCGGTGCGTACTTCCACTGGGGCAACTCCGTTTTCACTAGTCTATGGTATGGATGCGGTGCTCCCCGTCGAAGTGGAGATTCCTTCCTTAAGGGTTCTGATGGATACTAAGCTTGATGAAACTGAATGGATTCAAACGAGACTCGACCAACTCAATCTCATCGAAGAAAAATTCCTGGTAGCCATTTGTCACGGTCAGTTATACCAACAACATCTTAAGAGAGCATTTGACAAAAAGATTCGGCCTCGAGAGTTCCACGCAGGTGACCTGGTCTTAAGGAAGATTCTCCCAATCCACACTGATCCAAGAGGAAAGTGTACTCCCAACTATGAGGGACCGTACATCGTGAAGAAAGATTTCTCAGGAGGTGCTCTAATCCTGACAAACATGGATGGGGAAGACGTTCCGCTTCCAGTCAATTCAGACTCAGTCAAAAAATACAACGTATGAAAGGACCCGATAAGTCGAAAACCCGAAAGGGCGGCTTAGGCAAAAGTTAGGGCTAAAAAAGAAAAAAAAGGAATAACCCGCTAAGTCGAAAACCCGAAAGGGCGACTTAGGAAAAAATGGGTGTCCCGGTGGATTGAAAACTCGAAAGGGAGACCAGGCAAAAATTAGGGACAAAAAGCGAGAGACTGCAGTCTGAAGACTCTTCACGTACACCCTCCTAATGCGGGATGGATCAATCTAGCTATTATCCTTTGGAAGCACGGCACTAGGATGACCTAGGATGCAAGAACTATCGCAATATCAGTTTTAACGGAAATTCGAGATTTTCTTATTGCCATTTTACCCGTTGTATTTCTTTTCTTTTTCGCAACTTCCTCATTTAGGAGTTGTTTCTATGTATGAATTCCCATTCACGGGCCAAACTCATTAATAAAAATTTGCCCTTCCATTAAAAAATCTTTGTTATGTTCTTTTACTTTATTTTTAGTATGCGAATCGTGATTTAAATTCTTTGTTAAGCATTGCATTGAAAACCATAAGCCAATAATAATCACGAGCTAAGATGTGAAACACTACATTACATGGATATGAAGGCATCCCAAGGGAATGTTGTGGCGTTCCAGTATTCACTCTTCTGTGCAGATAGCAGGTCATAACAGTCACCTTGACCAAGATGTCATCCTCGTCACCTCCTTACAACCGACCGAGCGCCTGATTCTCCCATACGGAGAGACTTGGGGCATTGGTTGAGATCCACGTCTCTTTTTCATTTATTCACAAAGTCTAACCCAGGAAGGAAGTCAGATCAAGTCATTTCTCATCAGCAAGATTTAATTCCCCAGTAAACTCGGCGAGGTTAACCCTTTTCTCTCAAATTTCAAGCACCAGTCCATATTAGTACCTCAAGATGACAAGCAACAGACCCCAATGAGCTTTTGGCACTTTGCATACAATGATCGTCATGACATACTGCATTGCATCCTCAAACACATAGCATATCCATGGATCATCTCAAATGCATATGAAGCATGAGCCAGATCAGTCCCAAATCAATCCCAAATCAACAAAACATCCTCACAAAGAATATCATCCTCATAATTCCCAGTTAACATCTGTCGTTGCACTACCAACTAAAATAAACCAGGGTGTTAGTACGTCATGCTTCCCAACTCTCAACATTCACTTTACATTTCCTAAGGTCGTAGATCGTCCGTAGATCTTACCATCGCATTTTAAGGTCGTAGATCGTCCGTAGATTTTACCATCGCGTCATATTTTTAAGGTCGTAGGTCGCCCATAGATCTTACCTTCACTTTATCTCTCTTAGGGTTGTAGGTCGTCCGTAAACTTTACCCTCTCCTCCTCGTATTTTTAAGGTCGTCGATCGTCTGTAGATCTTACCGTCGCATCATCTTTTTAAGGTCGTAGGTCGCCCATAGATCTTACCTTCACTTTATCTCTCTTAGGGTCGTAGGTCGTCCATAGACTTTACCCTCTCATCCTCTTTTTTTTAAGGTCGTAGATCGTCCGTAGATCTTACCTTCTCATTTTAGGGTCGTAGGTCGTTCGTAGACTTTACCCTCTCCTCCTCGTATTTTTAAGGTCGTAGATCATCCGTAGATCTTACCGTCGCGTCATCTTTTTAAGGTCGTAGGTCGCCCATAGATCTTACCTTCACTTTATCTCTCTTAGGGTCGTAGGTCGTCCGTAGACTTTACCCTCTCCTCCTCATATTTTTAAGGCCGTAGATCATCCGTAGATCTTACCGTCGCGTCATCTTTTTAAGGTCGTAGGTCGCCCATAGATCTTACCTTCACTTTATCTCTCATAGGGTCGTAGGTCGTCCGTAGACTTTACCCTCTCCTCCTCGTATTTTTAGGGTCGTAGATCGTCCGTAGATCTTACCATTGCGTTATATTTTTAGGGTCGTAGATCGTCCGTAGATCTTACCATCGCGTTATATTTTTAGGGTCGTAGGTCGTCCGTAGATCTTACCATCGCGTTATGTTTTCAGGGTCGTAGATCGTCCGTAGATCTTACCTTAGCTTTACCATCTCCTCGTCTTGTTTTTTTAAGATCGAAGATCATCTGTAGATCCTACCTTCGCTATATCTCTCTTAGGGTTGTGGGTCGTTCGTAGGTCTTACCCTCACGTTATCTTTTAGGGTCGTGAGTCTTCTGTAGGCTTTACCCTCGTGTCTTCTTTAAGTTTCTTATGAATCCTACCTCCAGTCACCGCGACATTGTCAACCATATCCTTTTAGTCACTCCATCGCTCAAGAACCTTGTATTGGCACCGTTACCCTAATACGAGACACCATTGTTCAACCATGTTTATCCATCATGACCAGTCCACCAGGAGACCAGTTTGTTCTTCCCCAGAAGACACTCACACCATCTCTCCAGGGTAAATTTCGGGTCCTGGTATTTAATCATCTTCCACCTTGAACTTACGAAAGGCTGACGCCAATCTCACATTCAGGTTTAAGACGATTAAATAGGGGAAGCTATCGTACCCCAAATTTTCCCTATCTCTTTTATTTTTGTCTGGCTTTGGACTTTGCATTCCATTTGCATCATTTCATTACTCAGTCATTTGCATATCCCGCATCTCATGGAATCGGGCGCTTTGGTTCGAGGTATTAGGGTTGCGCCCTCTTTATGTCTAATCTTGTTTTGAGGTTTTCTTATCAGGTAAAAGGGAAACGCATCTGGTTCTCGATTAGTTGATCATGGAAGGAATTTTGTCATCACGTTACAAGGTTAGTTCTCGCTCAAATTTATCAGAGCCTGGATTAGGGTTTATTTCCCTATGTGTGTTGGTCAAGATGCTAGGGTTTCGGGTCTTTGGTTTCTGGGAAGATGTTTCTTTCGCCTGCCTCAAAGATGGCTCAAAGCTCCGGGCATTAGGTCAATAATTTTATCTCCTCGCATTTCAAGCTTTCTTCTTAAAATTCTCTAAGTCACTGATTCGAGAATTTGAAGTTTAAGTTGACGACTGCGAAGTTTGGGCACAAGAAATAAGTTTGGGGGTTTATGATCGTCAAGACATGTTTTTGATGCTTAAGTTACAAGTTATTATGGTTTGGATATCAAAATTAGGGTTCTGGTCGAGAAGTGCAAGTTCGGTTCAAGCGTAATGAGCAGATAAGGTTTAAGTGACTGTTTGTTTTGGGTTTAAATTAACCGAGTGGAATTAAATTCTCAAGCATTTAATTTGTTTGAGAGTTTGATTGGATTTTGAAAGATAATGCGCATTGATTGTTTGGAATACAAGTCACAACATTTGTTCATGATTTCTTGAAATTCAAGTTATAAAAGAAAGATGTGCACTCAACTCATTCAATTGGAAATTGCTTCTTTCATTCAAAATTCAAGAGTTTGTTTAATTTTCATACAACCGATTCATTCAAAATATTTCATTCAGGTTTTTTGTGTTCATTACACTTTTGAAACAAGTTACAATTGCTATTTACAAAAACAAACAAAAAAGGGAATTAAGTGTTTCTTCTTCAATTGTTATTGCTTCCTCTTCAAGCGAATCGCCCACATTCTTTACTAGCTTCGACCTTTTCATCTTACAACCCCGCTTGCCATCCGATACTCGTGCTCATGAAACAAGGAAAAAGAAAAAAGTTAGCAATCAACATATGAAAAATTCCAAACAAGAATTAATTGATAAAAGGAATTAGTATCTCATCACAAGGGTTTGCGTTTGGAATCAGTTAGGGAGTTATTTTTATGATGGTTTATTTTCTCTCCCAAATTTCAAATCACAAAAATTGGTTTTCTTTGATTCACAAAAAGGGAGAAAAGAATAAAATTGAAAATAATTTCTTGTTGCCAAAGCAAAACAGCCAAGCTGCCGAACTAAAAGCAACACTGCTAACAGCAGCACAAACAAGCAAAACAATAGCAGCAACACCACAAATTTCCAAGCAGCTACAATAAACTGCATCACAAAAGCAACAGGCAGCGCAAATAGCAAAACAGTGTTGTAACAAGGCAGTGCAAAAAAGCCAAAACTGCAATAAAACAGCAGACTACTAAAGTAGCCTGAAACAGTACAAAAGCAGGGCAGCCAAGCAACATGTAACAATAGGCAACAGCATCAAACAAGAACAAATAATATAGCAACGCAAGCTAACATTAGCCCAAAGCCCCATGGTGTCATCATGTCCCAAAAGCAAACCCTTCAGAATTTAAAGGATAAAAGCAGATAAGCTTTATGTCATAGAAAGATGAGAGAGAAAAAGATAAAACTTGTATTATGCAAGAACCAAAACAGTCCAAACACCTGCTCAAAACAGTCTGAAAATAACATCATATAAGGTAGCATGAAAACCTGCATCCAGAAGCACAAAGCCAGCCTACCACATATGTTCAAAACTTCACCAATTTTTCCCCCCACTTTTCACCCTCATCTCATTATAAAGAAAGGCCATTATTTCATTGAAAGGGGGGATTTTTTCAGAGGTAACACATCCAACATAAGCAAACCGAAAGAAGAGAAATTACAATATACAAAATCATCCAAACAAAGAGGGAGCATACGAACAGAGCCAGCAAAACCAAGAGAGGAAGAGTGGAGAAAATCATAGCACAGCAGAAGCAGAAAAGAAAGAAGTTACTAGAGAATATCTTCACCTCCGAGAACATTCAGATTCAGTATTATTTATGAACTTTTCAACCATACATATCCATGCTTGATGTTGTTGTTTGAACATTTTAATTTGCATCAGTAAATTATTTATGCCCTGGAATGTTTGTGTGTTTTATTTGTTTTGTCCCTGGTAAATCTTGGAAATAATAAAAATAATGTATGATGAGTAAAATGTACATAGAATCGCAGAGAGCAAAACTTCACGGAAAAGGCGGATAATAAAAAAAACTCAAAAAAAATCACGATACAGAATTCAAATAAACTTACCAAGAAAAATTATGAAATTTCTCCGCATAACTGCAATCTTTAGTTTCCTCAACCTTCAACCACGAATCTTCATCGATCATCATCTTTACAGCTTCACCTTCGTCATATACCTTCATCTCGCTTACTCAACAACCAGCAAACCTCATATTTCGCTTCACATTCAATTCTAACCGTCCATCTTCATTCCTCCGGTTCATCCGACTAACCGTCAAGCGTTCCCCTTCGTCTGAAGCTGTAACAACACACACCCTTCACCATTTATTCCGATTCCACCTCAACAACCACCATAAATCTTCTTCATCTTACTCAACACTATGTGAACTAACCTCATATCAACTCCCTTCACAGTTTCTTCGCGTCTGTTACCCATAACTTCTTCACCCAATCTCCATGCTCAACCAAGCTCACACATCACTGTGACCAACCTCCATGTTTCCTCGCGAGAATCACTGAGAGATAAAGTAATTGGTTTCTGAGGAGAAAGTGATTTCTTTGGTTTTTCTGTTTCCGTTTGGAACAAAGAACTGAGAGAAGGAGTTGAGGCGTTAGCTTAATTAGGGTTATGTCAACTCTTGTGCTATTAAGATGGAAGTCGGGCCCGGACATGACCCAGTCCAGTCCAGCAGCCTATTTTTATTTGTTTGGATATTCGTTTTTATTTTGTTATATAGCATCTTGGGATTCAATTCAACCAGTTTTTCCAAGCCTATTTGTGTTTCTATTTTCACCTCACTATTATGTTTGACACCCCTTTTTATAATCAGGTTAATCTTATCTTTTAATTTAGTTTAGTTAGAAAAAGTTAATCAAATAATTATGTTTTAGTTACTAGATAAATTTTATTATTTAGAGTAATTTTAGAATTAATTTGGTGTCTTTTAGTATTTTAATTTTAGAATTAATTTAGTAACCTTAGAATTTCAATTTAGTTTAGATAAACTCCGTCACTTTTTTTTTTAATCTTCATTTTTTATTTTTTATTATCCATATTATTTATTCGTCATTAATTGTTGTTTGGATTTATTTTTGTGATTTTTCCTTTTATAGATTGGTTAATTGTGATATGTTTCTATTTAGTTCATCTTTTCTATATCTTATCTCATTGTCTGTTTATCTAAATCCAAGGGAAATATTTTGACTTTGTTGACTTCACGTCATCAAACACGTCTCATCTAATCGTGCAAATACCCTCATTCATCTTTCGTTTGTTTATTATTTTGTTAAACCTAAGATAATTTTCCTAAAAGATTCAATTTTCAAACTCACACCTTTTAAGTCAACACTTCTACATTAGGTCGTCGTATCTTCGAAATCTCATCCACACTCTTTTTGACCGGACAAATAAAAAAAACCAAAAACACTCTTTAATCATTACTTGAACTTATTTTAAAACTCGCAAAAACCCTCAACCAATCAAAACTCCCCCCAAAGGGCATGTTATCTCCGTTCTACCGCAATACCGGTCGTGCCTGTGATCGGTGGATCTGGAACTGACTGTTTAACGCTGGTTCGCGAAATGTCGCGGAAGCAAGAGTCGCCACCGTCTTTTATTTTCTCCAAACAGAAAGGACAAAAGCACAGAAAAATTCCTTAAAGAGATTGCTCTCGGTTCGGGAGGTAGATTATAGAAAGGGAAGGTGTTAGCACCCTTTCTATCCATGGTTATCCATGGGCTCTTAGATACTTGCTCATATGTTTTCAGAATTGTTTGCTTGCTTTTCAATGTGGGTTTAAAAAGTTTCTTCGAAAAATTTCAGATCGACTCATACGTCAGAGTGTTTGAAAAGTTTGCTTTGAAAGCTTTTGAAAATGTGTCAGTGTGAAAAGTCTTTTGAGTTTGTTTTGAGATTAGAGCAAGTATCCTTGAGAACCTACCTACCCTAAGGAATTCGTCTGTGTAGATGTCCTTTAAAGTAGTGCCATCCCACCATTGAGAGGTAGGTAGCACCACCGTTGGAGGTGTTCGGGTCAATTCGATTTTTAGGGACATGGTGATCACCAGAGCAATAGGAAGACACCTTAGAAGCTACCCTCATTCCAGGTTCCTGGATCATGAGGACTTACTAAGACATCCTCTACTCGACGATCACCTTTCGAGGCAAGGCAACAGTGAGACGTACCCTAGGGGTGGTGTGTGATTTGTGTGTCAGATTCATTTATTTTTGTCTTGTCAGGTTATTGGTGATCTAACGTTTTGTTTTTATTTTTGACATTCATTCTTTCATGCTTGGTTAACAGTTAATATTTTGCGAGAAAATAAATCTAAGGCTATTACAATGGCGCGGGTCCACATCGCCAAAATTAAACCGGACCCGATTTAGCGGAAAATAAATAAAGCGAATAAATAAAAGTGCGATAAATAAATATACATGGCCTTGGGAGAGATACAAAATTATAATTAAACGACATAAGATAAATGCGCAAATTAAATAATTAAAACGAAACTAGGGCGTTGGACCCTTTTGCAAACAATTAAAATTAATAAGGACTTAAAAATTAAAATTAAATGAGAATGATATTTTTGTGTTTTTTAGATTTAATGAAAAAAGGAAGTTAATTGAAATTAAATTAAACGGCAAACCCTAATTCTAATATTTTTTATTTATTATGAAAGATTTAAATTAAACCTAAATTAAACTCTAAATTAATTTATGTATAGTTTTTAACTTATGAAAATAAAATAATAAAATAAATAGTATTGTGAGAAATAAAAATTAAAAAGACATTAAAACTATCAATTAACCTAATTCTACATTTCTTTGGATTTTTATTAAAAAGGAATTAAAACTAAAACCTAATTAAACTAAATATTTACGTTCTAATTTATTTATGAAAATAATTATAAGAAATTATATTTTTGATGTTTTTTTCTGATTTTTGAGTGTTTTTATATTTTGTGAAAAATAAGTTAATTAACCTAAACAAAAAAATGAAGTAACCAAAAGATGAAATAAATAAAAAATAGAAAGCAAACCAGGGGGGGGATAAACCCAATTTTGGAGGTTCAGGCCTGGTGATTTCTGGCCCATTAAGCTTGAAATTCATTGACTTTTTAGATTATGTGTGACACGTTGACCCACATCCATGGTGTGTCTTTAATCCGAATCCTTGATTAGATCTCTTGGGACACGTGTGTGGTTGGATGGTGGTGGTACATCATACGCCTACATTACTGAAGCGCATAGGAGTTTCGTTGGAAAAATAATATGAAGATTTGTAAGACCTGGGGTTCGAACCCAGGTCTTGGAGATTGCACGCCTCTATACCTGCCACTGAGCCACTTTGAATTCTTTTAATATATAATAACGAGTAATCAATATAAAATAAAATGGGTTAGTGATCTGAAACCGCGCGCAAATTCGAATGTAACCAATCCCTGCGTGCCACGGAGTTGTCTTCTTCGCGTGCCTGAAAATAAAAACAATATGGCAACGGTTTTAACGCGTTGCTGTATACCACCTACAAGAAAATAGCGATTAGACGGTGGGTGGATATAAATTGTTCGCGAATGCACGAATCTCCTCGTCTTGGCATACTGAACGCAACGGTGGTATTGAGATGGCCTAATTTTACTTGTATTGGGAAACCCCCTTTTTGAGTTCCTGAAACCCTAGAAAACGCATATGGTGGAATCGTGTATGATCAATGAAAACGCAATTAAACACCACAGTTAGCTTTAGAACATTAATATGAACATGAATCAACAAAGAAAAATGCATAAAGATGATGGAATCATGCAATGCGATTTCAAGATTTTTGAGGTTCAGTTTGAGTTCTAACTACCAACTCAGGATGTTTTTGCTGTTGTTAATGATTGGAATATGTCCAAGGATGGCTCAGGATGCTAATAGAATCAAGATTGAAGCTTGAATCGACCTCTAAGGCACTTTTCAGATTTGAGTTTTTTAAGAGAATTTTCAATTTGCCAAAGCTTGTTTATGCGCAGCTTGCCGTCTTCTTGGCTTAGGGTTGTGATCTCATACTTGTATGGAAGCAATTAGGTTAAAAAGATTCAATAAAATCCATGTCCATAATTGTTTTCAATCTTTGATTTGTTAAGGATCTTTTACAATCTTTTTTTCATGGTTCTTGTGTCAATTAGGTTTCAATCAAGCCAAAACCTTCTATATCAGCATGTGCACGAAATCTCAAGTCCAAATCATGCATAAAAAGATTTGTTTAGGTTAAGGTTATATTTTTCATGAATTAAAATGATTTAAATGAATATAAATTAATATAAATTCAAATAAATAATTAAAAAATATGAAAATACTTCCCTTTGGGCCTAGTGGTCGTGCATAGGCTTGGCATGAAGAAACTTGGAAGAAAATTGGGCCCATTTGCATTTTTAGGCCTTTTGCATCAATGTTGACTTTCAAAAATTTCCAAAAATTTCCCAACTTCCACAAGGCATAACTTGGTCAATTTTTAAGCTTTTCACATGTTCTTGGACATTTTGGAAAGGTCTTGGAGTCCTTTAACCAATGCCTTTGGTCCCATGGCATTTGGAGTTACCAATCTCAAGTTATGGCCTTTGACTTAAAGTCACTTTTTGTTGACTTTTGAAAATGACCTATAATGTTGAAATTGATAACTTTTTGTGAGAGCATTTCTTGGACTTGGAATATCAAGATGAATTGTAGGAAATGTCTTTCTCTTCAAGATGAGCTTTGGATGGAATTTTTCTGATAATCCATGTGAAAGTTATGCCCTGGTCAATTTCAGTTGACTTTTTCAGCTGTCCAAATATAGCAACTTTTGCATCTTTGATAATTTCTGAGCCAAATCTTGAAAATCATGATCAAGCATTGATCAAATGATGTTTGTGGCTTCAAAATGATATATTGACCAAAAATTTGAACTTTTGACTGCCAAATGACCATTTTGCCCCTACAGTTGACTGTAGTGCAATTTAAGGTTTTGACTGTGCAATTTTGAGCTGAATGCCTTGAAATTTGACATGAGGATACTTGACCATCTTTGTAAGCATATGAGACTTGATTGGGCCTTTGAGCAGTTCATTTGCTTGACCAGAATTCAAACCCTAGTTTTGACTGTATAAGAGACAGTTGAGCTGCACAACCCTTGGGGAATTTTGTGACCTTGACTTGGCAAATCTTGGAGAATATGGGAGGGCAAATTTTGGGGTACAACAGTTGCCCCTGTTCAATCTTCTTAGACCTGAGGATGCAGATTGGCTGACGTGCCTTTCGTAATCCGAGGGTAGAAGATGATTGGACACTAGAGTGCCCAGAAATTTGCGCTCACATAGTAGCAATGATGGGGGAATGGGCTTATAGATGCCATTTGGATGTTGCTTGGATAGGATGATGGGATTATAGATGCCATCTGGACGTTGATCGCGTAGGAGATTCCTTAGCGAGAACCTGCATACCTGCAAAACAGAAACATGAGTACCTGACATGTCGCAGGAGCTGATTTTAGATGCTTGATATAGATATGTCCTGACTGGTTACAGGAGCTGGGTCTGGAGCTTCAAACGCTGATGAATGAACCAGGGATGGTTACTGCCTTAGCATGAATGGTAAGAGAATCCTGAATGATTTCAACCTCAACAACGCTCGTTGAGAAAATCTTGGTGAGAATTACCATCTTCGTAGTGCCAGGAAGAGAACCGAAGGACATTATAATCTCAAAGGGAGTCACCTCACTTACCGTCGGAGAGGGAACTATAGGAAATTATAATCTGAAAGGAAATATCACCTCACGCTCATGCCGGAGAGGGAAACATCTGAAGAAGGAATTACCACCTCACGCGCCGTTGGAGAGGGGACCATAAGAGAATATTACCTCACGCTCATGCCGGAGAGGGAAACATCTGAAGAAGGAATTACCACCTCACACGCCGTTGGAGAGGGGACCATAAGAGACTATCACCTCACGCTCATGCCGGAGAGGGGAACATCTGAAGAAGGAATTACCACCTCACACGCTGTTGGAGAGGGGACCATAAGAGAATATCACCTCACGCTCATGCCGGAGAGGGGAACATCTGAAGAAGGAATTACCACCTCACACGCCGTTGGAGAGGGGACCATAAAAGAATATCACCTCACGCTCATGCCGGAGAGGGGAACATCTGAAGAAGGAATTACCACCTCACACGCCGTTGGAGAGGGGACCATAAGAGAATATTACCTCACGCTCATGCCGGAGAGGGAAACATCTGAAGAAGGAATTACCACCTCACACGCCGTTGGAGAGGGGACCATAAGAGAACTTCTACTGAGTCTTTATCAGAAAAATCTGTTTGGAGTCGATTTAACTGGACTAGAGAAATCCTTGAAATATGTTTGAGAATTTCAACTGCATCTTTCCTGAAAGGTAAAGGTCAGTTATATGCGATGCATGATATGGATCAAGCAAACACGGATACGATTTATATGATATGATGTGTACATGCATGCTATAATGATGTATGTGATGATTCATGTATGTTTTCGTTTAGGAAAATAAATCCTTGACGGGTGCCGGGAAGTCATATCCTGGGCTGATGTTGAGGAAGAGATTTTGCTTCCGCTGTGGATGATTGTTGCAAGAATACCGGTAGGAGAAGATAACTCCGTTGAGGAATAAACTTGGCAAATGAAATAATTCTGCGGGAGAAAAGATACTCTAGCGATCATGCTGGGAAGTGCTACTCTGTGGGGATAGCGATGCTTTGCTGAGTTGATGAAGATAACTCCGCTGGGGATATCCTTGTTGTCGGAAGTGTTGATAGACTTCGCTGGGGGTAGGAAGATACTTTGCCGGGGACGCTCTTTCCATGGCTTTTGGCTGAGGATAACCCAGTTATATCCTGTTACGGAAATAACTCTTTAAATCAAGTCGGGACGACGCGTTCGTGCTCTGCGAGGGGATAAGCTTCCAGAATCTACCGGGGGTACGCTTATTGCTTGGGGAGATGAATTCCAAATTTCCTGGGGAACTGGCTTGGACTCTCATGGGGAAGTTTTTGAATTGCGGGGGAAGTGATTCCTTTGAATGTTGGTATACCGCCGGGGAACAATCTTTAGACCAAGACTGCCGTGGATGCTTGTTAAGAATATATGTATACTGCTGGGGGATGTAGGGATCTGCTGGAGGATACCCAACTTCCTTGAGATTGATAATAGCTTTGCTTGGAGAAGAATGCACTTACTCTCTGGGGAATTAAGATGTACTGATCATATTCTTTAGCTGGACCTACCTTGATACCTTGGAGGTCAGAACAATTAGATTGCTTAGACCACTCTTTATTGCCCCTGCTTCTGAGGTGGGAGAGGAAGATCTGTGAGGTGCTGATAGTTAGTGGCGGACGAACCTTCTTCTGGTAGACAGATGGCGGGACATAGTCGTACGCTTTTAATCCCTAACTTTTGCCTGGACCGCCCTTTCGGGTTTTCAGTCCACCGGGATACCCATTTTTGCCCAAGCCGCCTTTTCAGGTTTTCGACTTGCCGGGTGTACAGATTTTTCATTTCATCCCTTCATTTTGCCCGAACCCTTTTGGTTCGCCGGGAAGCCCTTACTTTTGCCTAGGTATGTCAACCTAGCGGGTCTTTGATTTTGCGTAGTATTTTTCGACTATGTCCACGTTCTTAGAATGCAGGTAGGTGCCCCTGGCTGCTTGCGTTGCCATATTACCAGAAGGTGTCTGATCGTGCAAGATTCGTTGCTGGAGTGCCCCAAGTGACTCAGGCAGAGATTTGCCCCAGGCTTTTGGCCTTTTGAGAGATTCTCCGAATCTTGATTGGATTGCCCCAGATGATGGACAATGATCTTGCCGGCCCTTTGATTGGAAGTACTTTTGTTCACTAGGTATTCATCGTGCGAATTTCCCTGCTGTTCAAACAAAAAGTCATATGTAACCAAAGTTATGTTAAAACTGCAAAGCTTATGTCTGTCTCGAAGATTTTGAAAATGCATTCTTTTCATAAAACAAGTGAATGTTTGTAAAACGTGATGTCAACTCCGTATTTGCCGTAGGCCTTAAGGAGTCAGGATACCTTTCGTAACAGTATGCTTTCGAACTAACCCATGCTTCAGCTAGGACTTTTAAGGGTTATAACGTGGCCTGGTTCACGGTTTAAGAAACAAAGGATAAAGGCTCAAATTTTATTTGTACCCACCCGCTCTTCGTGATGTTCTCCAAACCTAAACTCAGTTGATCGTGCGTTAGATCTTGTTTGAGTCTTTGCTCTGATCTTCCGGTGATAGTTCGGATGTTTGACAATTTATTTTGAATAGGCAGTCATTCCCTTTTTTGTTGAGGGTTTATAAGACCTCTTTCTTGTCTGATTCTTGTTATCCCTTTCCTTTTTTGCCTGAACTGTTTCCTTTTTTGGACTTACAGTCAGCGGGATGCCCCAGTTTCATAAGTCTCCTTTGTAGGTTTAGACTTTTTGGGCTTTTCGTTTATGGATTTTGATGATGACTGCCTGTCTTTATGACTGTTTTGAACCGTCACTGTCTTTGTTTTGTAAAGATCTCTTCGGTGCCATTCGTTATGCACTTGGATCAACTGAGAGACTACCCTGCCCCAGGTTATGATTAAGGGTTTCGAAAATAAAAACTCCTACTTCTTTGGCTCTGATGGGTTGACGAGGGATTATCATCCTTATAACTCCAGTGTTTAGGGGTTGAAACAATGCCTGTACCTCATCAGCGGGGTTTGTTCAAAAGCATACTGTAATGATCGCGGTATCGTTTTCGTCATCCTCCTTCAAGAGGCTTAGGATTAAAGATCAAGAGTTGTCATCAGAAAAAATATGAAAACAGTTTGCATATAGTGAATGCGAATATATTGATTCAAAACAGACATAAGTGATGCATTAATGAAATAACAACGTTTGACATGAATAAATGTTTAAACAATCAAAGAAAAATGCAACTTGAACATTCGAATGAACAAAAGTTTTCTAGTTTGACTTAGTCCCTTCAGATGGGAGATTCTCAACAGAAGCATTCATTTGGCCACCCGGCATGAACTCCAGCACCCTTCCGTCGATCAAGTCTTGGATCTTGTTCTTCAAGCTCCAACAGTCATTGGTGCCATGTCCAGGACTGTCAGAATGGTAGGCACATCTTTTATCAGGGTTATAAGTAGGAGCAGAGATGTCAGGATTCTGGGGAGGACCCTTTAAAGTAATCAGATTGACCTCCAACAAGTGTTCCAGCATTAGAGATGGTGGTATGCCAGTCTCAGTGAAATGTCTTCCAGGCGTGTATCGCTTGCGTCGATTACCCCGTTGATACTGGGCTTGTGAAGTAGTAGCAATTTGGAGAGGTTCATTCTTCACCATACCAGACTTTGGTCCTCTTGGTGGCTGATCAAAGACTTGGTCCCTGACTTGGGCTGGTTGCTTCATATCTTGATGAAGCTGACTGATCATGGCCCTCAGCTCTCCTTGCTCCTGAGCTAAACCTTGAATGAGGGCCCTTTTCCCCAGCATCTGGGTTTTCAATGTGTCTACCTCAGCTTGTAGACGTTTCAGTTGTTCGTCCTTGTCATCTTCAGGACTCTTTCTGATCAGATTCCCCATGAGGAGTGCCCTCAACTCTTCCTGCCCCTTGGATAGACCTAAGAAGATTTCCTTGAACTGAGACTCTTGAGCGTGAAGGTCCTGGTTATCTTGTTGTGAGGCCATTGCTGAAATAAACAGCGAGAAAGGTAAGTGACCTGCAAAAGGGATACCTGTAATGCGATGATGTGTATGATATGCATGCAATGTTTTCAAGGACCTCGCAGGATAAACAAGAAAATTGTTAGCATCGGAGTTTATAGCTTGATTGAAGGAAACCCATGTTGTTGAGAATTCTTCTTCAAGGGTCAAAGGCTCACCATATCCAGTGGGTCATAGCCCCCGACACCCTTGGCTAGAGGAAAATAAATCCTCTTTGCCCCTGGCTAGATGTTTGGTTTATCATGACCTGCATCACAAGCCCTTGAGATCCTTGAAATGGATTAGGATGTATGCAATGGTATGATGTTATGCTATGCATGGGGTAATGTGAGTAACCCTGTTATGAGTCCCAATTAAGGACTATAAACAGACCCTACAAGGAATTCAGTATCCTGTTATGAGTCCCAATTAAGGACTATAAACCACACCTGCAAGAAATTCAGTACTCTGTTATGAGTCCCAGTTAAGGACTATAAACAACACCTGCAAGAAATTAGGTAAACCCTGTCATGAGTCCTAGTTAAGGACTATAAACAAGACCTGCAAGGAACCTAAGTAAAACCTGTCATGAGTCCCAATTAAGGACTATAAACAGAACCTGCAAGTGGTTAGTACACCCTGTTATAAGTCCCAATTAAGGACTATGAACAAAACCTGCAAGGCATCAAGGGTCAGATAACAAGCATGCAAGTAGTCAAGTACGAAGGCACACAAGTCACACAAGAGAAGCCCTTAGGGTTTAGGCCAGCATGGGGTCTAGGTATTACCCTCTTAAAGTTGGTGGGTTCAACCTGTCCTAATCAAAGTAACCGGGTTCTAAGGTTCCCAATATCACGGGATTGCTTTCATTGTTCATCGTTTCGATTTAGCCACTGAACTGGCGACCGAAATATTCCAGGAAAGCAACCCTCAATTGAGTGTAGTATCGAGTATCAACCAACCTCGGACTGCACCAAAGTCAGTTATCTCACTATCCTAAAGAGGCCAAGATAGTTCAATTAAGGTTCCTAAGGTCTGTTGATGCTTCATGACACCACGCGGAGGCCCCGTACTCTCCTTGACTGAACTCAAGGGTTACCGGTACACACCAAAGTGCCACATCAACGTAGCAGACTGTTTCAACCGTGTCGGTATACCCCGCACAGTTCCCTCACAGCCTTGTTGCTACTTTCTAAGAAAGGTATCCCCCAGATCCGGGTGTAGGATCTATAGAACTCCCAAGCAACCCACAATTTAAAGCACACAAGGAAAACAATTGAAAACATAGTTATAAGCTAGCCCTAAGGTACACCCCACTTTAAGTTTTAGTCCCCAGCAGAGTCGCCAGTTCTGTGATCGGTGGATCTGGAACTGACTGTTTAACGCTGGTTCGCGAAATGTCGCGGAAGCAAGAGTCGCCACCGTCTTTTATTTTCTCCAAACGGAAAGGACAAAAGCACAGAAAAATTCCTTAAAGAGATTGCTCTCGGTTCGGGAGGTAGATTATAGAAAGGGAAGGTGTTAGCACCCTTTCTATCCATGGTTATCCATGGGCTCTTAGATACTTGCTCATATGTTTTCAGAATTGTTTGCTTGCTTTTCAATGTGGGTTTAAAAAGTTTCTTCGAAAAATTTCAGATCGACTCATACGTCAGAGTGTTTGAAAAGTTTGCTTTGAAAGCTTTTGAAAATGTGTCAGTGTGAAAAGTCTTTTGAGTTTGTTTTGAGATTAGAGCAAGTATCCTTGAGAACCTACCTACCCTAAGGAATTCGTCTGTGTAGATGTCCTTTAAAGTAGTGCCATCCCACCATTGAGAGGTAGGTAGCACCACCGTTGGAGGTGTTCGGGTCAATTCGATTTTTAGGGACATGGTGATCACCAGAGCAATAGGAAGACACCTTAGAAGCTACCCTCATGCCAGGTTCCTGGATCATGAGGACTTACTAAGACATCCTCTACTCGACGATCACCTTTCGAGGCAAGGCAACAGTGAGACGTACCCTAGGGGTGGTGTGTGATTTGTGTGTCAGATTCATTTATTTTTGTCTTGTCAGGTTATTGGTGATCTAACGTTTTGTTTTTATTTTTGACATTCATTCTTTCATGCTTGGTTAACAGTTAATATTTTGCGAGAAAATAAATCTAAGGCTATTACAATGGCGCGGGTCCACATCGCCAAAATTAAACCGGACCCGATTTAGCGGAAAATAAATAAAGCGAATAAATAAAAGTGCGATAAATAAATATACATGGCCTTGGGAGAGATACAAAATTATAATTAAACGACATAAGATAAATGCGCAAATTAAATAATTAAAACGAAACTAGGGCGTTGGACCCTTTTGCAAACAATTAAAATTAATAAGGACTTAAAAATTAAAATTAAATGAGAATGATATTTTTGTGTTTTTTAGATTTAATGAAAAAAGGAAGTTAATTGAAATTAAATTAAACGGCAAACCCTAATTCTAATATTTTTTATTTATTATGAAAGATTTAAATTAAACCTAAATTAAACTCTAAATTAATTTATGTATAGTTTTTAACTTATGAAAATAAAATAATAAAATAAATAGTATTGTGAGAAATAAAAATTAAAAAGACATTAAAACTATCAATTAACCTAATTCTACATTTCTTTGGATTTTTATTAAAAAGGAATTAAAACTAAAACCTAATTAAACTAAATATTTACGTTCTAATTTATTTATGAAAATAATTATAAGAAATTATATTTTTGATGTTTTTTTCTGATTTTTGAGTGTTTTTATATTTTGTGAAAAATAAGTTAATTAACCTAAACAAAAAAATGAAGTAACCAAAAGATGAAATAAATAAAAAATAGAAAGCAAACCAGGGGGGGGGATAAACCCAATTTTGGAGGTTCAGGCCTGGTGATTTCTGGCCCATTAAGCTTGAAATTCATTGACTTTTTAGATTATGTGTGACACGTTGACCCACATCCATGGTGTGTCTTTAATCCGAATCCTTGATTAGATCTCTTGGGACACGTGTGTGGTTGGATGGTGGTGGTACATCATACGCCTACATTACTGAAGCGCATAGGAGTTTCGTTGGAAAAATAATATGAAGATTTGTAAGACCTGGGGTTCGAACCCAGGTCTTGGAGATTGCACGCCTCTATACCTGCCACTGAGCCACTTTGAATTCTTTTAATATATAATAACGAGTAATCAATATAAAATAAAATGGGTTAGTGATCTGAAACCGCGCGCAAATTCGAATGTAACCAATCCCTGCGTGCCACGGAGTTGTCTTCTTCGCGTGCCTGAAAATAAAAACAATATGGCAACGGTTTTAACGCGTTGCTGTATACCACCTACAAGAAAATAGCGATTAGACGGTGGGTGGATATAAATTGTTCGCGAATGCACGAATCTCCTCGTCTTGGCATACTGAACGCAACGGTGGTATTGAGATGGCCTAATTTTACTTGTATTGGGAAACCCCCTTTTTGAGTTCCTGAAACCCTAGAAAACGCATATGGTGGAATCGTGTATGATCAATGAAAACGCAATTAAACACCACAGTTAGCTTTAGAACATTAATATGAACATGAATCAACAAAGAAAAATGCATAAAGATGATGGAATCATGCAATGCGATTTCAAGATTTTTGAGGTTCAGTTTGAGTTCTAACTACCAACTCAGGATGTTTTTGCTGTTGTTAATGATTGGAATATGTCCAAGGATGGCTCAGGATGCTAATAGAATCAAGATTGAAGCTTGAATCGACCTCTAAGGCACTTTTCAGATTTGAGTTTTTTAAGAGAATTTTCAATTTGCCAAAGCTTGTTTATGCGCAGCTTGCCGTCTTCTTGGCTTAGGGTTGTGATCTCATACTTGTATGGAAGCAATTAGGTTAAAAAGATTCAATAAAATCCATGTCCATAATTGTTTTCAATCTTTGATTTGTTAAGGATCTTTTACAATCTTTTTTTCATGGTTCTTGTGTCAATTAGGTTTCAATCAAGCCAAAACCTTCTATATCAGCATGTGCACGAAATCTCAAGTCCAAATCATGCATAAAAAGATTTGTTTAGGTTAAGGTTATATTTTTCATGAATTAAAATGATTTAAATGAATATAAATTAATATAAATTCAAATAAATAATTAAAAAATATGAAAATACTTCCCTTTGGGCCTAGTGGTCGTGCATAGGCTTGGCATGAAGAAACTTGGAAGAAAATTGGGCCCATTTGCATTTTTAGGCCTTTTGCATCAATGTTGACTTTCAAAAATTTCCAAAAATTTCCCAACTTCCACAAGGCATAACTTGGTCAATTTTTAAGCTTTTCACATGTTCTTGGACATTTTGGAAAGGTCTTTGAGTCCTTTAACCAATGCCTTTGGTCCCATGTCATTTGGAGTTACCAATCTCAAGTTATGGCCTTTGACTTAAAGTCACTTTTTGTTGACTTTTGAAAATGACCTATAATGTTGAAATTGATAACTTTTTGTGAGAGCATTTCTTGGACTTGGAATATGAAGATGAATTGTAGGAAATGTCTTTCTCTTCAAGATGAGCTTTGGATGGAATTTTTCTGATAATCCATGTGAAAGTTATGCCCTGGTCAATTTCAGTTGACTTTTTCAGCTGTCCAAATATAGCAACTTTTGCATCTTTGATAATTTCTGAGCCAAATCTTGAAAATCATGATCAAGCGTTGATCAAATGATGTTTGTGGCTTCAAAATGATATATTGACCAAAAATTTGAACTTTTGACTGCCAAATGACCATTTTGCCCCTACAGTTGACTGTAGTGCAATTTAAGGTTTTGACTGTGCAATTTTGAGCTGAATGCCTTGAAATTTGACATGAGGATACTTGACCATCTTTGTAAGCATATGAGACTTGATTGGGCCTTTGAGCAGTTCATTTGCTTGACCAGAATTCAAACCCTAGTTTTGACTGTATAAGAGACAGTTGAGCTGCACAACCCTTGGGGAATTTTGTGACCTTGACTTGGCAAATCTTGGAGAATATGGGAGGGCAAATTTTGGGGTACAACAGTGCCTATTGCTAGAATGTGTGCGTTAACTTCGCCCACTAAAAAACACAAACAAATAAACCATTTTCTAGAATAACTATGGTGTTCTGATTCCTTAATTGGATACGTAGGTAAAGGGTCGCGAAACCCTCACGAACGCAATAATAAAAACCTTTCATTTCCCCTTAAGCAAGCATAGTTGTAGATAAACACACCCTTTAAAGACAAACAAACAAAACGAATCCCGTTGAGTACAACGGATGCGAGGGGTGCTAATACCTTCCCCTCGCATAACTGACTCCCTTACCCTTTCTCTTGGTTGCAAGACCATCTTCTCCATTCCCTTGTGGTTTTATCGATATTTCCCCTTCCTTCGGGATAAATAAAGTTCGGTGGCGGCTCTGTGTTTTCTGCCGGTAGCTTCAATAGTCAATTGTCTTCCTTCAACAGGAGGGAGAAAGATAGAAGGTTCAAGCAAATACACTTTAATGCTTTCAAATGCCCTTTGGCAATCGTCTGTCCACACACAACCTTGATCTTTCTTTAACAGCTTGAAGATTTGTTCACATGTTGCAGTCATGTGGGAAATAAATTTGGATATGTAATTTAGACATCCAAGGAAACCTCTAACTTCCATTTCAATTCTTGGTGCAGGTATCTCTTAAATTTCCTTGACTTTATCAGGATCAACTTTAATTCCTTTTTGGATGACAACGAAACCAAGCAGTTTTCCTGAACGAACACCAAAGGTACACTTATTTGGAATCAAGCGGAGACGATACTTCCTCAAACGTTGGAGCAATTTCAACAAATCTTTTATATGTCGTTCTTCAATTTTGGATTTGGCAATTATATCATCAACATATACCTCAATTTACTTATGCATCAGATCATGGAATAGGGTTGTCATAGCCCTATGGTACGTTGCACCAGCGTTCTTCAACCCAAGGGCATCACTCTGTAACAGAATGTTCCCCAGGGTGTGATAAACATTGTTTTTTCCATGTCCTCGGGAGCCATTCTGATTTGATTGTAACTGGAAAATCCGTCCATGAATGAAAATACTTTGAATTTTTTGTACTGTCAACCAACATATCAATATGTGGTAACGGAAAGTCATCTTTTGGACTAGCTTTATTTAAATCTCTATAATCAATGCACATGTGAACTTTTTCGTCTTTATTTGATACATAAACAATATTGGCAATCCACTGAGGGTACACTGATGTCACAAGAAAACTGGCATCAATTTGCTTTAAAACTTCTTCTTTAATTTTCACTGCCATATCAGGGTGAGTTCTTCACAACTTCTTTTTTATTGGTGGACATTCTGGATTTAGCAGCAAATAATGTTCCACAATATCAGTATCCAAACCAGGTATGTCTAAATAAGACCAAGCAAATATATCAACATACTCTTTCAACAATTCAATCAAACTGCTATTCACATTGGGATGAAGCAATGCTCCAATCTTGACTTCCTTTAGATCTTCCTCTGAACCCAAATTAATCACCTCCAACGGCTCTTTATACGGCTGAATGGTACTTTCCTTGCGCTCAAGCAACCGAGAAACCTCTTCTGGGATTTCATCATATTCTTCTTCTTCGGTCACATACACAGGATATTCAAATTTGGGAGAGGGTGCAGGGTCATTGTACTCAATGGGTTTTTTAATTAATCTGCACATATGATTTATGATTGATTTTAGAAACTGACACATGTAGCAAGTGATTATGCAAATTTATTTATAGTTATTATTTATTTTGAAAGGCTTTTTTTCTAATTACCATTTCCCAAGAAACAGCAGAAAATAAAGACATAATTTGGGAATAATAAACAACTTTTATTAATGATTTTAAAAATCAAAACAGTAGATATGCCCGTACAACATCAATACTTTCACCTTGGGCAGAGTGAAAGATTTTTGAAAAGACTAACAAAAAAAATTACTTTGAAATGTGAATGCAAGGAGGAACATCAATAGTGATCCAATTTTGGACTCTGACTCCACGCGTCACGTAGTTAGGCATCTCTTGGTCTGATTCATCTTCAAGAATATCATTGATCCTTGGAGTAGTTGGATGAAGATAGCCTGCACTGTGAAAAATGTCTTGATATTTACTCAAAGCAGACTTTGGCTTCACAACTTCCTTCTTCATGGAGAAACCCAGACCAGTGCCATTCATGTTCCCAGGAGGATCGATAACATGCCCCCACAGCTTGCTAGGGCCTTTCTGCACTACCTGTTGTTCATCCTTAAACGAAGCGATAGAATTCTCATTCTTCCTTACATTATCAATGGTCAAAGCTTGGAACTGAGTTCCAACAGCGTCTTTGTCAGCTTCTACAATGCTAAAGGAAGACAAATGAGATATCAACAGAGCTTGCTCACCATTTATGATAACCACCTTTCCTTCTTGGATAAAGTTCAACTTCTGATAAAGAGTTGACGTAACAGCCCCTTCCTCGTGGATCCATGGTCTTCCCAATAGACAACTATAAGCGGGAACAATATCCATCATCTGAAACATTATCTGGAACATGTGTGAACCTATATGCATAGGCAAATCCACCTCTCCAATGACTGACTTCCTCGAGCCATCGAAAGCCTTCACTATGATGCCACTGAGGCGCATGGGAGCTCCTTGGTACTTAAGCTTTAATAGATTGCTCCTCGGTATCACATTTAAAGCAGAACCATTATCAATCAATACATTGGATAAAGAATCATTTTTGCAATTCATCGATATGTGTAGAGCCATATTATGGTTTCTTCCCTCCTCGGGTAACTTCTCATCACAAAAGCTCAAGTTATTACAAGAAGTGATGTTCCCCAACCCCCTTTTAAACTGATCCATAGGCATATCTCTTTTAACAAACACCTGATTTAATACACTCGTCAGGGATTCTCGATGGGCAGTAGAATTCATCAATAAAGCCAAGATAGAAATATTAGACGGGGTCTGTAACAACTGATCTACAATCTTGTAGTCATTCATCTTAATGATCTTCAGCACATCATCAACTTATTTTTCTAAGATAGCGCCATTGGATTCCCCTACTACCCTCCTTAGTTTCAACATTGGTTTCGACGACTTTCTTACGATGGTCAACATCTCCCCGAAAAGTAGGAGCAAAGACACGGCCACTACATGTCACTCGACTAGCCTCAGCGATATTCTCCACATGGGTCAAAGGTTGTATCAGAATCTCCACCCTGTCCTCTAGGATAGTCGCATTGTATTTATAGGGTACAACTTTGTCTGATTCATACGGGATGCGACCAGGTAAACATATAACAATAGAAGTTACCGCAAGCTTGTTGCAATATGTAATCTCTGCCGGAGTAGGAATATCAAAATGGGGTACAATAACATTCCCCTACATCTTTTGTATGTTCAAGCTTCGTAGAATCACCATTAGAAGTATCATCTTTATCCACAGGCTTAGACTCATCATCAGAAAAGAAATCATCGATAGAAATGTACTCATCTTCCAACATGATCTCACCATAGTAGTCTTCAATCATGTTGACTCCAATATAGCCATCTCTATTTCTCGTGACTCTGATGGTACCTTTGTTTAAAAGTAATTGAATACCTCTCCTTACAATGGAACAACCACGGGGGTCCCTACAACAGATCCGACAACCACCATATTGATGCATCTCTTATCCTGGCATATGGCAAAAATTGGCATGTAACTACACCAGATTATCATCCAGATTATTCACGTCATGAATTTGGAACTCACCGGAACATCCATACACCATGTTCACTTCCTCTTCACATTCATCTTTGGTCCTGATAATACGAACAAGGCCTTCATCAATCACTTTTTGAAGATCAGCTTTTACCTTATCACATTCGCGGCTATTTCGGCTGCAGCTATTGCACATCTTATGGTTATGCATACAATAGACGAACCTGCAAAGGTCAGTATGCATCTTCACTAAATCGCCTTTTATCAAATTCACATCATAAATCATAAATTCTCCTAGATTATCAGAAATCATATTCATCGGTCCTCCACCTCCATGTTTAGGCAACGAATTATCTTTCACATTGGGACCAACATATTTAAAGGACAAGAGACCAGATCTAACCATTTTCTGGACTTCGGACTTCAAAGGATAGCAATTCCCGATGTTGTGCCAAGGGGCTCCCTGATGAAAGGCACAAGTATGGTTTTCCTTATAGTACCATGGCAAAGGTGACAGTATAACAGGGGGATTCCTGGTTTGCACTAGGCTCTTCTGAATCAATGCTAGAAACAACTCTGTATAGCTCATCGAGATAGGATCAAAAGCTTCTCTCTTCTGACCCTGCCCTTGGTTAATTTTTTGGTGTGCTCTTTGATATGCGACAGTAGTTGGAGCTACGTTAACAACCGGAGTTACCGAAGCAACTTGTTGGTGGTGTCGATGATGTCTTCTAGGAGGTTTAACCCTTCTCTATTGAACAACAACATTTGTATCTCCTTCTTTCTTCCTAGAAAACCCGTATGATGGTTTCTTCGTACCACCGGAACTTTCATCTCTTGTCAAGCGGCCTTCTCTCACAGCTTTTTCTAAACAAACACACATACCCACCATTTCAGTGAAATCACTTGGTGCACTCGCCACCATTCTTTCATAGTAGAAGGAACCTAAAGTCTTTAGGAAGATCTTAATCATCTCTTTCTCTTCCATTGGAGGGATCACCTGGGCGGCTAATTCACGTCATCTTTGTGCATATTCCTTAAATGACTCCTTATCTTTCTGGACCGTTGCCCCGAGTTGATCATGGTCCGATGCCATATCCACATTATACTTGTACTTCCTAATAAACGCTTCACCCAAGTCATTGAAAGTATGAATATTGGCACTATCCAAGCTAATATACCACTGCAATGCAGCACCAGTCAGACTATCTTGGAAAAAGTGGATTAGTAGACGTTGATCATCAGTGTGAGTGGGCATTCTTCTCACATACATCACAAAGTGAGCACGAGGACAAGTATTGCCCTTGTATTTCTCGAATTCTGGCACTTTGAGCTTTGTAGGTACTTTTACATTTGGAACCAAGCATGGATCGCTTACATTCTGTCCAAACAACTCTTTTCCCCTGAGGGCCTTCATCTCTTTATGTATTTTGTCAAACTGATCCTGAAATTCATCCATTCGGTCATAGAAGCTCAAACTTTCACTTGGTGGAGAAACATGACGATAAACTTCATCATTAATAACAGGGATCGCATTCACCACAGAAGGTGCAGAAACAACAATAAGTTGAACAAGCAGAGCAACTTGAGCAGCAGGGTTGTAACCTTTTGACATATAATTTTCAGGCATTCTCCATAGGTAACCTTGAGGCATACGGTTTTGAACTGCGGTAACTAGAGTAACATAAATGGGAATTGATAGAACTTCAGAAGCAACCATTGTTTGTTGTGGCTGAGTAGTATGAGGAGACGGAGGAACAAGTGGTGGCTGATTCTGAGCAGCCACCAATTATTCCAGCAAAGCAGTCATATTAGCCATACCAGCCTTTAAAGCATTAACTTCTTCACACATATCGTGATTCTCTTGTTTAATATTCTCTATTTTCTTCCTGGAATTAGCACAAGTATTATATCGGTGATACAACTTGATGACTGAATGAAGTAGAGAAACACAGTAAGACACCTGGGTATGAACAAAAATGCAAAAATATGTGCAAAATGATGCATGATATGAAATGCATATGATATATTTATCTTTATTAATATTTCAAGGAAATCAAAGAATTATGAACATTTTGCCAATATCAAAGTACTAACACATTTTGAAATACTGAAAATTTCATTATAATAATTTCAGAATGGATTACGACTTTTAGTACAAGTTTCAATAATCCTAAGTACAAGAGGAATAAGATAGAATCTAAAATCCTAAGGAGCTAAAGTTGATGAAGATCTCTCCACACACTGACACTTTCTCATGAGCCTTGCAACCTGAGCCTTTAACTGCTTGTTCCCTTTTGCATACTTGTCGGCAACTTCTTTCTAACCGCCAGAGTCGGGAAGTGAGCAACTAGGTCCTGTCTGAGCTCTAGAGGAAAATAAATCCTCTTGTTTCTCCATCATCTCCATAACACGACTCTCAATAATCTCGATTGAGTCATCTTCTCTTTCAATTCTGTTTGGTAGGACATCTCTAAAGTCTGAAACTTGTTCTTCTATGCTTCCTTCTCTTTCTGCATCCTAACCAAGGCAACCTAAAGTTCTTCCACATCATCTAAAATGGAAGGGGTAGTATTCACAAACATATCAGGTATAGGTTCTTCATAAGAATATGGCATCTTCAACTGAATTTCCCTCGCTTGTACCCAAAAGAGATGAGGCTCGAAAGAAACAACTCATTTTGGTCCCAAATCTTTTCTACTCTTCATATGAATATGGCGACAAGCCTTTGCAATCTCTTCCTTATCTTCCTTATGATCCTCTCCTTCTTTGATAAAGAAACCACTTAGATGAATACTATTTGGCTTGTCTCTCATCGGATATCCAAGTTGACGACGCACAAGAACGAAATTGTAGTTAATTCCTCCTTTTGTACCAAGAAGAGGTACATTGGGGAAACTACAACAACTATCAATAATCTCCACATCATAATAAGACAGATGATACCAAACAATGTCGGAATGAGTAAGAGTCATAATCTTCGGAGCCCAACGAGGTTCCTTCTTAATATTCTAGAAAGCAACAGACCGAGGTAAATGAGAAATAAACCATTGATATAACAAAGGCATGCAACAAATAATCATCCCTCCATGATAAAAATCCCGAAGATGGATGGAATAATAAGTATCTCCTAATAGTGTAGGGACTGTATTCTCAATCAAAAAGATACTAATGGCGTTGACATTCACAAATTTCTCGATGTTAGGAAATAAGAATAAACCATAGGCAAGCAAAGTAAAGATAACCTCAAAAGCAATTGTACTCTTCATCTTGGCAAAGTAGCAAGCTTTCTCCAATAAAAACTGAGTGGGTAAACCTTTGATTCCTCCTTTGGTAGTCATGTTAACCTTAATCTCAGACTTTCCCAAATGAATCATGGCAGCAATCTCATGAGACATAGGCTTTCCTTCAAAACCAGTAAAAGGAACACGATCAGTAACAGGTAAACTCAATAGGTAAGAATACTCCTCCAATGTAGGCATCAGCTGGTAATCAGGAAAAGTAAAACACCAGTATAAAGGATCATAGAACTGGACCAAAGTAGAAAGAATACCCTCCTTCATCTTGAGCTTCATAAGAGGCACGATGGATCCGTACATCTTTCGAAAATCTGTAGAGCTCTCGATATCAGGAATCAAACTCATCAATTACTCTATCTTAGGATCCTTCAAACTGTACTTTTGAGTCTTTCTTTTTCAAGAATCCATGGTCAAAAAGTACCTGAGATATTCGCAAAAAGTCAACTTTAAGTCCCTTAAAATAATTGTTTTTAAAGGATGCTCATGGGTGCATGAATGCATGATGCAACAATCACACACAAAATCACAAACATGGGGGTTCATAGGTTCGACGTCACGAGCATAAAGTCAAAGGTAGTAGCCACAAGGTATGGACTAATAGTTTATCACCTGCCGAACAAGGTTCTAAAAGGTTCCCAGAGTCTACATCATTCCTTCGGATATTATCAATGTCCCGATTACCTAGGTAGCATTACATGATAACCATTTCTGGATTATTCCGTCATAGTTTCCGTACTACACATAAAAGGCCAAGATGGGTTAAGGGTTTTACGGTCCTCGGCTTCAGCAGGCTCCCAGGTCGAAAGCAGTGCGTCTTCTTGATTACTCGGTAAATGATACTCCAGCCGAAGGGGCCTCCACTGAGTGGGGGGTCTCATGTCTCCTTTTTTGGGATTACTCCCTCAAAGTTAACATGACTATACCGTTTGTCCTATCTTAAGTTTGCCCAAGTCCGGGTAGAGGACTTATGAGAAATCACCAATCACCCTGAAAACCAGGAAACTCCAGACAAACATATATATAACATATAATATATAACAAATAATAGCACATATACAAATAAACAAAGATAGGCTCAACCCACTTAGAGATGGACCAGCATTTGGTCGATCTATCCCCAATGAAGTCACCATTTTTTCTGTAGCGGTAAAAATATTGAGACTAAGTCATTGGATTGACTTAACTTGCACATATCAAAATAAAAATCCGCCATTGTGCTTTGTTGTTTCCAGAGGAATGGGAAAAGAGCGAATAATCCAAAAAAGAGGGGGAGAGAATCTAGGTACAAGGGTTGGTTATGCAAATGGAAGGTATTAGCACCCTAAACATCTATGGTACTCCGCAGGAAGCTCTTTTAAAATTTGTATATTTTGGCTATAAATGTTGTATACAAAAATAGATGGTGGAGATGAGAAAAGAAGTATTTTTTATAGTTTTTGCACCTGCTGCAGTTGTGAATCTTTAGTGCCTACATACCACCTTCCATGCAATAGGGGATCAGGGTACTCATAGTTCACCTTTAAAAAATTTAAAACACAAATGTGTTGGTTAATTTTAAGAGACGAGACATCATCGCCATATTCGAGTGGAAAACATACTTACTACCCATGATTATGAGAAAAGAGGATTTGCATCATCTTAAAGTGGAGGATATAGCTTGGATTTTAAAATCAACAAAGCCTCACTCAACACCCAAGTGGAAAATATCTCACTTTACTACATATCGTAGAAGTATAGTAGCTCGCATCACTACAAGGATTGACAAAAGTTTAATCTTATGAGAAAATTTTGATGTAAAGAGTCAAAGTGGCAAAATGATTTGAATGAGATTGATTGACTTTTAGTATTCTCACAAAGAATGTCAAAGTATGATTAAGTTGGTTAAAGTTTGATTAAGAAAATATTTTTGAAAATGCATGGACCTAAGTCCAAGTTTATTATGAAAGTGGTTCAAGTTAGAAAAACAATAATAGCTTTTGAAAAGGAGGGAGAAGATTTTGAAATTAAAGAAAATGGGAGGAGGTGAAGGGACTATCCTTAAGCATAAGATAAGATCTAGGGAAAAGAACCGTCTAACCAACAAGAAGCCAACACTTGACGTAGAAAGTCAATGTAGAATTCCCATCCTTTAGATTGAAACCAAGCAAGCAAAGATACCAAACCTCTTAAGAATACCAAGTTTCATATGCATTAAGTCTTCAAAAATTGGGCAGAGTAACGACTGTAAACAGAGGAATTCCCAATCACAGACAAAGCATATAATCATAATAACCTGCATACAAAGAAAAATAATCCAATGTCTTCGGGTAAACCCCAAGAGCTCCAGAAAAAATAACAATCACATGGTCCCAAGGGGTCAAGGCTTCTAATCCTAAGTCCGGGAGGTCCACAATCTCCATAATGCCAAGGATAGTAACCAAATAGTCTGAGTAACCTTAAGGATTTTTATTGTTCAAGTTGTTTATTAAGTATCTTCAAAAATAAAATGAAATTTCAAGTGAGCAAAGTAAAAATGGCATAAAGATAAATGCTCAAGTGAGCAAAGATGAAAATAGCATGGAATGTAAATGCTAAAATAAATGGTGCGTGAAAGTAAAGGCATAAAGTAAAAAGCATAAAGTAAAAAGCACAAAGTAAAAGTCAATTGTTAGTGAATTAGAAATTAGATGTTAGTTGAATGACCATCTTGAAACTTGCATTTGAAAACTCATTAGAAGATTGATAAAATTATAGCCTCTCAACAACAAGTTTCATTTGCTTTTTTTCAAGTATATCATTCATTTCAAGTTCTCGAGGCGACAACATATGATCAACGATATTTAAATGATTCACTTAGACCAAAGTTTATGAAGGTTCATTAGAGGATTGATAAGACCAAAGCCTCCTAACAATGAACCTCAAGGTTACTGGATCAAAGATTTCAAATTAAACATCCTTGGGCTTGCAAACATAGGTTTGGGCCATGAATGAACATTTCTCGAATCAGGACAAATTTAGCGCTATGTTAAGCAATTGTAAGTGGACGTATGTAGAAGTCGCACCTATTTTGAGGTCGGTGAATAGCAATCTATGTACCATATGTTTACATAAATGATATGTAGATCATTCTCCAACAACATATAGCACAAGTGAGAAGAGGATAAGATGAAGAGGGAGGGGATGAGAATTAGATTTCACATTTGAACCAAAGAATTTAATATCATTAAAATCATTCATCCATTTTGATGGAGTTAAATTCAACACCCAAGATTCAATGATGTTAATGAAGCTCGTGATTAAAATCCTCATAGTTTAAGATCAGCCAAAATATATGCAAAAGTAAAATTACATTTAATAAGCAAGATAAAATGAGAATATGATTTTTAAATTGTTTTTAAAATAGAAATAAAAGGCAAAATAGCAAACTATATTCAAAATATCAAATGAAAATTAAAAGAGAACATATAAATGTCAGAAATGATCTCAAGTATTTTTACAATTTTTTGGTAATTTTTTTAAAACAGAAAAGTATTTTTAAACTATTTAAAATCAATCAAGTAAATGAAAAATAATTAAAAATAGTAAAAGTCAAAATAAAATTCTAAATTTTTTTCCAGAAAGTCAGAAATAAAGAAAATATTTTTAAGAGTTTTTTTTTTAGAATTTAAAACCAACAAAGAATATTTTTAAACAATTAAAGAACACGTCAAACACAGAAAAAATCATAAAAAATATCAAATATGAAAATAAAATTGTGAAAAATTAAAAATCAGAAAGGTGATATTCAAAAATATTTTTATAATTTGTTTCATAATTTTCGGGCCAGAAATGAATTTTTTGTGATTTTCAGAAGTTTACTGTAAAAAATCAGAAAACAAAATAAAGTTTAAAAAAATATAGATAATTGGATGAGAGTCAAAACGCGCCAGTAAATAGATCCAAAGGATCTGGCATGCTGTGCATATTATGGTCAACTTTGGAAATCACACCAAATAATTTTTTAATAATTAAAAAAAGCTAAAAATTGGGCGCGTTAGATGGATTCTGACTAATGAAAGTAATCAGATCCAAGGGCTCTCAAAACACGCGTATTATAAAGCAAGCACACTGGATAAGATTCAAAATATTACAAGTCACGCCATCATTGGTTGAAGCACGACACGTAGGTCGTCTTCAACCTCTAGACACCCTAAATTGGAGTTCCACAAACTGTAAAATTAGCCAGCCAGACTGGCACCATTAGATTCATCTCTTCAAGACGATTCTAATGGTACCCTCGCGCCAAATTCATATAAATCGGGCAAGGCTTGGATTGAAAAAGAATGGAAATAATAGTGAGCACGAAATTCTGGAATATCTCACTCAAATCTCAATGAAATCACAAATTGTAAGAAGCGTGAGAATCAAAAGGATGAGGAGAGTAGATTAGGCCTTTATTTGGATTAATTTGGTTAAGAAATCTACCTGAACGAAGTAGCAGAAAGTTCCTCTAAAACTGGACTTTTGTAACTCAATTCAGGTCACAATTCTTGAAGGTAAGAGTATAGTTAGCTTCAGAGGAGTTCAATGGAGTTAACTGAATGAGGCTTTTAGTGTTTTGAGGTGAGAATGAAAGAAATTTGAAATTCAAATTCAGAGTTCGTGTGTGATCTGAACAGGGTAAATTTGGTTGTTAAAGCTTCTCCAAATGAGAAGAGTGAGGTCCTCTATTTATAGGGGATTGAATAGGATCGAGAATTTGAAGGAATGATGAGGTTTAGAGGGAAAATGAGTGGAGACCGATGGTGAGAAAAATGTGAATCTAATCCGATTATATATATATATATATATATATATATATATATATATATAAAAAGAAATTAAATAACTTAATAAAATAAAAGCATGTCTTTTTCGTTTTTATATTTTTTAATTGTTTTTTATGTTTCTAATATATCACTAAATAATATAAATTTTACTAACCCTTCATATCAAACGAAAATACTTATTTATTACCTAAAAGTTTTTTAAAAAAAATTATTTCTAAAAGATGTCATATTTGGCTTTTATGTATGAAGTTTGTTATATGTCAAGACATGTTCTACACAAGAATTTAGCGGCATACGCATACTGGATGCTAGCAATTGCTAATTCTTTTTTTATTCCAACAATAGCATACAAACTATGAAATAGTAATACGCATCTAATCTTGGTTGCAGTAATTTAGACATAATTATCTTCATGAATCAACGGAAAGATAACTCACCACCTAGAGTGATTTGATTTAAAAACTCACGTCACGTTTGGGACTAACACTTACAAAGCAGAAGATACAGAGCAGTGATGCAGTGGCAGCGTGTTGGATTGGAAGGGCCAAAGGTTTGTTGGAAATTTTGGGCCTGTTTCTCAGAGTTTCTGTTCAGAAACCCTGGAATAAACCAAAAATAAGATAAAGATTGAGATTGTGAAATTATAGATGAAAAATTATGATGGACAATAGTCCTATTTATAGAGTTAGAATTAGGTTAAAAAAACTTGGAAATTAAGTTACCCAAATCACTGAAAAGCCTAAAGCATGATCTCTAAAAAAGAAAATAAAATTAGTAACAAAAAATAGAAAAAGAAAATATTAAAAGTGCAACACAAGAGATTCAAACCCACAACCTCATACTTGCAAGATTCATTCCTTACCAACTGTGACATGTTACTTATTTGAAATAAAAAACCCAATAGAAAATATATGAAAGAGAACAAATATTTGCTATTTAAAATACAAATAATTTGAAATAAACTATTATACATTTTTAAATGAGCGAAACAAATTATTGTTAAAAAGTTAGTAAAATTGAACCAAAGAATATTATAAAAACCAATGCTGAAAATATTTTTGACTATAGAAATAAAGGGCGGGAAAACTTGGGGTATGACAGCTGCCTCTATTTAATTACTCTTCGATTGAAGGGTGCGAGAATATGCAAGTCTCGCACATTCGAATCGAAGGGTTATTAAATAATGGAAGACCCCAAAATTTTACCCAAAGTTGGCTAGATAAGGTTATACTGCAAAACATACCCCAGAGAATGAAGAAAGATAGGCAACGATGATGATGTATCATCTTACCAGAGTTAGTGCAAGAAGTATGATGACATAGATAACTCGCCAATACCTAGAAAAATGATCGTAGATTTTTGCATATTTACCATGACCTAGGAGGTAAATAACACAAGTTTGAAAATTGACTTACTAATAGTAAGCTATAATGCAGATTTTGTATACTTATCGCAACCTAGGGGTGAATAACACAGAGTTTGATAATCGATTGTTGCATGGAGATTAACACAGTGAACTATATCACAGATTCTTGCATACCTACCACAACCTAGGGGGTAGATAACATGAGTATAGGTTTGTGTATTTATCACGACCTAGAGGACAAATAACATAACTCTGATAATTCGTATACCTACCACAACTTAGAGGATAGATAATATGAGGATACGCTTGTGCATTTATCACGACCTAGAGGATAAATGACACGAGAGTAAGCTTATGTATTTATCACGACCTAGAGGATAAAAAACATAACCTTGATAATTTGTATACTTACCACAACCTAGGGGATAGATAATACGATGATGAACTTGTGCATTTATCACGACCTAGAGGACAACTGACATAAGGATAAGCTTATGTATTCATCACGACCTAGAGGATAAACAACATAACCTGACAATTTTCATATCTACCATAACCTAGAGGATAGATATTTGAAAAGTGTTTTGATAATCAAATCTTAGATAATCTAAACCAAAGATAAGATCAGAGTTTACCAGTTGCGTCTGTTCTCAACCAAGGCGTTCATTTGTTTTGCAAAGATAAGCTAATTAAATAATAGTCCCCAAGAAAGTTTGTAGTTTAACCAAAGTAGATTTGAAAAGGCCATGCACGATGCATAATTCCCTAAGTTGGTATGGAACCCAAATGTATATACACTGAATGTTTTTTATATGCACCAAATGTTTCGTATGTTCATGCACCAAATTTTTTTTTTGTAAATTTCTTGACATTTCTCTCCTTTTAAACCATTGGTTTTTTTTCTTAGTCACTGACTCCCCAACATTGTCTGTTGTTTATATTGGTATCTCTGAGATGATTTGAATTCTGATATATCATGGTGAATAATATCAACGTGTTGCTGATAATTTGCATCTTAGGCGTAGTCGTGGACCTCTTTCTACGTTTTTCTAACCAAAATAAACTTTGATGTTTTATCAAATTCTCTTTGGTGTTTGCGTATGTTAGATGCATCAAATGTTATAAATGACCTTGATACTTTGATATGGTTATGTGTATGTCATGCTTGATGTGAGGCTCTTAATGAGAAATCCACTACCGAGATTTCCAAGGAATCTACTGCCGAGATTCAAATAAGGACTACCTACTATTGAGAGCTTTTGGAAAATCATCTTCCAAGATCAACTAGGGGAATCTATTTTCGAGATTATGTTAAGAACTATCTTTTGCCGAGGTCTTCTGGAAAATCATCTGTCAAGATTAACCAAGAAAATCTACTACCGAGATTATGTCGAGAACTACCTTCTGACGAGGTCTTCTAGATAATCATCTGCCGAGATTAACCAGGAGAATTTACTGCCGATATTTTGTTAAGAAACTACCTTCTGCTGAGGTCTTCTGGATAATCATCTGCCGAGATTAACCAGGGGAATCTGCTGTCAAGATTTTGTTAAGAACCACCTTTTGCTGAGGTCTTCTGGAAAATCATCTATCAAGATTAATCAGGAGAATCTACTGCTGAGATTCTATTGAGAACTACCTTCTGTCGAGGTCTTTTGGTAAATCATCTGTCGAGATTAACCAGGAGAATCTACTATCGAGATTCTGTTAAGAAACTACCTTCTGTCGAGCTCTTTTGGATAATCATCTACCGAGATTAACCAGAGGAATCCGCTATCGAGATTCTATTGACAAACTACCTTTTGCCTAAGTATTCTAGATAATCAACTGCCGAGATCAACCAGGGGAATCCACTATCAAGATTCAACATAGAACTACCTTTTGTCGAGGTGTTCTGGATAATCAACTATCAATATTAACCAGGGGAATCTACTACCGAGATTCTGTTGAGAACTACCTTCCATCGAGGTATTCTGGGTAATCAACTGTCGAGATTAACCAGGAGAATCTTCTGTCAAGATTATGATGAGAAACTACCTTTTTCTGAGGTCTTCTGGATAATCATCTGCCGAGATTTAACCAGGAGAATCTACTTCCAAGATTTTGCATGGAATAGATAATTTGATTGACAATGATGATTGTCTTCACATGAAACATGGTTTTATGCTATGCGTGTACATTTTGATTGATGCATGAAATGTAATGATTGATTGATGCATGTAATGAGTGACTTGGATATGTATCAATGGATGTTGGATTTTGAAATGCGAATGAGTAATTGGCCTTTTTGAGATATGCTTGATCCATGCTGTCGGAATTTGTCAGATGGATGAGATGATAAGTATAGCTTGATTCTGGATCGAAGAGCCCTAATGAATAATTTATACAGCCTCATATGCTTTTGACGGGTGTCCTTGTGAGGGATCGCAGATGGTTAAGAAGTATAGAGGTTGCCTATGTAAGAAGGATACTTGTCCCATTATAGTTGGATTCTATGGTAACATGATTTCCTGACACTCGTTTCGAACTCGAAGATTGTTGATGTAGGAGGAGAGTTTCACTGAGGATAGTGAAAGTACATAGAGAGCTTTCCCATTTCTTGAATGTCATGCCCCAATTTGTTGGTAGGATCTTGGAGAGATTCTTCTTAATATGATTTCCGAGAGTAGTTTGATCATATTATAAATGACCCTACTATCTTGGACTTTGAAACATTATGCCCTTGATGAACTGCTTTTTTGGATCAATCTTCTATTGATTGAGCCTCACAGTGGTTTTCCCCTATATTTGAGTTCCTTGAAAGGTATGCCCCTCAATCTCCAGAATTTGGAGGAGGTACCCTCATAAAGAACTTGGACCTCACCATGATCTGGATATAGATTGCCCCAAGTATCCAAATTTTAAAGAATTTGTACTTGAAGTTGCTTGAAGGGGAACTTAGACCCTACATGCAGTAGGATGAACTTGATATGCACTTCCCAACATTTGAATCTCGGAGGTTTCCCCCTGATTATTAGGGCTATGAGAAGTTGTCGAAAGAGGAAACTGAGTCTTACCATGTTGTGATATGACTTGATTAAGTAATGCCCCTTCGAAAGGCATGCCTATGATCGAATGGTGCTTTAAGATGTAACCCAAGTTGATTGAATCTTAGAATGATCACCCCTTATTAATAGGATTCCCCTATGATCACTAGTCTTGCATATGATTATAGGGTTCTTTTTTGGATGATTTGCCCCTGGTTAGGAGCTTCCTAGAAAGGATCTCTTTTGATTAAACCAATTTTGAGATCTCCTTTGATGCTAAGTGTCTATTTGTAGATAGAATTGTATATTTTGAAACGTAATTCTTAGTGATGATGTGATACGGTGGAAGAACTGACTGCTATATACTGGTTTTGCATTTTTTGTTTGCAAGTGTCGCAGTAAGCAAGAGTCGCCACCGACTTTTCTTTTATCCAACAAAGGAAATGGTGAAAAGAACAGAAAAAGACCTTTTTCGAGATTTTATGAGTAAGGGGGGAGATTATGGAAAGGGAAGGTGTTAGCACCCTTTCCATCCGTGGTTTTCCACGGGCTCTTAGGTACTTGCTCTTTTTTTTATAAAAAAATGTTTGTGTTTGTGTTTTGAAAGATTTTTGTTTGCTTTATGGTAACTCTTGTATTAGTCCTCAAGAGTGTGATAAAGCGTTTTTGAAAATAGTTTTTGAAAAGTGTATAAGTGTGAAAAATTCAGATTTGAGCAAGTACTTAAGAGCAGTCTACCTACTCAAAAAAGGATGTTCTTTTCCTCCTTTCCTTTAGATAGTGCTATCCTACTATTAGTGAGTAGGTAGCCCTATCGACGAATGTTAAGGGACAATCGAAGGGACGTATTACAGTCATAAAGGCAACATATGGAGACGCTTTAGCAATTTTGTTTAAGGGACGAGATCATTTACCGAGAAGGCAACTGTAGGGTCATCGAGGGACTATGATCTTTTGATTTATGGGTCTTTACTAAAGCATTCCTTCCTCCATGACTATTTTTTAAAGGCAACCAAAGTGGGATACCCTAGAGGCGCTTGTGTGCAATTGTGTTTAATTCAGTTATTTTTGTCTTTTCGTTAAGTTAGCTAACGTTTTAATTTGAAGTCTTTGCATACACGCCTAGTTACTAGCAGTTAATATGAAAAGCAGTAAAAAATGCAGAAAATAGAGGTCCTACGCTATTACAACCAAGTCGAAAGAAAAGTAAAAAGTAAAAATAAAGAAGAGAAAAGACTTTTTCGATCCATGCCATGGACTCCTTCGATTCACCCTTCTTTGTCCTTCTTTCGATTGAGCTAGGGAATGAGTGTGAGTAGCCTTCGATTGGGCTTGAGAATTGACGAGGCAAGCTTCGATTTGCACCCTTTCCTGCCTCCTTCAATTGGGTTTGGGAAGGATATGGGTAAACTTCGATTGCAGGGAGAAAGGGGGGCTTCGATTTAGAGTAAGAAGGCTTCCTTTCGATTCTATGAAGGGTGTTACTGGAAAGGCCTTAAGGATCACCTGTGGAGGCACTGCATCTGCAAAAATATGTTAGTGAAATAAAACGCAGGACCTGGGTATCGAAACCTAAGTCCTTCAATCCTGCATGCGCTGGGCCTTTTCAGGCTATATCTACAGCAAGTGTTGGCAACAAAACAAATGTAGAACTGGGTGTCGAACCCAGGTCCTTCGATTCCCTCTCTAATTTGGATCTGAAGTTATTTCGTCCTGCAATACCAAGAATCTTGAGATTTGAAGGAACCAAATTTATGTGCCCTAACAATGGCAAGTCTGTGAGGACTGTAATCTGTCTAACGCTTCGTTATAAACATGCACAAACACATCAGAAGGAATAAATGTGCTTAGATTAAGAAAATGAATTTCAGAATTATACCTATGGCCGGTAAGCTTCGATCTGCGGCTTTGGGTGTGGAGATGTTGGGGCGTGAGTGAGTGTGAGTCTATGTGAACTCCAAGAACACGATCGGAGTGTTAATATGGAAAGAAAGTGCCTGCAAAGGTGTGGAGTTTTGACAACTTTGGAATTTGATGCTACTTTCTGGAACTTCGTGGGGAAGGCTATGTTATTTGTGAGGTAGTATATGTGTGTTCGTTCGTCCCCCTGGATTTGTTCTCTTTTTTCCATCCCTTTGTAATGTGTCCTTGGCCTCACATTTATAGGAGTGTGAGGATGCATGATAATGGCAAGGGACAGCCATTTAACCAGGCCTTTAAATCCATGAGATAAGAATCAGACATATTAAAATATTTCCTTTTTGAAATATTCATATCTCTTTGGAATCTTGAATGAACCTGGACACCTTTAATTTTCGAATGCCTTCAGGCCATGCTCTTTGATTGGCCTTGAGTTGCCTCCTTCGAATGGACTTCTTATGTACCCTTTGAATGGGCCTTCTGAATGCTTCTTCGAATGGTCCTTTTGAATGCTTCTTCAAATGGACCTTTACATGTTCTTCGAATGGACCTCTTGCTTGATGTGCTGGCAAGTTGAGGGGCCTTTACCTTTGTGAATAGAAACAAACTTGTAGGAGATTATTGCCTCATGAATTGAAGGTAATCCTGAAGTAGTTAATGCATATTCAAAGCATTATGAAATTGACTTAATCGAAGGGGGTCCAGCGCTCAATCGAAGACTTGCGGACCAAAGCTTGATCGAAGGGTTCCAAACACCTAATCGAAGCTTACTAATCAAAGCCCGATCGAAGAGTGCCAAATTCCCAATCGAAGACTGGTGAGTCAAGCCTGTATCGAAGGATTTTGGATACCCAAACAAAGACTTTGCCCAGATTCCAATCGAAAGACACTTTGTTCATCTTCAAAAAAACTTTATTTTCTTTAGGCAAGTGTTTATGAGCAACCATGTAAGGGAAGACCTTGGAAAACATGATAGGGAAAATTTTGGGGTACAACAGCTGTCCCTGTTCAATCTTATTAAACCTGAAGATGTAGATTGGCTTGTCTGCCTTTTGTGATTTGAAGGTGGAAGATGATTGAACACTAGAGTGCCCAGAAATTTGCACTCGCATGACATAAGACTGATGGTTGACGATGTCGGGAATGGGCTTACAGATGCCATTTGGAGAATATGATGGAATATCGTCAAAGATGGGCTTAAAGATGCTATCCAAAGTAGATGCTGATTTCACACATGGTCCCTTTGGTGGTTCCTGTTCCTGCTGTTTGAGGAGGAATTCACTGGGGAATGTGGGTTTCTGTTGTTCTCCTTCTTGAGGAAAACTTTATGGGGAATAGAGTCTAGGAACTTCAGTTGTCCAAGGCTCTGCTGAAGATTTATCTCTGGAGGGATGACAGTTTTCTATATTCTGGTTGAAGTCCATGTTTCCAGTGATTTGCTGGAGATAATGGAATTAATCGTTATCTGGAAATGTATTGGTAAGAGCCTGTGTAGGGTTGTTCCAGGATGAGTCCGTGTCGGACTGCCTCTGGAGGGTTATGTGAAGGAATCCTTGATGATTGTTTCCTCAATAGTTGGTGAAGGAATCTTTGATGATTGCTACCTCAATAGATGATGAAGGAATCTTTGACGATTTCTACCTCAATGGATAATGAAGGAATATTTAACGATTTCTACCTCAGTAGATGATGAAGGAATCTTTGACGATTGCTACCTCAATAGATAATGAAGGAATCTTGGACGATTGCTACCTCAGTAGATGATGAAGGAATCTTTGACGATTGCTACCTCAATAGATAGTGAAAGAATCTTGAATGATTGCTACCTCAGTAGATTATGAAGGAATCTATGACGATTGCTACCTCAATAGATGATGAAGGAATCTTGGACGATTGCTACCTCAACAGATAATGAAGGAATCTTGGACGATTGCTACCTCAATAGATAATGAAGGAATCTTGAACGATTTCTACCTCAATAGAGTACCAGAAATTCGTCTGGTCAGATGAAAATTCATCTGTGTATAGACTTTACCTGAAAAGATAAAGGTTTAGCTGCATGCAATGTCATGATGCATGGAGTGCAAATGGTGTCCTTCAAAAAACGAGATTGTGATATATGCATTCGTACTGCATATGTTATGACATCTGTAAAATTATGTATGAATGCAATGTATGAATGTGTCAGTCATTCCATTGTTGTATTGTTGAACTAGGGAAAATGAATCCCTGATTGTTGCTGGAGAGTACCAAGAAGCTGAATCTCGGACTGTTGTTGGTGAGTGAAGAAAGTGATTCTTCAATTTCTGCTAGGGATAATGAATGGAGATAGTTTTGTTGGCGATTCCCTTTCTCTGTCGAGGATCTTTGACTTCTTTTTGAGAATGATTTCACCGTGGGGAAGAGTTCTATTGGGAGACTTCACCTATCTGGAGAATAAACCCCGCTGGGGGATAAACTTCTGCAGCTAGAGAAATAAACTCTACTGGGGATAAGGCTTTATAAACTACTTGATATTTATAAAACTCTGTTGCGGAAGGTGAACTCTATAAACTGCTTTTGGGATTTTGTTGAAAATCCTGTAGGGGAATCTTGAGAAGCTTGACGACTTCATTGGGGAATTTGGAGCAGTAATTGGAGATTTTTGCTCTACCGGAGATGTGAAAACAATTGACATCATCAAGCTGCATGCTGAGAATACAGCAGTGATCCTTTTTAGGAGGATGCCCCTGCCTTTGTACCTTCCAGAGAAGGTATCTGATGGGGAAGGTATCTACTGGGATTTTGTAGACGGTTTTGACTGTTATCCCAACATCTGGAGTCCTTAGTGTATATTGATCAGGGAGTGTTCTACTGATAGACCAATGACAAGATGACTGGACATAATCGTATGTTTTAATCCTTAACTTTTGCCTAGACTATCCTTTCAGGTTTTCAGTCCACCGGGATACCCTTTTTTTCCCAAGCCGCCTTTTCAGGTTTTCGACTTGCCGGGTGTACAGATTTTTTTAACATATATCCCTAATTTTTGCCCAAACCTTTTTTGGTTCGCCGGGATGCCATTTTTTTCCCAGGCCAGTCAACCTAGCGGGTATTTGTTATGCGTCGTATTTTCCGACTATGTCTGTGTTCATCGGGTACGGAAAATTGTCACTATCTATAGTAGTAAGTGTTGTCACACTTGCCAGAAGGTGTTTGTTTGATCGTACAGGATTCGTTGCTGGAATTCATGTCCAATGCCCCAAGTGATTCAGATGGAGATTTGCTCCTGGCTATTTGGCATTTTTGAGAGATTCCTTGAACCTTGACTTGACTGCCACAGATGATGGACAATGATCATTCCGTGCCCCTTGGTCAGAAGTGTTTTTCCACATGAGGTGAACCTTTTCATTGAGAAAGTTTATATTCACTAGATATTCGTCATGTGAATTTCTCTGTTGTCGAATAGATAACTATATGCAAACGATGATATTCAAATAATGCAAGGTTTATGCTTGTCTTGAAGTTTTTTGAAAATTCATTTTTTTAGTAAAACAAATTTTGCAAGAGAGTGATATCAACTCAGGATTTATAGCAAACCTTACGGGAGTCAGGATACATTTTGTAACAGTATGCTTCTGAACTAACCTATGTTTCAGTTAGGACTTTTAAGGGTTGTAGTGTGGCCTGGTTCACGGTTTAAGAAACAAAGGATAAAGGCTCAAAGTTTATTTGTACCCACCCGCTCTTCGTGATGTTCTTCAGTTCTATGCTTAGTTAATTGTGCGTTTAAATCCCGATTGAGTTTGGTATCTTGTCCTTGATGTTTCGGTGAGGGTTCGGATACTGACAGTTTATTTTGAATAGGCAGTCATTTTTGTAATCTTTTTTTGTCGAGGATTTATAGGAACTCTTTCTTTTTTATTTTAATATCCCTGTCTTTTGCCTGAACTGTTTCTTTTTGTGATTACAGTCAGCGGGATGCCCCAATTTTTTCTTAAGTCTCCTTCATAGGTTTTGACTTAGCGGGCTTTTGTTTTAAGAGATAATGACTGCCTGTCATGATGATTATGCGGAACCATCACCGTCTTTTGATTTGGAAGGACGTCTTCGATGCCATTCATTGTGTACGAAGTAGAAGATTGTGACTGAATGCGCGTCTGAATTGACTGAGAAATTACCCTGCCCAAGGTTATGATTAAGGGTTTTAATTTGAGTGAAAAGAAAAACTCCTACTTCTTTGGCTCAAAGGGGTTGACTAGGGATTATCTTCCTTATAACTCCACTGTTTGGGATTTGAAACAACGCATGTACATCGTCAGCAAGGTCTGTTTAAAAGCACACTGTATGGATTATGGTATCGTTTTTGTCATCCTCCCTCTAAAGGCTTATAGCTTTTTAATCGAGAGTCGAATATCACGTAAAGGAAGCAAGAAAACAATTTAAATAAAATGACAATGAAATCATTCAAGAGAAACATATGTGATGCATTAATGGGAAAACCAAAGTTCGGTATAACAGTAATTGTTTGAATAGCAAATGAAATTACAAATGAAAAATAAAAAATGAACTGGACGTTCTCACTAATTTAGCTTAGGAGCAGTGACCACTTTGTGAGTCTCTGGAGGGTCGAATTCAAACTATTTGGCATCAATCATATCCTGAATTTTGTTCTTCAGAGCCCAGCAGCCATTTGTATCATGTCTAGGACTGTCAAATGGTATGCACACCTTTCGTCGGGGTGATAATTAGGAGTAGAAGTATTGGGATTTTGCAGAGGAGCCTTTAACATAATTAATCCTTCTTTCAACACGTGTTGTAACGCTTGAGCTAGTGACATGTTGATTGTGGTGAAATGTCCCTTAGGTGTGACCTCTTTATGCCGATTCCCATGTGGTTGTTGGTGAAGTTGTGGTTGGGCTTGCGACGTAGCTGCAATTTGGAAAACTCCAACTTTCTGTCCCATCAGGGGTTGATGAATGACTTGATCCCCAACCTCGACTATTTGCTTCATACGGTTGTATCTGTCTTGATGAAGTTTATTGATAATGGCTCTCATCTCTTCTTGTCCCCAGGCTAGGCCTTGGATAAGAGCCATATGCCCCAACATCTGGGTTCTCATTGCTTCTACCTCAGCTTGCAGTTGTTCCAACTATTCGTCCTTATTGTCTTCAGGACTATTCTTGGCCAGGTTCCCAGCGACGAGTGCTTTCAACTCTTACTGCCCCTTGGATAGGTTTAAGAACATTTCCATGAACAGAGCCTCTTGAGTTTGAAGATCTCTATTGTCTTGTTAGAGAGCCATTTTCCTTGCTGAAATAAACAGCGATAAAATGAGAGACCTGTACAGGAAGACCTGTTATGCAAATGACATGCGTGCAATGTTTTCAAGGATCTCGTGGGGTAAACAAGAAAACATTATAATCCAATTGCAAATTTGATTGAAGAACTTTCATATCATTGAAGGTCCTTCTACAAGAATCAAGCTCACCATATCAAGTGGGTCATAGCCCCTGACTCAAGTTGTTGAGTTTAGATCTTTTAACGGCATTGGCAAGAGGAAAATAAATTCCATTGCCCTTTGTTAGACGTTTGATTTATCATAGCCTGCATCACAACCCCTTGAGATCCTTGAATTGGTTAAGGAAATGTTGTGGCATGATGTTATGATGTGTATGATATGCGTTAAGCAAAAGTGTAAGGTGATGAAGACAAGTGATTCTAAGAAGTCCAGGTTACTGGATAATGACTGTAAACAAATCCTGCAAGGAGATCATGTTGTTAGATAAAAACCCTGCAAGTAGCTCAAGTTAAAAGCAAACAAATCATATAAGCAGCCTTAGGTTTAGGCTTGCATGGGGTTTGTAGGTAAGTACCCTCTTGAAATTTAGTGGGCTCAACCTGTCCTAGTAATAGTAACTGGGTTCTAAGGGATCTCAATATCACTGATCTTTCCCACAAGTTTCGTTCCGATAGGCAACTGACTTGCAACCAAACAAAACTCGGGAGTCAAATCTCAATGAGTGTAGCATCGAGTATCTGCCGACTTTGAGAATACACCAAAGACGGCCATCTCACTATGTCCTAATGGCCAAGTTGTTCAATTAAATGTTCTAAGGTTAATTGACGCTTCATGATACCACGCAAAAGCCTCGTATTCTCCTTGATTAACTCGAGGGCTACCGGTACCAACCAAAGTGTCGCATCAACGTAGCCATCGCTTCAACCGTGTCGGTATACCCCGCATAGTTTCCACGATCTATTGCTACTTACCTAAAAGGTATCCCCAGATCTGGGTGTAGGATCTATAGTAACCCAAACAATACCCTTAAAAGTAAAGCAATCAAAACAGACAAAGAAAACAGTTTAGAAATGATCTAAACCCTAAGGTAAACCCCACTTTATCATTTAGTCCCCATCAGAGTCGCCATTTCTGTGATACGGTGGCAGAACCGACTGTTATATACTGGTTTTGTATTTTTTGTTTGCAAATGTCGCGGTAAGCAAGAGTCGCCATCGACTTTTCTTTTATCTAACAAAGGAAAGGGTGAAAAGAACAAAAAAATACCTTTTTCGAGATTTTCTGAGTAAGGGGGTAGATTATGGAAAGGGAAGGTGTTAGCACCCTTTCCATCAGTGGTTTTCCACGGGCTTCTAGGTACTTGCTTGTTTTTTTTTTAAAATTATTTGTGTTTGTATGTTTTAAAATATTTTGTTTGCTTTATGGTAACTCTTGTATGAGTCCTCAAGAGTGTGATAAAGAATTTTTGAAAATAGTTTTTGAAAAGTGTGTAAGTGTGAAAAATTCAGATTTGAGCAAGTACTTAAGAATATTCTACCTACACAAAAAAGGATGTTCTTTTCCTCCTTTCCTTTAGATAGTGTTATCCTACTATTAGTGAGTAGGTAGCCCTATCGTCGGATGTTGAGGAACAATCGAAGGGACGTATTACAGTCATAAAGGAAACATATGGAGATGCTTTAGCAATTTTGTTTAAGGGACGAGATCATTTATCGAGAAGGAAATTGTAGGGTCATCGAGGGACTATGATCTTTTGATTTATGGGTCTTTGCTAAAGCATTCCTGACCCATGACTGTTTTTTAAAGGAAGCCAAAGTGGGATACCCTAGAGGTGCTTGTGTGCAATTGTGTTCAATTCAGTTATTTTTCTCTTATCGTTAAGTTAGCTAACGTTTTAGTTTGCAGTCTTTTCATAACGCCTAGTTACTAGCAGTTAATATGAAAAGCAGTAAAAAAAATGCAGAAAATATAGGTCCTATGCTATTATAACCAAATCGAAAGGCAAGTAAAAAGTAAAAATAAATAAGAGAAAATACTTCTTCGATCCATGCCATTGACTCTTTCGATTCACCCTTCTTTGGCCTTCGTTCGATTGAGCTAGGGAATGGGTGTGAGTAGCCTTCGATTGGGCTTGAGAATTGATGGGGTAAGCTTCGATTTGCACCCTTTCCTGCCTCCTTCGACTGGGTTTGGGAAGGATATGAGTAAACTTCGATTATAGGGAGAAAGGGGGGGCTTCGATTTAGAGGAAGAAGGCTGCCTTTCGATTCTATGAAGGGTGTTGCTGGAAAGGCCTGAAGGATCACCTGTGGAGGAATTGCATCTGCAAAAATATGTTAGCGAAATAAAATGCAGGACCTAGGTATCAAAACCCAGGTCCTTCGATCCTGCGCGCGTTGGGCCTTTTCAGGCTATATCTGCAGAAAGTGTTAGCAACAAAACAAATGTAGACCTGGATGTCAAACCCAGGTCCTTCGATTCCCTCTCTAATTCGGATCTGAAGTTATTTCATCCTACAATACCAAGAATCCTGAGATTCGAAGGAACCAAATTCACGTGCCATAACAATGGCAGGTCTGTGAGGACTATAATCTTTCTAACGCTTCATTACAAACATGCACAAACACATCATAAGGAATAAATGCGCTTAGATTAAGAAAATGAATTTCAAAATTATACCTATGGCTGGTATGTTTCGATCTGCAGCTTTGGGTGTGGAGATGTAGGGGCGCGAGTGGGTGTGAGTCTGTGTGAACTCCAAGAACACGATCGGAGTGTTAATCTAGATGGAAAGTGCCTGAAAAGGTGTGGAGTTTTGATAACTTTGGAATTTGATGCTACTTTCTAGAACTTCGTGGGGCAGGCTACATTTTTGTGAGGCAGTATCTGTATGTTTGTTCGTCCCCCTAGATTTGTTCTCTTTTTTCCGTCCCTTTGTAATGTGTCCTTGGCCTCGTATTTATAGGAGTGTGAGGGTGCATTAAAATGGCAAGGGACAACAATTTAACCAGGCCTTTAAAGCCGTGAGACAAGAATCATACATATTAAAAGATTTCCTTTTTGAAATATTCATGTCTATTTCGAATCTTGAATGAACCTGGACACCTTTGATTTTCGAATGCCTTCAGGCCATGCTCTTCGATTGGCCTTGAGTTGCCTCCTTCGAATGGACTTCTTATGTACCCTTCGAATGGGCCTTCTGAATGATTCTTCGAATGGACCTTTTGAATGCTTCTTCGAGTGGACCTTTACATGTTCTTCGAATGGACCTCTTGCCTGGTGTGTTGGCAAGATGAGGGGCCTTTGCCTTTGTGAATCGAAACAAACTTGTAGGATATTCTTGCCCCGTGAATCGAAGGCAAGCCTGAAGTAGTTAATGCATAGTCGAAGCATTATGAAATTGACTTGATCGAAGGGGGTCCAACGCTCAATCAAAGACTTGCAAACCAAAGCTTGATCGAAGGGTCCCAAACACCTAATCGAAGCTTACTAATCAAAGTCCGATCGAAGAGTGCCAAATGCCCAATCGAAGACTGGTGAGTCAAGCCTGTATCGAAGGATTTTGGATACCCAATCGAAGACTTTGCCCAGATGCCAATAGAAAGACACTTTGTTCATCTTCAAAAAAAAATTATTTTCTTTAGGCAAGTGTTTGTAATCAACCATGTAAGGGAAGACCTTGGAAAATATGAGAGGACAATTTTGGGTTACAACATATGCACATGCAAGTCTTGAAATCGAATTTTGTTATGGAATATAAATAGATGATTAGAGATGGAGATTTGAAGAAGCGAAGTGGTTAGTAATAATTTTAACACAAATTTTTCCGAGTATGCTTTCATAGTTAACCTTGCTTCAATGGACTTTTGAAGATTGTAACATGGCTATGGTTCATGGTTTAAGAAACAAAGGATATAAGGCTCAAAATTTATTTAGCCCACCCCATTCTCCTTGATGTTCTCTAATCCTAAGTTCAATTAATCCAATGGATGTATTCAGTTTGCAAGAGAGTTTTTGTAGTCGCGATGATGAGCAGAAGCATTAGTAAAGATTCAAGCACTGATGAAAAATATTGATAAGATCCAAGCATTTATTTGAATCCTTGATGATTTTTGAGGTGGCAGTCACAAGAGTGTTCCCAAATTTCTTTGCTTTGAATCCTTTATTTTTGCATGGACCAATTCTTTTGAATTTTGTTCCATCGGCATACCCTAACTTTTACCTAAATCAGTTTTTTTTTATTTCTTTTCTTTGACTTAACGGTCTTTTTTTGTTGAATTTTTCTCTTACTTTTCGATTTTGAACACTTGTGACTGCCATACTGATTGTTGTATGCTTCGTCTTCATTGTTTCCTCGATCTTGAATGATGTAATATGGAGGAAGTTGTCGTGGACTTTATCTTCATTGATTCCTCAACCTTGGATGATGAATGCGAGGAAAAGGATGTGCTTGAACCTTTTGTGCTTTGAACTTTTTGCTTAGGTTGATTTGATTCTCTTGAGATTTGAATGCATAAATAAATTAATTGAAAGACTACCCTACCCCTGGTTAAAATTAAGGTTTTTTTTAGAAAATAGAATAAAACTCCAACTCCTGGCTCGAGGGGGTTAACTACAGATAACTCCTTATTTCTCCACTGTTCAGGAATTGAAACAATGCCTTACATCATCAGCTCGGTCTTACATTGAAAGCATACTTCAGCACAATTCAGTTAATTTAGTTTACATCATTCTCCCTCAAAGTTTGTTAAAGTTAAAAAAAATGGAAAAGAAACAAATGGTTTTTTTTCAATTTTTTTTGTTTCATTTTTTTTGTATATGGAAATTGATGGCCTAAGAAAGAGTGAATACGAGTGGATTAATCCCAAAAACATGCACGATTACTGTATTAGAATTACTGATCAAAGAGTACACAGTTTATAACAAATAACACTTAGCAAGAAATAAATTACATATGATAAAACCTAATTATCTAAGGGATGAGTTTCTTTAGTGATCTACCAATCTTTCGAGAGGCTTTCTGCGGTCTCTGCTTTTATCAGGGAAAGGGGTTTTCCACCATATGCGGGCCATCTTCGTCAAAAGTCAATTGCTTATTGTCAATCAGCTCTTGTACAACTTCTTTAAATGAATTTCATTCTTCAATCGAATGCCTTGATACTCCATCATGAAACTCACATTGAACACCCGAGTTGTACCAAGGAGGAAATGAAGACTTCATGGATCTAGTTTTCCTAGGGGTCATTGATGAATTTTGGGCAAGATATGATCATAAATGATTGTATGTCATAGGGATCAGGTCAAACTGGTGAGTTTCCCCTTCTTGGCAATTCAGACGCCTATGATGATTATGGTGTTGATGGTGATTGTTTTGATTCTGAACCGTTCGATTCTGACGTTGCATTGAGGTGGAATCTTAGCCTGCTGGTTCTGTGGTATAGGCCATGACTGCTGGTGTTGAAGACTGGAGAATGGTTGTTGGTATTGAGCATCTATTGCATACAAATATTTATGATAAGGCACAGGAGACAAAGCTTATGGAGCTCGGTGAGTTTACCATATTTCATTCATTTAATTTTCTTCTTCCCCTTGGAAATCTCTAAGGGATTCCTTCTTACTAGTTGGGTTGCTCGAGATGCTTTAGATTTTTCCGCTTTTGATGTCGCTCTCGATTTGTTCTCCAACTATTACTAGGTCAAAGAAGCGTGACGACTCACTACCCAACATTTTTCATAGTACTAACCTCGTAGGGTGCTCATGAATGTATCTACCAACTCCTTATCCAACAATGGTAGTTGTACTCGAGCATCCAACTCCCTCCATCTTTGTGTGTATTCTTTGAAGGATTCATTACTCTTCTGAGATCAATCTTGCAGTTTCATGCAACTTGGAGCCATGTCAGTGTTGTATTGATAATGCTTTTGAAATGCCAAATACAAGTCATTCCAGGTGTGAGCGTAGTTTCTTTCTAATTGTGTATACCATTCTAATGATGCTCCACTGATACTGTCTTGAAAACAGTGGATAAGCAACTTGTGGTCGCGTGGGTATGCTGCCATTTTCCTAACATACATCTTCAAATGAGTCTTAGGAAAACTAAACAAAAAGAATAAGCATCAAGGACATGAGTGTCATGTATTTCTATGGCGTTAAGCCTCTTTTCCAACATGCGGTATCTTTTGGTTTCCTTAACATCTTGTGGCTCTTCAGTATTAATGGTCGGGTTTGCCTCTTGGGGATTTAGCATAGGGAATGCAAATTGATGATACTCAAAAGAATCATGAGATGGAGTATACCTATCCCGAAAAATGGCGTGTTCTTGCACACCAAGGTTCTTAATTGAAGTTTTTATAGGCCAAGGTCGAGCCTGGGTGTTTTCTTGAGGTGTAATGACGTCCTCGGTTGTGGCTTGTTGACCCTCTCTTATTGCCATAGATAATGTTACGCTTGCTTCGTGAGCTGTTTTAAGTTTGTTTTGAGTATCAGGGAATCACCTTGTTGATTATGGTTGAAGGTTCTCTGAAGGTGGAAGACATATGAGCTTTATGCAAATGGATGAAAAATGAAAATGTATGGAAATGCTTGGGTATACAATATAGTCGTGGGATGACAAGGATGTCCTTAGTAGGTAAGTTCCTAGTTTCGGCCTATAGATATTCTACCCTCTCCATAAGGTGGCTTCTTTAAGGGTGTCATGGGTTACACTAGAGGTAAAGGTACAAGGGCCTCCCTTAAGTGGAGCCTCATTGTAGACCGAAACTTTTCTCTCTAAGATCATACAAAGTCTCACCATGAGATTTTGGTTTAGGGTTATACAAAAAGTCATAGGTTTCATTCCAAATTCCTATACCCCAAGAGGATATCTTTTGAGACATATTCCTTTTTTGGAATTCCACCGACTCTAGGCGAAGTCGTCATAAAAACTCATAGGGATGATATATCCTCTTGACCAATAGACAAACCTTCTTTCTAAGGTTTTGAAAACTATTTTTGAAATAATAATCCCACCGCAATATGATAGTAATATAAAAATGAATAGATAAACAAAATAAATAAATAAATATAGAAATAAAATAAATAGCAAAAAATCTAGTCAAAATCCTAAACCAAAAAGAGAGACGTTTCTAAACCATAGTGACGATCACCACAAGAAACTTGGTTTCTTGATAAGATCAAAATATGGTCCAATCCAGAACCAAAGGACTAATTATCTTAAAATCACACAAAGTGTTTGTTTAATAAAATTCAACTTGTTTTTTCATTCATGATTTTCTCCATATTTATAGGTAAATGGTTGCTTACAATATTTACAAAATTAAATCATGAAAGGATACAAATTCAGCTCACTATTTTATTAATAATGAATTGACAAATGAAAGGTCACACACTTAAAGGTAGTTGATAAAATGGATATTCATTGTCTTTCCTTCATCTTCTCATTCTTATTGATGCGGATTTTCGAGCCATAAAGAAGCATGATTTCGTATTGACCCCAACATATGAATTGTAGATAATTTTCTTAGTTTTTCGATGCATTAAAGAAGATGTTAACGGGACATCTAGAACTATAGATATGGCCAAAACAAGACAGGTGGGCCAGCCAATACGAAAATGCTTTGTTATTATAAAATAAAACCATAAATAAAATAAAATATTCATTTTATTTGGAGCATTTTTTTGTATGTTTCCTTCCACATACTTAGTGAACTTATGATTTCATCAAAATTATTAAACTTCCACAAAATAAAGTAATCAACTTTAAACATAATAAAAATTCCCCATTCCCGATGTTACAAAATTAGAGCACTAAACCCCTAAGAAAATGATAAACTAATAAAAATAACTCCAAGAGATATCTTCCCCTTACAACAACAACTTCTCTTCCTGGCCATCTGTAAGATATCCATGGTGGACAACATTAAAGCAAATGGGTAAGAATACACTTCTACAAATTAGTGGTGTAAGCAAGTGTATGTAGAATAACACATCACAACAAGTACACACGCAAAATCATAACGATGCCAACACATCAAGTATTCTCATCAAAACAACACATCAAGTATTCTCATCAAAAAAACACATCACTAATTAATCATTCACAAATGCAACATCGATGAAATGTACTCAACAACTAACTTAACATGCATGTGGTACAATTCATGGACAACACTGGTCCATCTCGCTCCTCGATCCCCACCATAAGATCAATTCTCTCTTGGAACCAGAGCACAACAAGAATCACCGCTAGTCACCTTATAGAAAAGCTTCACTAATCCCTCAATAAAATTAGCTACTCGCACCAGATCCCCACCATAGGATCAGGGCTCACCTAAAAGAACAACAACAATATGACTACGACAATAACAATAACACCTAAACATATTCATTAATCACCAATTAAATCTTAAAATCATGTTTAATTATCAAGTCACCTCAATACAATATTCACCAGTAGAGAATAATAGGTTAACACCCAAACAAAACTCAAAAAATAGAACTGACAAGTTAATTCCAGCAATTGGGTAATATGTCTTTAATGGCAGCATGACGACCTGGTCGTCGCCTAGGTGACGGTCGTCACCCAGCTCGTCACCTTCCCCTGACGACCGACTTGAGAAATCAATCCTAGAGGCCCTGTCGACCTCCTCATCACCCTACTGATGCTCATCAGCTGCATGACGACCTGGTCGTCGTACGGGTGACGGTCGTCCCCCTGATGCAGAAGGCAAAATATTATTTTCTACAATGGAAGCTCTATGGAAGCTCTTATTTTTTATCCCAACCACTCAAAATAGTACAGAAAATTATCCCACATATTATACATCAATTATAACATATCAATTCATCAATCTAACTCATTTACTCAACGAATTTAATCAATTTACAATTTACCTAAAACCTTCAAATTTTCAATAATGGCATTAACATGAAAGTGCCTCAAAACAGAATTATTAGCACAATTGGTGTTGTACCCGAAAATTTTCCCTCTCATTCTCACACAAGACATACCCCTAGAGGTTCCCAATTGCTCAAGGTTGACCAAGAACTGACCAGACAATTCTCCTCTTAAGGCAATGAACCCCCAACTATGGTTTCAATTTTCATCAAGATGGTTGAGCTCCAAGGATCCCAAATGTTATCCATGGTCCTAATATGCCTGCAAGATTATCTATGCCAAATTGCATGCCTTGCACAATAAGTTTGCTCAGCCAATTGCTCAAGTATTGGAAAATCAGTTGTGTTAGGTCAAAAGTCAATTGTGGCCCATGTACAGTCAAACTTCAAGATTTTTGGTCAACATCAACATTTTGAAGTGATATTCATCATTTGATCAAGGGTTGATCATGATTCCTCAAGAAATTCCCCTAATTCATCAAAAGTCAAAATTACTAAATTAGGGTTTCTATAGGAAAAGTAAACTGAACTTTGACCAGACATAACTTTCACATACTTCATCCATTTTTCCCCAACCAAATCTCATATTGAAGATAATCTTATTCCCTACAAGTCCTCTTCATCCCTCAAGTCCAAGAAATGCACCATTTGAAAGATACAAGCTCATACATTACAGGTCATTTTTAGAAAATCAACAAAAGCCACTTTTTTCCAAGACCTTTTACATCAAGATAACATCTTCAAATGCAAAATTGATCAAAAGAGGGATTTAATTAGACATCTTGGGCTTTCTAAAAAGTCCAAGATCATTATTCTGAGATAAAAATTGAGCAAGTTATGGCTTGCCCAAGTTGGGAAAATTTGGGAATTTTCAAGAATTATGCATCGAGCAAACTTGAAGTTTTAGGTCAATGGCTTAATTTATTGGACTTCAAACATCTTCCTAAGCATACAGAGGACCTCTAAAATTATTCTTGCCATGTATTTCCTTCACTAACTATTTTATTCATATTTATTTTAATTTATTTCAAATAAATTTAAAATAAAATGTATAAAATAATTGGAAATGGGCTTTGAGCTTTGGGTTGATGTTTTGGACAGCCTAGGCCCATAAACTTTCGTGCAAGCAATGTCCATATTCATTAAAATTCAAAAAGGACAAGATTCCATGTCTTTGGCAAAGTTACAAAATATCATTCATGGCTTTAAAAACACATGTTTATGGTTGTTATTACCTTTGTTCTCTTGTCTCCTCCCTCCTCTCTATATAAAGGACATATTAGAAAGTTTCAAGACACATGATATACAGCCTGGAAAAGCTCTACAAATTTTGTAAAAAATATCAAAGTTGTAAAATTCGCATTTTAGGTTCCAACCTTTCTTAGTCCAAACAAAATATCCAAATACATTCTTGGAGGCTCCCTGAAGCTTTCGCAATCATTACCAAGCCCTGAAACATCACAAAATGCCTCAGTAAGCTCCATTTTTATATTTTCTAACTTGTTTCATGCAGATCTGAAGCTTCTCGTAGCTAGATGTGCATTATACACCATCAGACATGTGCCATCAGATGTCCATCTGATCAGATCTAGCGCACTCCATCTGCGGGCTCACCATGTGCCATCAAGACCAATACACATTGAATCCAGAAGCAAATCTGGGCCTCTCCCTTCATGGGCCAGCGAATTCAACAACCACACCCCCACTTTTTTTTACTATCTCAGGCCCATCTAGTTTTTTTTGTAATGTTTTAATTTCTTTTATCTTCTTTACTTAACTAAGAAAATAATAAAAAAACTCACAAAAAAAATAGGCTTAGACTTTTTTTTAATTAAAATAATGAATAGCTTTAATTGATTAATTAATTAAATTTTAACTATTTTCTTAATTTAAAATGAACTAGAATTTAGGACTTAATTTAGATTTATTATTTCTTTTCATAAATATAAAAAACCACAAAAAGAGTTTAGTTTATTTTTCTTAAGTTAATTTTCTAAATAGAATTTAGAATAATTAATTTAGTTATTTTCTTAAATCAAAAAGATTTTTTACTTAGTATTTTCTTAGGTTCCTTTTAGACGTAATATTCATTTGGCGCACAATATTCTTGTTCTCAATTGCTTTGGAATGGAAATCCCCCTCCCCGAAGCCATGTAATAGTCTAGATTTATACTTTCCGCATTTTATTGTTCTGTATATATTGTTGTTAGTAACTAGATGTGTATGGAAAGACTAATAATCAAACATTAGCTAACCTAACAAAAAGACAAAAAATAACTGAATCTCAACACACTTGCACATGCGCACCTCTAAGGTATCTCCCACTTTGTTTGCCTTTAAATAAAATAGTCATGCGGCAAAAACGCTTTAGTAAAGACCCATAAATAAATAAAATAGCTTAGTCCCTTGATGACCCTACAGTTGCCTTTCGATAAATGATCTAGTCCCAAAAAGAAAATTGCTAAAGCGTCTCCATAAATTGCCTTCGTGATTGTAAAATATCCCTTTGATTGTCCTTCAACATCCGAAAATAGGGCTACCTACTCACTAATAGTAGGAAAGCACTATCTAAAGGAAAGGAGGAAAAGAACATCCTTTTTCGAGTAGGTAGATAATTGTTAGGTACTTGCTCAAACCTGAACTTTTTCACACTTACACACTTTTCAAAAACTATTTTCAAAAACGCTTTATCACACTCTTGAGGACTGATACAAGAGTTACCATAAAGCAAACAAAAACTTTCAAAACACACAAGCACAAACAGTTTTCAAAAATGAGCAAGTACCTAAAAGCCCGTGGAAAACCACAGATGGAAAGGGTGCTAACACCTTCCCTTTCCATAATCTACCCCCCTTACTCAGAAAATCTCGACAAAGGTCTTTTCTGTTCTTTTCACCCTTTCCTTTATTGGATAAAAGAAAAGTCGGTGGCGACTCTTACTTACCGCGACATTTGCGAACAAAAAACGCAAACTAGTATATAACAGTCGGTTTTACCACCGTATCACAGAACTGGCGACTCTGCTGGGGACTATTCTAAAAAGTGGATTTTACCTTAGGGTCTAGATCATTTCAAAATTGTTTGCTTGTTTTGATTTCTTTACTTTTAAGGGTATTTGTTTGGGTACTATAGATCCTACACCCAGATCTGGAGAAAACTTTTAGGTAAGTAGAAATAGATCGTGGAAACTATGCAGGGTATACTGACACGATTGAAGCAATGGGTACGTTGATGTGACACTTTGGTTTGTATAGGTAGCCCTTGAGTTAATCAAGGAGAATACGGGGCCGTTGTATGGTGTCATGAAGCGTCAAATGACCTTAGAACCTTTAAATTAACAACTTGGCCATTAGAACGTAGCGAGATGGTTGTCTTTGGTGTATTCCCAAAGTTGGCAGATACTCTATGCTACACTCATTGAGATTTGACTCTTGTGTTTTGTTTGGTTGCGAGTCAGTCGCCTATCGAACGAAACTTGTGAGAAAGATCAGTGATATTGAGATCCCTTAGAACCTGGTTACTATTTATAGGACAGGTTGAACCAATGCAACTTCAAGAGGGTATGACCTTAAAACCCATGCAAGCCTTAAACCTAAGGTTTTTGTGTGATTTGCTTGTGCTTTCTATATATGTGATTTCTTAGCATAATCATGACATCATAACATGGCATATCATACTAACTATTCCAAGGATTTTCTAGGGCTTATCTTTGTCTTATTTTGTAGGACATGGCATCCGCTCGCAGGAACACTATCCAAATCAACCTTGTGAAAGTACCTCCTCAACTCAAGGGCTTAGCATCAAGGATTCCTGAAAGCTCTCCCTTCACTGAAAAATATGGTCGACTTCTCAACTTGGTCACTTCAACCCTTAATGAAGAAATGTTAAAGGTGCTCTTTCAGTTCTTTGACCCGTTGCACCACTGCTTCACTTTTCCTGATTACCAGTTAGTGCCTACTATGGAGGAGTTTTCTCAGTTATTAGGGGTACATATCCTTAATCAGCTACCATTCAACGGTACGGAAGGAGACCCAAAGCCTGAAGAGATTGCTCAAGCTTTGTCTTTACAACGGTCTAATGTAATGGAAAATTGGGAAACCAGAAGAGGTGTCCAAGGATTTCCAGTCAAGTTTCTATTTTAGAAAGCTCATTATTTTTTAGATAACCTGGATTTACAAGCTTTTAAAGAGGTGTTGGCCATTCTGATCTATGGGATGGTACCATTCCCTAACACGGACCAACTTATAGATGTGAATGCGGTTAAGATTTTTCTGTCTTATAATCCGGTACCTACCTTACTTGGGGATATTCTACACTCTCTGCATACTCGCACTCTAAAGAGAAGAGGGACCCTTCTGTGTTGCACTCCTCTATTGGCTAGGTGGTTTATTTCGCACCTACCCTGGTCTATTTTGAGAAATGAGCAGGGTATGAGATGGTTGCATAGGCTGATCTCCCTTGCACATTCAGATATTCATTGGTGATCGTGATTCTCGGAGAATGTTACCATCATTGATCGTTGTGGGGAATTCCCTAATGTCCCTCTCTTAGGCATTAGGGGAGGAATCACTTATAATCCTTATTTGGTGTTACGACAGTTTGGTTATGCTAGAAGGGATGGTTCTCACGACACACTCGTCCAAGGAATCACGTTTAACTATGAGAATGATGTACAAGGTTATCGCAAGAGGTTCATTCGAGCTTGGGGCATGATAAACAGAGTTGATAGCAAGACACTGGGGCACAAGAATTCCATCCCTCTTGAGCCTTACCTCAAATGGGTGTGAACTCATGCTCAATGTCTTATGATGCCTTACCCTGCCATCTTACCTGTGATTATGGAGCCAATTGCTGAGGGAGACACTCCTTACGCTATGCTTCATCCTGACATGCCAACTGACCTTGAGGAGCTACGGAAGTCCTGGATTCAACTTAAAGAAGAACGGGATACTTTCGAAGCCCAATTATACGCCAATAAGAAGAAGGTTCAAGAGCTCACCCGGTTACTTCATGAGGAGAGGAATATAAATGCCTACATTGCACCAAAGAGGATGCGCCTGTGGGAAACTTGAGTCTTCTTTTGATTGGAGAATTTTATTGTTTCTTTATTCCATTTGTGAGCCCGAGAGGCATTATTGTGATCAATAAAATATCTTAATACAATTAATATTTTCTCTCTTTAATCAATTTTAAGTCTTAGAAATCCTTGAAAACATTGCATACATATATCACACATATCATTGCATAAGCAGGTTTCAAAGCAGGTCTCTCATGTTCTCGCTGTTTATTTCAGCAATGGCTCTCAAACATGACAACAGAGATCTCCAAACTCAAGAAGCTCAGTTCATGGAAATGTTTCTGAACCTATCCAAGGGGCAGGAAGAGTTGAAAGCACTCCTCGCTGGGAACTTGGCCAAGAAAAACCTTGAAGAAGATAAGGACGAACGGTTGGAACAACTGAAGCTGGGGTTGAAGTAATGAGAACCCAGATGCTGGGGCAGATGGCTCTTATCCAAGGTCTGACCTGGGGACAAGAAGAGCTGAGGGCCGTTATCACCAAACTTCATCAAGACGAATGAAACCGTAAGAAGTAAACAGTCGAGGATGGGGACCAAATCATTGATCAACCTCCGAGAAGACAAGAGGTTGGACCTTTCCAAATTTCTACTACATCACGGGTCCAACAACAACCTCGCCAAAAACAACAGGTTAATCAGAGTAAGCAGGATACACCCAAGAGGCAGTTTACCAAACTTAATATGCCATTGTCTCAAGCTTTACAACACATGTTGAGGATGAATCTAGTTACGTTGATAGGGCTTCATCTGAATCCCAAGACTTCTTCTCCTAACTACAATCCTGATGCAAGGTGTGCATATCACTCCAATAGTCCGGGGTATGATACTGATGATTGTTAGAGGTTGAAATATAAAATTCAAAACTTGATTGATGAAGGAGTGCTGGAGTTTACACAAAACGGTCAGGCTGAGTTCTTCTTCCCTCCCTCCAAGGCACGCCATCTAAAGTGACAAGATCAGACAAAGAGGCTTTTGTTCATTAGAATTTTTAATTTTTAATTTTCTTTTGATTGTTCGAACATTTATTCATATCAAACCTTGTTATTTCATCAATGCATTGCACATGTTTGTCTTGAATTAATTTGTTCTCATTATGCTTAAACTGCTTTCTTACTTCCCTTTTGTGATATTCAACTCTTGATTAAAAGTTGTAAGCCTTTAGAAGGAGGATGACGATAACGATACCATAATCTATACAGTATGCTTTTGAACAGACCCTGCTGACGATGTACATGCGTTGTTTCAAATCCTAAACAATGGAGTTATAAGGAAGATAATCCATAGTCAATCCCTTTGAGCCAAAGAAGTTGGAGTTTTATTTTCACACAAATTAAAACCCTTAATCATAACCTGGGGCAGGGTAGCTTTCTTAGTTAATTTAGATGTGCATTCAGTCGCAAGCTTTCCCTTCATACACGGAAAATAATGTAGAAAATGCTCTCCAAAATATGGTGATGTTCCATATAATCATTAAGAACAGGCAATCATTATCTCTCAAAATAAAAGCCCATTAAGTGAAAACCTATGAAGGATACTTAAGGGGAAAAAAAAGGGCATCCCGCTGGCTGTAATGACAAAAGAAACAGTTCAGGAAAAAGACAGGGATATCAACATAAAAAAATAAAGAGGTTCTACAAATCCTCAACAAAAAGAAAAGGTCACAAAAATGACTTCCTTCACAAACAAACATTCAATTTCTGAACCATCACCGGATTATTGGGGCCAACATTCCAGAACTCGGATGGAAGTCGAAATGTACAATTAACTGAGCATAAGACTTAAGAACATCGCGAAGAACGGGTGGGTACAAATAAATTTTGAGCCTTTATCCTTTGTTTCTTAAATCGTGAACCAGGCCACGCTACAACCCTTAAAAGTCCTAGCTGAAGCATGGGTTAGTTCGAGAGCATAATGTTACAAAGGTATCCTAACTCCTGTGAGGTTTTCTATAAATCATGAGTTGATATCACATTCTTGTAAATTTTGGTTTACTACAAAAAATGCATTTTCAAAAAATTTCAAGACAGACATAAGCTTTGCATTCTTTAAATGACATTTTTTGCATATGGTTAATTGTTCAAATGGCAGAGAAATTCACACAACGAATATCTAGTGAACGAAGACCCCCTCAATAGAGAGAATCACCTCATATAGAAAAAACATTCCCAATAACAAGCCTTTCATAATCAAGGGGCATGACATGGTGTCTAATTAATCTGGGGCAGTCAAGCCAATATGCAAAGAATCTCTCCAAAAATGTTGAATAGCCAGGGGCATATCTCCATCGGAATCACTCGGGGGTTGTTACATTGATCAGGGATTCTAGCATAAACTCACTATGAAATTTGAATCTTTTGTACCACCAAATTACTTGTCTGTGCCAGTAGCATCAGATGGTCTTAGTATCATGTCTTCGAATCCTTCCATGACGGTTCTTAGAAAAGATACCTAGGAAATTCAAGACTATCAGCAACTTAATCAAACATCAGGTGCACCAGATTCATCATGAAGTAGCCCCACACAGGCTCCCACGTATGAAAGGGCACATGCGATCACATAAACATTTTCTGGCGTTTCTACAACACTTGTTTTTATAGACGGTGACAACTCTCTACATCCTATGAGCGCGGACATAGTCAGAAAATACTACGCATGAAAAAGACTCACTAGGTTGACAGGCCTAGGCAAAATTAAGGGCATCCCGGCGAACCAAAAAGGTTCAGGCAAAAGTTAGGGATATACATATGAAAAAAATGTACACCCAGCAAGTTGAAAACCTGAAGAGGCTGCTTGGGCAAAAACGGGTATACCGGTGGACTGAAAACCCAAAAGGGTTATCCAGGTAAAATTTAGGGATTAAAGCGTATGACTATGTCCCGGTATCTTATCACTTGCCTATCAGTAGAAGACTTATCATCCTGATCAACATTTATCCAGCGCCCCATGAGTAGGGATGACACTCAAACCATCCATAAAGTCTCCACAGGTACTTTCTCAGGAAGGTACAGGGGTAGAGATATTCTGAGACGAAGTCACCGCTACATATGACCCCATGACACCTATGTTACCCATAGAGTAGAAACAACCAAAGTTTTGACCTCTTCTTCCCCAAGCAGGAATTACTTCCTCCAGCCAAGTTCCTTCAGGGAGCTGAAATCTGTGTTCCCCAGCCGAGCTTTATAACGTTAAACAATTTATAAAACCTCCTCCCAGTTAGAGTTTATTTCTCAGACTGCAGAATTTCATTCCCCAACAAAGTTTATTTCTCTACATCGGCAAAATCTTCCAATAAAGCATCTCCCTCCACAGACTTACTCTCATGCAGAGTCAATCCCCGGCAGAACATCCTCAAACAGAAAGAGGAAATCCCCGACAAATCATATCCATTCATCATCCCCAGTGGAAATGAAGGATTCAGCCTCCTTATACTCTCCAGCAGTAGTTAGGGATTTATTTTCCCAGATTAGGAAATATGGCAATAGCATCCCATGTTCATACATCGTGGCATGCGCATACACATCGCATACAGCATAACCTCATTTATTTTGAGAACATCACCACAATGCATTTCATCCATCATGACATTGCATATGACTAACTCTTTTCTTTTTTTCAGGGAAAATATCAAATTAACAAACACCGTTGACTACTTATGTGACCTGGTAGTCTTCTCAAAGGCTACGTCTAACGAATGGTTATTTTAGGATTTTCCTCAGAAAGATGTCCTCACAAGACCTTCTCTGGTTCAGTCAGATCGACACTAAGGTCTCTCTGATTCCTATTCCAGTTGAAGATATTCCAAGACTTTTGTCTGGTTCAGTTGAATCGATCATAAGATTCTTCTGATTTCCATTCCAGTCAAAGTTAATTCAAGACCTTCTCTGGTTCAGTCAGATCGACACTAAGATCTCTCTTATTCCTATTCTAGTTGAAGATATTCAAGACCTTTACTGGTTCAGTTAAATCGACACTAAGACTTTTCTGATTCTTATCCAGTCAAAGATAAATCAAGACCTTCTCAGGTTCAGTCAGATTGACACTAAGATCTCTCTGATTCCTATTCCAGTTGAAGATGACGCAAGACTTTTGTCTGGTTCAGTTAAATCAATCTTAATACTTTTATGATTTCCATTCCATTCAAATTTAATCCAAGACCTTTTTCTGGTTCAGTTAAATCGACACTAAGATTTTTCTGATTCTTATCCAGTCAAAGTTAATTCAAGACTTTTTTGGTTCAGTTAAATCGACACTAAGATTTTTCTGATTCTTATCCAGTCGAAGTTAATTCAAGACTTTTATCTGGTTCAGTTGAATCGATCCTAAGATTCTTCTGATTTCCATTCCAGTCAAAGTTAATTAAAGACCTTCTCTGGTTCAGTCAGATCAACACTAAGATCTCTCTGATTCCTATTCTAGTTGAAGATATTCCAAGACTTTTGTCTGGTTCAGTTGAATCGATACTAAGATTCTTCTGATTTCCATTCCAGTCAAAGTTAATTCAAGACCTTCTCTAGTTCAGTCAGATCGACACTAAGATCTCTCTGATTCCTATTCCAGTTGAAGATAGTCCAAGACTTTTTTCTGGTTCAGTTAAATCAACACTATGATTTTTCTGATTCTTATCCAGTCAAAGTTAATTCAAGATTTTCCTCTAGTTCAGCCAGATCGACACTAAGATCTCTCTGATTCCTATTCCATTTGAAGATAATCCAAGACCTTTTTCTGGTTCAATTAAATTGACACTAAGATTTTTCAGATTCTTATCCAGTCAAAGATAAACCAAGACCTCTGGTGGTTCAGTTTGAATCGACCATTGATTTGTTACTGTTTTTTTCCAGTAGGCCTTTTTCTGGTTCAATTAAATCGATATTATGACTTTTCTGGTTCTTACCCAGTAAAAGATAAACCAAGACCTCTGATGGTTCAGTTCGAATCGACCATTGATTTGTTACTGATTCTTTTTAGGTAGATGTTTTCTCTGGTTCAGTTAATTCGACACTAAGATTTTTCTGATTCTTATCCAGTCAAAGATAAATTAAGACCTTCTCTGGTTCATTCAGATCGCCACTAAGATCTCTATGATTCCTATTACAGTTGAAGATATTCCGAGACCTTTTTTTGGTTCAGTTAAATCGACACTAAGATTTTTCTGATTCTTATCCAGTCAAAGTTAATTCAAGATTTTCCTCTGGTTCAGTCAGATCGACACTTAGATCTCTCTGAGTCCTATTCTAGTTAAAGAAACTGCAAAGTCTGGAGTACGACCAGATAACAGTTTAATCTCATTTCCCCAGTAAGTCGCTGTGAAGCCTGGAATACTACCAGATAGCAGTCAGCCTTATCATCCTCAGCAAGTCACTGCGAAGCCTGGATCCTGACCAGATAGCAGTTCACTTTCGTCTCTTAAGTCAAGGGACGACTCCCCAATAGATTAATGGACAACCAAAGCTCCTAGACTCTATTACCCTAAAAAACATTCCCCAGCGGACTCCTCCTCGGACAGCAGGAACAGGAATCCCCACAAAGAGACTCCTTATGAAGTCAGCATCTATTTTGGATGGCATCTTTAAGCCCATCTCCGACGACTCTCTGTCATATTCCTTGGATGGTATCTTTAAGCCCATCTTCGACATTCTTTTGTCATATTTTCCAAATGGCATCTGTAAGCCCATTCCCGATATTATTCACCAATAGTCTCACTTCAGACGAGTATAAATTTCTGGGCACTCTAGTGTTCAATCATCTTCCACCTTCAGATCACGAAAGGCAAACAAATCAATCTAAATCTTCAGGTTTAAGAAGATTGAACAGGGGCAGCTGTTGTACCCCAAAATTTTCCCTCTCATTCCCACACAAGACATACCCCTAGAGGTTCTCAATTGCTCAAGGTTGACCAAGAATTGACCAGACAATTCTCCTCCTAAGGTAATGAACCCCTAACTAGCGTTTTAATTTTCATCAAGATGGTTGAGCTCCAAGAATCCCAAATTTTCTCCATGGTCCTAATATTCCTTTAAGATTATCTATGCCAAATTACATACCTTGCACAATAAGTTTGCTCATCCAATTGCTTAAGTATTGGAAAAACAAATGTACTAGGTCAAAAGTCAACTGTGGCCCATGTACAGTCAAACGTTAATATTTTTGGTCAACATCAAAATTTTGAAGTTATATCCATCATTTGATCAAGGATTGATCATGATTCCTCCAGAAATTCCCCTAATTCATCGAAAGTCAAAATTGTTAAATTAGGGTTTCTATAGGAAAAGTCAACTGAACTTTGACCAGGCATAACTTTCACATACTCCATCCATTTTTCCCCAACCAAAGCTCATATTGAATATAATCTCATTCCCTACAACTTCTATTCATACCTCAAGTCCAAGAAATGCACCATTTGAAATATACAAGCTCATACCTTACAGGTCATTTTCAGAAAGTCAACAAAAGCCACTTTTTGCCAAGACCTTTTACATCAAGATAACATCTTCAAACACAAAATTGATTAAAAGAGGGATTAAAGTAGACATATTGGGCTTTCCAAAAAGTCAAATATAATTATCATGATATACAAATTGAGCAAGTTATGTCTTTCCCATATTGGGAAAATTTGGGAATTTTCAAGAATTATGCATTGAGCAAACTTGAAGTTTTAGGTCAATGGCTTAATTTCTTGGACTTAAAACATCTTCCTAAGCCTATAGAGGACCTCTAAAATTATTCTTGCCATACTTTGCCTTTTCTACCTATTTTATTCATATTTATTTTAATTTATTTCGATTAAATATAAAATAAAATATATAAAATAATTGGAAATGGGCTTTGAGCTTTGGGTTGATGTTTTGGACAGCCTAGGCCCATAAAATTTTGTGCAAGCAATGTACACATTCATTCAAATTTAAAATGGACAAGATTTCATGTCTTTGGCAAAGTTACAAAATATCATTCATGGCTTTAAAAACACATGTTTATGGTTGTTATTACCTTTGTTCTCTTGTCTCCTCCCTCCTCTCTATATAAAGGACACATTAGCAAGCTTCAAGGCACATGATATACAGCCTGGAAAAGCTCTACAAATTTTGCAAAAAATATCAAAGTTGTAAAATTCGCATTTTAGGTTCCAGCCTTTCTCAGTCCAAATAAAAGATCCAAAAACATTCCTGGAGGCTCCCTGAAGCTTTTGCAATCATTACCAAGCCCTGAAACATCACAAAACGCCTCAGTAAGCTCTATTTCTATATTTTCTAACTTATTTCATGCAGATCTGGTGCTCCTTGTAGCTAGATGTGCATTATACACCATCAGACATGTGCCATCAGATGTCCATCTAATCAGATCTAGCGTACTCCATCTACGGGCTCACCATGTGCCATCAAGACCAATCCACATTGGATCTAGAAGTAAATATGGGCCTCTCCCTTCATGGGCCAGCGAATTCAACAACCACACCCCCACTTTTTTTTAGTATCTCAGGCCCATATATTTTTTTTTTGTAATGTTTTAATTTCTTTTATCTTCTTTACTTAATTAAGCAAATAATAAAAAAAACTCACAAAAAAATTAGGCTTAGAGTTTTTTTTAATTAAAATAATGAATTGCTTTAATTAATTAATAAATTAAATTTTAACTATTTACTTCATTTAAAATGAACTAGAATTTAGGACTTAATTTAGATTTAATATTTCTTTTCATAAATATAAGAAAACAACAAAAAGAGTTTAGTTTATTTTTCTTAAGTTAATTTTCTAAATAGACTTTAGAATAATTAATTTAGTTATTTTCTTAAATCAAAAAACAATCAAAAATATTTTTTACTTAGTATTTTCTTAGGTTCCTTTTAGACGTAATATTCGTTTCGCGTGCATTATTCTTGTTCTCGCATTTTTTATAATAATGTAACTGTATATCGGTTTGTAATAGATGATAAGTAGACTCTTTTTATTGCTTTATTTTCTTTTCCCCAATTACTTTGGAATGTAAATCCCCCTCCTCGAAGCCATGTAATAGTCTAGATTTATACTTTCCGCATTTTATTTTTCTGTATATATTACTGTTAGTAACTAGGGGTGTATAGAAAGACTAATAATCAAACATTAGATAACCTGACAAAAAGACAAAAAAATAACTGAATCTCAACACACTTGCACATGCGCACCTCTAAGGTATCTCCCACTTTGGATGCCTTTAAATAAAACATTCATGAGGCAGGAATGCTTTAGTAAAGACCCATAAATAAAAAAGATCATAGTCCCTCGATGATCCTACAGTTGCCTTTCAGTAAATGATCTAGTCCCTAAAAGAAAATTGCTAAAGCGTCTCCATAAATTGCCTTCGTGATTGTAAAACGTCTCTTCGATTGTCCCTCAACATCCGACGATAGGGCTACCTACTCACTAATAGTAGGATAGAACTATCTAAAGGAAAGGAGGAAAAGAACATCCTTTTTCGAGTAGGTAGATAACTATTAGGTACTTGCTCAAACATGAACTTTTCACACTTACAAACTTTTTAAAAACTATTTTCAAAAAAGTTTTATCACACTCTTGTGGACTGATACAAGAGTTACCATAAAGCAAACAAAAACTTTCAAAACACACAAGCACAAACAATTTTCAAAAATGAGCAAGCACCTAAGAGCTCGTAGAAAACCATGGATAGAAAGGGTTCTAACACCTTCCCTTTCCATAATCTACCCCCCTTACTCAGAAAATCTCGAAAAATGTCTTTTTCTGTTCTTTTCACCCTTTCCTTTGTTGGATAAAAGAAAAGTCGGTGGCGACTCTTGCTTACCGCGGCATTTGCAAACAAAAAATGCCAACCAGTATATAACAGTCGGTTCTGCCACCGTATCACAGAACTGGCGACTCTGCTGGGGACTATTCTAAAAAGTGGAGTTTACCTTAGGGTCTAGATCATTTCTAAATTGTTTGCTTGTTTTGATTGCTTTACTTTTAAGGGTATTTGTTTGGGTACTATAGATCCTACACCCGGATCTGAGGAAACCTTTTAGGTAAGTAGCAATAGATTATGGAAATTATGCGTGGTATACTGACACGGTTAAAGAGATAGCTACATTGATGCGAAACTTTGGTTGGTACCGGTAGCCCTTGAGTTAATCAAGGAGAATATGGGGCCGCTGCATGGTGTCATGAAGCGTCAACTGACCTTAGAACCTTTAAATGAACAACTTGGCCATTAGGATGTAGCAAGATGGTTGTCTTTGGTGTATTCCAAAAGTCGGCAGATACTCGATGCTACACTCGTTGAGATTTGACTCTTGAGTTTTGTTTGGTTGTGAGTCAGTCTCCTATCGAACGAAACTTGTGGGAAAGATCAGTGATATTGAGATCCCTTATAACCTGATTACTATTTATAGGATAGGTTGAACCAATCCAACTTCAAGAGGGTATGACCTTAAAACCCATGCAAGCCTTAAACCTAAGGTTTCTGTGTGATTTGCTTGTGCTTGCTATATATGTGATTTCTTAGCATAATAATGACATCATAACATGGCATATCATACTAACTATTCCAATGATTTTCTAGGGCTTATCTTTGTCTTATTTTATAGGACATGGCATCCGCTCGCAGGAACACTATCCAAATCAACCTTGTGAAAATACCTCCTCAACTCAAGGACTTAGCATCAAGGATTCCTAAAAGCTCTCCCTCCACTGAAAAACACGGTCGACTTCTCAACTTGGTCACTTCAACCCCTGATGAAGAAATGTTAAAGGTGCTCTTTCAGTTCTTTGACTCATTGCACCACTGCTTCACTTTTCCTGATTACCAGTTAGTGCCTACTATGGAGGAGTTTTCTCAGTTATTGGGGGTACCTATCCTTAATCAGCTACCATTCAACGGTACAGAAAGAGACCCAAATCCTGAAGAGATTGCTCAAGCTCTATCTTTACAACGGTCTGATGTAATGGAAAATTGGGAAACCAGAAGAGGTGTCCAAGGATTTCCAGTCAAGTTTCTATTTTAGAAAGCTCACTATTTTTGAGATAACCTGGATTTACAAGCTTTTGAAGAGGTGTTGGCCATTCTGATCTATGGGATGGTACCATTCCCTAACATGGACCAACTTATATATGTGAATGTGGTTAAGATTTTTCTGTCTTATAATCCGGTACCTACCTTACTTGGGGATATTCTACACTCTCTGCATACTCGCACTCTAAAGAGAAGAGGGACCCTTCTGTGTTGCACTCCTCTATTGGCTAGGTGGTTTATTTCGCACCTACCCCGGTCTATTTTGAGAAATGAGAAGGGTATGAGATGGTTGCATAGGCTGATCTCCCTTGCACATTCATATGTTCATTGGTGTTCGTGATCCTCGGAGAATGTAACCACCATTGATCGCTGTGGGAAATTCCTTAATGTCCCTCTCTTGGGCATTAGGGTGGGAATCACTTATAATCCTTGTTTAGCGTTGCGACAGTTTGGTTATGCTAGAAGAGATGGTCCTCACGACACACTCGTCCAAGGAATCACATTTGACTATGAGAATGATGTTCAGGGTTATTGCAAGAGGTTCATTCGAGCTTAGGGCATGATAAACAGAGATGATAACAAGACACTAGGGCACAAGAATTCTATCCCTCTTGAGCCTTACCTCAAATGGGTGTGAACTCGTGCTCAATGTCTTATGATGCCTTACCCCGCCATCTTACCTGTGATTATGGAGCCAATTGCTGAGGGAGACACTCCTTACACTGTGCTTTATCCTGACATGCCAACTGACCTTGAGGAGCTACAGAAGTCCTGGATTCAAATTATAGAAGAACGGGATACTTTCGAAGCCCAACTCTACACCAACGAGAAGAAGGTTCTAGAGCTCACCAGGTTACTTCACGAGGAGAGGAATATAGATTCCTACATTTCACCAAAGAGGATGCGCCTATGGGAAACTTGAGTCTTCTTTTGATTGGAGAATTTTATTGTTGCTTTATTCCCTTTGTGAGCCCAAGAGGCATTATTGTGATCAATAAAATATCTTAATACAATTAATATTTTCTCTCTTTAAGCAATTTTAAGTCTTAGAAATCCTTAAAAACATTGCATACATATATCATACATATCATTGCATAAGCAGGTTACAAAGCAGGTCTCTCATGTTCTCGCTGTTTATTTCAGCAATGGCTCTCAAACAAGACAACAAAGATCTCCAAACTCAAGAAGCTCAGTTCATGGAAATGTTCCTAAACCTATCCAAGGGGCGGGAAGAGTTGAAAGCACTCCTTGCTGGGAACTTGGCCAAGAAAAATCCTGAAGAAGATAAGGACGAACGGTTGGAACAACTGCAAGCTGAGTTTGAAGTAATGAGAACACAAATGCTGGCGCAGATGGCTCTTATCCAAGGCCTGGCCCGGGGACAAGAAGAGCTGAGGGCCATTATCACCAAACTTCATCAAGATGGATGCAACCGTAAGAAGCAAACAGTCGAGGTCGAGCACCAAGTCATTGATCAACCTCCGAGAAGACAAGAAGTTGAACCTTTCCAAATTGCTACTACATCACGGGTCCAACAACAACCTCGCCAAAAACAACGGGTTAATCAGAGTAAGTCAGATACACCTAAAGGCAGTTTACCAAACTCAACATGCCGTTGTCTTAAGCTTTATAACACATGTTGAGGATGAATCTGGTTACGTTGATAGGGCCTCATCCGAATCCCAAGACTTCTTCCCCTAACTACAATCCTGATGCAAGGTGTGCATATCACTCCAATAGTCTGGGGCATGATACTGATGATTGTTGGAGGTTGAAATATAAAATTCAAAACTTGATTGATGAAGGAGCGCTGGAGTTTACACAAGACAGTCAGGCTGAGTTCTTCTGCCCTCCCTCCAAGGCACACCATCTGAAGTGACAAGATCAAACAAAGAGGCTTTTGTTCATTAGAATTTTTTATTTTTAATTTTCTTTTGATTGTTCAAACATTTATTCATATCAAACCTTGTCATTTCATCAATGCATTGCACGTGTTTGTCTTGAATTAATTTGTTTTCGTTATGCTTAAACTGCTTTCTTACTTCCCTTTTGTGATATTCAACTCTTGATTAAAAGCTCTTAGCCTTTAGAAGGGGGATGACGAGAACGATACCACAATCTCTACAGTATGCTTTTGAACAGACCCCACTAACGATGTACAGGCGTTGTTTCAAATCCTAAACAGTGGAGTTATAAGGAAGATAATTCCTAGTCAACCCCTTTGAGCCTAAGAAGTAGGAGTTTTCTTTTCACACAAATTAAAACCCTTAATCATAACTTAGGGCAGGGTAGTTTTCTCAGTTAATTCAGATGTGCATTCAGTCACAAGCTTTCCCTTCATACACGCCAAATAGTGTAGAAGATGCTCTCCAAAAGATGGTGATGGTTCCACATAATCATTAAGAATAGGTGGTCATTATCTCTCAAAATAAAAGCCCATTAAGTCAAAACCTATGAAGGAGACTTAAGAAAAAAACTGGGGTATCCCGTTGGTTGTAATCACAAAAGAAACAGTTCAGGAAAAAGACAGGGATAGAAAAATCAAAAAAAGAAAGTGGTCCTACAAATCCTCAACAAAAAGAAAAGGTCACAAAAATGGCTGCCTTCTCAAACAAACATTCAATTTCTGAACCATCACCGGAATATCGGGGCCAACATTCCAGAACTCAAATGGGAGTCGAATTGTACAATTAACTAAACATAGGACTGAAGAACATTACAAAGAACGGGTGGGTACAAATAAATTTTGGACCTTTATCCTTTGTTTCTTAAACCGTGAAACAGGCCACGCTACAACCCTTAAAAGTCCTTGTTGAAGAATAGGTTAGTTAGAGAGCATACTGTTACAAAGGTATCCTGACTCCTGTAAGATTTGCTATAAATCATGAGTTGATATCACATTCTTGCAAATTTTGGTTTACTACAAAAATGCATTTTCAAAAAATTTCAAGACAGACATAAGCTTTGCATTCTTTAAATGACATTGTTTGCATATATTTAATTGTTCAAATGGCAGAGAAATTCACACAATGAATATTCAGTGAATGAAGACCCCCTCAATGGATAGAATCACCTCATATGGAAGAAACATTCCCAATAACAAGCCTTTCATAATCAAGGGACATGACATGGTGTCTAATTAATCTGGGGTAGTCAAGCCAATATGCAAAGAATCTCCCCAAAAATGCTGAATAGCCAGGGGCAAATCTCCATCTGAATCACTCGTGGGTTGTTACATTGATCGGGGATTCCAGCAGAAAATCACTGTGAAATTTGAATCTTTGGTACCACCAAATTGCTTGTCTGTGCCAGTAGTATCAGATGGTGTTAGTATCATGTCTTCGAATCCTTCCATGACGGTTCTTAGAAAAGATACCTAGGAAATTCAAGACTATCAGAAACTGGATCAAACATCAGGTGCACCAGATTCATCATGAAGCAGCCCCACATAGGCTCCCACGTATGAAAGGGCACATGCGATCACATAAACATTTTCTGGCATTTCTACAACACTTGTTGTCATAGATGGTGACAACTCTCCACATCCTATGAGCGCGGACATAGTCAGAAAATACTATGCATGAAAAAGACCCGCTAGGTTAACAAGCCTAGGAAAAATTAAGGGCATCCCGGCGAACCAAAAAGGTTTGGGAAAAAGTTAGGGATATACATATGAAAAAGAATGTACACCCGGCAAGTCAAAAACCTGAAAAGGCAGCTTGGGAAAAAAAGGGTATCCCGGTGGACAGAAAACCCGGAAGGGCTGTCCAGGAAAAATTTAGGGATTAAAGCGTACAATTATGTCCTGTCATCTTGTCACTTACCTATCAGTAGAAGACTTATCATCCTGATGAGCATTTACCCAGCTCCCCATGAGTAGGGATGAAACTCCAACAATCCATAAAGTCTCCACAGGTACTTTCTCTGGAAGGTACAGGGACAAAGATATTCTGAGACGAAGTCACCGCTACATATGACCCCGTGACACCTATGTTCCCCACAGAGTAGAAACAACCAAAGTTTTGACTTCTTCTTCCCCAAGTAGGAATTACTTCATCCAGCCAAGCTCCTTCAGAGAGGTGAAATCTGTGTTCCCCAGCCAAGCTTTATAACCTTAAACAATTTATAAAACCTTCTCCCGGTTAGAGTTTATTTCTCAGACTGCGGAAGTTCATTCCCCAATAGAGTTTATTTCTATACATCGGCAAAATCTTCCAATAAAGCATCTCCCTCCACAGACTTATTCTCAAGCAGAGTCAATCCATGATAGAACATCCTCAAACAGAAAGAGGAAATCCCCGACAAATAATATCCATTCATCATCCCCAGCAGAAATGAAGGATTCAGCCTCCTTATACTCTCCAGCAGCAGTTAGGGATTTATTTTCCCATATTAGGAAATATCACAATAGCATCCCATGTTCATGCATTGTGACATGCGCATACACATCGCATAAAGCATAACCTCATTTATTTTGAGAACATCACCACAATGCATTTCATCCATCATGACATTGCATATGACTAACTCTTTGCCTTTTTCAGGGAAAAGATCAAATCAACAAACATCGTTGACTACTTATGTGACCTGGTAGTCTTCTCAAAAGCTACGTATAACGAAGTGTTATTTCAGGATTTTTCCTCAGAAAGATATCCTCACAAGACCTTCTCTAGTTCAGTCAGATCAACACTAAGGTCTCTCTGATTCCTATTCCATTTGAAGATATTCAAAGAGTTTTGTCTGGTTCAGTTGAATCGATCCTAAGATTCTTTTGATTTCCATTCTAGTCAAAGTTAATTCAAGACCTTCTCTGGTTCAATCAGATCGACACTAATATCTATTTGATTCCTATTCCAGTTGAAGATATTCAAAACCTTTACTGGTTCAGTTAAATCGACACTAAGATTTTTCTGATTCTTATCCAGTCAAAGATAAATCAAGACCTTCTCTGGTTCAGTCAGATCGACACTAAGATCTCTCTGATTCCTATTCCAATTGAAGATGACCCAATACTTTTGTCTGGTTCAATTGAATCAATCCTAAGATTTTTATGATTTCCATTCCAGTCAAAGTTAATCCAAGACCTTTTTCTGGTTCAGTTAAATCGACACTAAGATTTTTCTGATTCTTATCGAGTCAAAGTTAATTCAAGACTTTTTTCTAGTTCAGTTAAATCGACACTAAGATTTTTATGATTCTTATCCACTCGGAGTTAATTTAAGACTTTTGTATGGTTCAGTTGAATCGATCCTAAGATTCTTCTGATTTCCATTCTAGTCAAAGTTAATTAAAGACCTTCTCTGGTTCAGTCAGATCAACACTAAGTTCTCTCTGATTCCTATTCCAATTGAAGATATTCCAAGACTTTTGTCTGGTTCAGTTGAATCGATGCTAAGATTCTTCTAATTTCCATTCCAGTCAAAGTTAATTCAACACCTTCTCTGGTTCAGTCACATCGACACTAAGATCTCTCTGATTCCTATTCCAGTTGAAGATAGTCCAAGACTTTTTTCTGGTTCAGTTAAATCGGCACTATGATTTTCATGATTCTTATCCAGTCAAAGTTAATTCAAGATTTTCCTTTGGTTCAGTCAGATCGACACTAAGATCTCTCTGATTCCTATTGCAGTTGAAGATAATCCAAGACCTTTTTTTGGTTCAGTTAAATCAACACTAAGATTTTTCTAATTCTTATCCAGTCAAAGATAAACCAAGACCTTTGTTGGTTCAGTTCGAATCGACCATTGATTTGTTACTAATTCTTTTCCAGTAGACCTTTTTCTGGTTCAGTTAAATCGACATTATGATTTTTATGATTCTTACCCAGTCAAAGATAAACCAAGACCTCTGCTGGTTCAGTTTGAATCGACCATTGATTTGTTACTGATTCTTTTCCGGTAGATCTTTTCTCTGGTTCAGTTAAATCGACACTAAGATTTTTTTGATTCTTATCCAATCAAAGATAAATCAAGACCTTCTCTGGTTCAGTCAGATCACCACTAAGATCTCCCTGATTCCTATTCTAGTTGAAGATATTCCGAGACCTTTTTCTGGTTCAGTTAAATAAACACTAAGATTTTTCTGATTCTTATCCAGTCAAAGTTAATTTAAGATTTTCCTCTGGTTCAGTCAGATCGACACTAAGATCTCTGAGTCATATTCCAGTTAAAGAAACTGCAAAGTCTGGAGTACGACCAGATAACAATTTAATCTCATTCCCCTAGCAAGTCGCTGTGAAGCCTGGAATACGACCAGATAGCAGTGAGCCTTATCATCCTCAGCAAGTCACTGCGAAGCCTAGATCCTGACCAGATAGCAGTTCACTTTCGTCTCTTAAGTCAAGGGATGACTCCCCAGTAGATTAATGGACAACCGAAGCTCCTAGACTCTATTCCCCTAAAAAAACATTCCCTAGCGGACTCCTCCTTGGACAGCAGGAACATGAATCCCCACAAAGAGACTCCTTATGAAGTCAGCATCTATTTTGGATGGCATCTTTAAGCCCGTCTCCAACTAATCTCCGTCATATTCCTTGGATGACATCTTTAAGCTCATCTTCAACAGTCTTCTGTCATCTTTTACAAATGGAATTTGTAAGCCCATTCCCGATATTATTCACCAATAGTCTCACTTTAGACGAGTGCAAATTTCTGGCCACTCTAGTGTTCAATCATCTTCCACCTTTAGATCACGAAAGGCAAACAAGCCAATCTAAATCTTCAGGTTTAAGAAGATTGAACAGGGGAATATGTTGTACCTCAAAGTTTTCCCTCTCATTTTCACACAAGACATACCCCTAGAGGTTCTCAATTTCTCAAGGTTGACCAAGAATTGACCAGACAATTCTCCTCCTAAGGCAATAAACCCCCAACTAGGGTTTCAATTTTCATCAAGATGGTTAAGCTCCAAGGATCCCAAATGTTCCCCATGGTCCTAATATTCCTTTAAGATTATCTATTCCAAATTGCATTCCAAATTGCATGCCTTGAACAATAAATTTGCTCAGCCAATTGCTCAAGTATTGGAAAATCAACTATGTTAGGTCAAAAGTCAACTGTGGCCCATGTACAGTCAAACTTCAAGATTTTTGGTCAACATCAACATTTTTAAGTGATATCCATCATTTGATCAAGGATTGATCATGATTCCTCAAGAAATTTCCCTAATTCATCAAAAGTCAAAATTGATAAATTAGGGTTTCTATAGGAAAAGTCAATTGAACTTTGACCAGGCATAACTTTCACATACTTCATCCATTTTTCCCCAAACAAAGATCATATTGAAGATAATCTCATCCCCTACAAATTCTCTTCAGCCCACAACTCCAAGAAATGCACCATTTGAAAGATACAAGCTCATACATTACAGGTTATTTTCAAAAAGTCAACAAAAGCCACTTTTGGCCAAGACCTTTTACATCAATATAACATATTCAAATTAAAAATTGATAAAAAGAGGGATTGAACTAGACATCTTGGGCTTTCCAAAAAGTCAAAGATCATTATCATGAGATAAACATAGTGCAAGTTATGGCTTGCCCAAGTTGGGAAAATTTGGGAATTTTCAAGAATTATGCATTGAGCAAACTTGAAGTTTTAGGTCAATGGCTTAATTTCTTGGACTTCAAACATCTTCCTAAGACTATAGAGGACCTCTAAAATTATTACTTCCATGCCTTGCCTTTGCTAACTATTTTATTCATATTTATTTTAATTTATTTCAAATAAATATAAAATAAAATGTATAAAATAATTGGAAATGAGCTTTGAGATTTGGGTTGATGTTTTGGACAGCCTAGGCCCATATAATTTCGTGCAAGCAATGTCCACATTCATTCAAATTCAAAAAGGATAAGATTCCATGTCTTTGGCAAAGTTATAAAACATCATTCATGGCTTTAAAAACACATGTTTATGGATGTTATTAGCTTTGTTCTCTTGTCTCCTCCCTCTTATCTATATAAAGGACACATTAGCAAGCTTCAAGACACATGATATACATCCTGGAAAAGCTCTACAAATTTTGCAAAAAATATCAAAGTTGTAAAATTCGCATTTTAGGTTCCATCCTTTCTCAGTCCAAACAAAAGATCCAAATACATTCCTGGAGGCTCCCTGAAGCTTTTGTAATCATTACCAAGCCCTGAAACATCACAAAACGCCTCAGTAAGCTCTATTTTTATATTTTCTAACTTGTTTCATGCAGATCCAGTGCTCCTTGTAGCTAGATGTGCATTATACACCATCAGACATGTGACATCAGATGTCCATCGGATCAGATCTAGCGCACTCCATTTGCGGGCTCACCATGTGCCATCAAGACCAATCCACATTAGATCCAGAAGCAATTATGGGCCTCTCCCTTCATGGGCCAGTGTATTCAACAACCATACCCCCACTTTTTTTTACTATCTCAGGCCCATCTAGTTTTTTTTTTGTAATGTTTTAATTTCTTTTATCTTCTTTACTTAATTAAGAAAATAATAAAAAAACTCACAAAAAAAATTAGACTTAGACTTTTTTTAATTAAAATAATGAATTAATTTAATTAATTAATTAATTAAATTTTAACTATTTTCTTAACTTAAAATGAACTAGAATTTAGGACTTAATTTAGATTTAGTATTTCTTTTCATAAATATAAAAAAGCACAAAAAGAATTTAGTTTATTTTTCTTAAGTTAATTTTCTAAATAGACTTTAGAATAATTAATTTAGTTATTTTCTTAAATAAAAAAACAATCAAAAAGATTTTTTACTTAGTATTTTCTTAGGTTCCTTTTAGACGTAATATTCATTTCGCGCGCATTATTCTTGTTCTCGCATTTTTTATAATAATGTAACTGTATATCGGTATGTAATAAATGATAAGTAGACTCTTTTTATTGCTTTATTTTCTTTTCCTCAATTGCTTTGGAATGTAAATCTCTTTCCCTGAAGCCATGTAATGTCTAGATTTATACTTTTCGCATTTTATTTTTCTGTATATATTACTGTTAGTAACTAAGCGTGTATGGAAAGACTAATAATCAAACGTTAACTAACCTAACAAAAAGACAAAAAATAACTGAATCTCAACACACTTGCACATGCGCACCTCTAAGGTATCTCTCACTTTGGTTGCCTTTAAATAAAACAGTCATGCGGCAAGAACGCTTTAGTAAAGACCCATAAATAAAAAAATATCATAGTTCCTCGATGACCCTACAGTTGCCTTTCGGTAAATGATCTAGTCCCTAAAAGAAAATTGCTAAAGCGTCTCCATAAATTGCCTTCGTGATTGTAAAACGTCCCTTCGATTGTCCCTCAACATCTGACGATAGGGCTACCTACTCACTAATAGTAGGATAGCACTATCTAAAGGAAAGGAGGAAAAGAACATCCTTTTTTGAGTAGGTAGATAATTGTTAGATACTTGCTCAAACCCGAACTTTTCACACTTACACACTTTTTAAAAACTATTTTCAAAAACGCTTTATCACACTCTTGAGGACTGATACAAGAGTTACCATAAAGCAAACAAAAACTTTCAAAACACACAAGCACAAACAGTTTTAAAAAATGAGCAAGTACCTAAGAGCCCGTGGAAAACCACGGATGAAAAGGGTGCTAACACCTTTCCTTTCCGTAATCTACCCTCCTTACTCAGAAAATCTCGAAAAAAGTCTTTTTCTGTTTTTTTCACCCTTTCCTTTGTTGGATAAAAGAAAAGTCGGTGGCGACTCTTGATTACCGCGACATTTACGAACAAAAAACACAAACCAGTATATAACAGTCGGTTCTGCCACCGTATCACAATTGGTACACGAATTTTCTCATCAAAATCATCATATAACATCAACACAACACAATTATACAAATTTCACACACAACACATACAATCCTATTGGAGGTTAAGGACTCCTCAATTCTACCCCTCATGCTTAGCACCTATTAAATAAGAAATATCCTCCTTACCTTAATTCCTAGCAACAATTGGCAAAAATTGGGATTGACTGATTTTGTAATAACCGAGAAAAAAAATATAGATTTGCCACCATTAATTTTTATCCTAAGACGGGAATATAATAGAATAACCCTAATTGATGATACAAAGATTATAAGTTCTTGACTCACTTTAGACAAAGGGAAGGTGTTAGACACCCTTCATCTACCTTGTTCATAAGGATACTAGGGTTTAGGTTAAAAAGGTATGATAGGGTTTTAATTTATTAATTAGGGGAACTCGCCACAGTTTTTAAATTGTATGCCTATGTATCCTCTTATGAGGAATCAGAGTCCAAATTCGTAGTTAGTAGTGTTTGGTTGTTTTTTTATGGATTGTGAAAATATTTTAAATTAATCCTTGAACCAAGTCTGGGTTGATAATAGTAGAATCGTAGACGCAGTTCACAGTTAATAAAGAATATCTCCACAATCCTTTTTGAAAATATCTTAAATTTAAAATTATGTTAGTAGAAAAAATGACTTGTTGTTGGTTAGCTGTTTTGAGTTTTGATCGATAGCGAGTATGGTAAGATACAGAGCGGGGGGAGTCTGATAAAGTCTCCTCATCACGTGGCCAGATATTGGCCACGTGTCACTCGTCACAAGGGTTACAGAGGGAGTCTAATAAAGTCTTCCTCATCACGTGGCCAGAAATTGGCCATGTGTCGCTCATCATGAAGGGCGCGGATGGAGTATTTGGTGAGTTGTGTGGGTTTTGATATCTTTGTAAAATATCGAATTAATTTAAGTTAAACAGTTTGACTTTTGTTAAATCTAAGTTCAAGTGTTTTAGAAATTACTTACAAGTGGTCGGGGTGATGTTTGAATCGGAAAAATAACTAATGAATATTTACAAATTAATTTTGTTACTTAAAAGAAACTAAGATTATATATATATATATATATATATATATATTATATATATTATATATATATATATATATATATATTATATATATATATATATATATATATATATATATATATATATATATATATATATATATATATATATATATATATATATATATATATATATATATATATATATATATATATATATATATATATATATATATATATATATATATATATATATATATATATATATATATATATATATATATATATATATATATATATATATATATATATATATATATATATATATATATATATATATATATATATATATATATATATATATATATATATATATATATATATATATATAAATTAAATCTAATAAACTAAATAACTTAATAAAATAAAAATGTCTTTTTCGTTTTTATAATATTTTATGTTTCTAATATATCACTGAATAATATAAATTTTATTAACCCTTCGTATCAAACGAAAATAATTATTTATTACCTAAAAGTTTAAAAAAAAATTACTATAAGATGTCATATTTGGCTTTTATGTATGAAGTTTGTTATATGCCAAGACATGTTCTACACAAGAATTTCAAGACATATGCATACTGGATGCTAGCAATTGCTAATTCTTTTTTATTCCAATAATAGCATACAAACTATGATATAGTAATAAGCATCTAACCTTGGTTGCAGTAATTTAGACATAATTATCTTCATGAATCAATGGAAAGACAACTCACCACCTAGAGTGATTTGATTTGAAAACTCACGTCACATTTAGGACTAACATCTACAAAGCGGAAGATACAGAGCAGTGATGCAGCGGCAGCGTGTTGGATCGGAAGGGCTGAAAGTTTGTTGGACATTTTGGATCTGTTTCTCAGAGTTTCTGTTCAGAAACTCTAGAATAAATTAAAAATAAAAGAAAGATTGAGATTGTGAAATTATGGATGAAAAATTATGATGGACAATAGTCCTATTTATAGAAAATTAGGTTAAAAAACTTGGAAATTAAGTTACCCAAAACACTGAAAAACCCAAAATCTGATCTCTAAAAAAGGAAAAAAAATTAGTAACAAAAAATAGAAAAATAAAATGTTAAAAGTGCAACATAAGAAATTCGAACTCACAACCTCATACTTGTAAGCTTCATTTCTTACCAACTATGTTATGTTACTCATTTAAAATAAAAAATCTAATTGAAAGTATATGAAAGCGAACAAGTATTTGCTATTTAAAATACAAATAATTTAAATTAAACTATTATACATTTTTAAATGAGCGGAACAAATTATTCTTAAAAAGTTAGTAAAATTGAACCAAAGAATATTATAAAAATCAATGCTGAAAATATTTTTTTACTGTAAAAATAAAGGGTGGGCAAATTTGGGGTATGACAGATTCTTCTTCCTCAACCTTCTAGCCTTCCTTTGTCTCTAGTCTTCTTCTCTCTCTTTTTCAAGGTTTCTACGTACTGATTAGAATTAGGACTCTCTAAACGTATATTAACCTAATTAATCCATCTCTCACTATTTCTATTTTCCTCCCCGCATCTAATCTTATCTACTCCTTGTTCCCTCTTATTTCTCTTAATTCCACTTTTGACCCAAAGTCTCTATTTTCCTTATTTAACATGAAGCTCATGTGTCGGGGAGGCTTGTCCCCACCAAACTTAAGTGCCTCCAATGGAACTCACGAGCTTACGAGCTTCACGGGGGTCCTCCCTGCGATTTTTTCGGTGGGTCAGATAGGCCCTGAGGAACGCGGACGGTTGGATGGTGACGTGTCCTCGGAAGAGAGACACGTGGAGAATATGTCCTCATCTTGGACCTTAATGGATTGGGCCATCATTTGCGTCATCCTTGACGCAAGGGTGAGTTGGACTATGGCCGACAGTCGGCCAGTCACGGGTCCAATCTAGAACACCTACAAAGGCTTTTGGATCTCCCTACCCTTGCAGGAGAAACACGCACACCTATATTTTTTTACCAATACAAATATAGACCTCAGATAACATGAAATTGAAGGGACCTATTATGATAAATATCAAAATTATGAGGTATGTAACATGAATTTATAACCTGCCAATTTAGGTCAATCCTTTTTATGGCTGGAGTCTAATCGTAACAAGAAGGCAAGCTCTTTTGCCTTTCACAGCCTTTCACTTAGTTATGTAACCTTAAATACGGGACTATCCTCCTTCTATCAAAGTTTGCCATTCCTTTTGGTCAAGATATGGCGAGGGTAGGGCCTATTGATGAAATGCTCTTTTGGTTCCCTATTGGGCACATATGAGACTATAAGGTTCTAAAGAGGTTAAAAAGGAATTTGGAATCAGAAGAAGGCTTATACAAATTCCTAAACTAGATAGCAGACACGTTGATCGCTTGGTGTGCAACACAATTTACTCTGATTTTTTTTATGGATTTTTATGCTAAATTTACCATGCAATTTCTTGTCAACAATTCCCTCCCATGTTATTGTAACTCATAATTGTTTATTGGGTTCAAAACTAACATATCAACTAGAAACCAACCGCTAGTTTCTCCCTCTTCAGTTTGAGTTGAAATTTATTTAAAACAAAAATCGATTTGTATATAAATCAAATGTTTATAGGTACTTTGACATTAAAGTTTTAATACTGGAATTAGCGTCCAAGTATGGATGCCATCTAATCATATTTCTAATATGAAGAATCAACTTAGGAGCATCACTACTTAAGTCACTCTTATTAATCAAATCATTTAAGAATTCTGAATCACTTTTTTAGCCACCACTTACCTATAATCATGTGCCACGCCAAATTCAATTCGTGATAAAGATCCCACATTGTATAATTCTCCTTAGCAACCTTAACCGAACCATCATTTTCAGCTTGATCCAATCCGCCATTGGAAATCTCCATCTGATAAAAGTTGTGCCCCTTCTAATGCTGTATCATTCTCCTTATTTTGAATTTACATTCTCCACATTTTTAGAAAAATGAAGAACACTCAAATATCGTTTGATTGTCTTCTAAATCCATCTTCAAAAATATGTTTATTTCATTCATAACATGAAGTTTTTTAATACCTAAATCTCCATTTTTTTTACGTGAACGGACAACAAATTTTCTAATTAACTAAGTGAAATTTCAGGGAGTGATCATTGTCCCTCCAGATAAAGCTCATTTGAACCTTTAGAGTATAGTCACAGGCTTTTATAGGTAGCTTTACATACCGCATTTTTAAAATACATAATATAGCTCAACACTGAATTAGAAAGGAGATCCTCACAGCCAAACAGAGACATTGTTGCTTCCATCCATTTAACCAGTTTTTGATCTTATCAAAATACAAGAAAATTTCCCATGAGAGATATTTTCTCCTAGATATTTACGAATATTAGATATTCCAGTGAATTTCGTATGTTGTACAATGTCATTATTGCTTTTGTTTTTGTTTCCCGTTTCCAGAAGAAAAATAACAAATACAATTTTAAAAACACATCTCTAAGCTAAGAAGTTATTTTTCTTGATAAAAGCACTACAAACAAGTGGTCCCCTGCCGATCCAGCTTCCAAAGGTCATCTCAGCAGGTTTTTCATTAGACGGATAGCAGTAACTTCATGTTTGCTGATAGAAATTGTAATGTTGAATCAACGCAAAAGAGAATGAATGGGTTTCTTACTTGTGCATAATCCTCCAGAAGGAAACTGAAGACATTAAGCAACTTAGATACAAATTTATAAACATAATTCAGATTTGATATGATCATATGATGGTTTCAAGAAAATAAAATAAAATTACCACATCAACATGTAGTCAAAATTTCAGCTCCTGTCTTAGTTATTAAAATGGTATGTTCGAACTGTGCTGACGGGCTACCATCAGTTGCAACTGCTGTCCAGTTGTCAGGCCATGTAATGCAATCGGTGCTTCCCATGGTAAGAATAGGCTCTGCAGTTTAATATAATTTTTACAGGATCATCATTCAATTTCAAGATATCACCTGTTTAACAGATACGGAGAGCAATTGACTAGCATGAAGTTGCAGTATCCTGTATCCTTTTAAAATATAAAGTACAAAAAAAATTATGGGACAAATAAATCTAAATTTTCTAGACACAACAAGTGAAGCAGTATGGGAAAGAAACGGTAGCAATGTTCACGTATAATAATATTAGGTAAAAATCTACAATTCACTTACCAATTGTAAATGTTTGACCTTCAACCATGCAACCTCCTTCGTCATTTCCTATCAAGGAATGATAAAAAGTTAGAAATCATAACTTCAGAAACAAAAGGTGAAAATTCCTGTTAATTACAAATTTCTTTCCATACCAATGCACACTTATCAAATATTATTTATTACAAGACGATTGTTTGCTACTATCTACAGAATCTTTCTGCATTAGTAAATGCTAATGCAAACAAAAGGTTATGCAGCACTTTCATTGATACCAGATACAGGGCAGTTTTAGAATGCAAACCACAACAATATATGATTGGTTTGCCTAAGATCAAAACTTTTCCACTAGGACCAACTATTGCCTAAAAACTAGTATTAGTTTATTACAATAAACAAACCAATCCAAATAACCAGCCTTTCAGTTTTTTCAAACAACCAAAAAGTTTCAAAAGTATGATCTTAAACTGTCATAATAAGAGCTGGAGATCTTAGTTGAAAGCAAAAATTAAGGACTACCAAGCAACTTAAGTTACTGGTAAATAACACAAATAATTCAGTTAGGTAGTCATTGTTAACATTCAATCATAATAAATGCAGTTTAATAGGTTTGTTATTTTAGACAACCATCTAATGATAGAAATAGCAATGTGATGAAAAAATTATCGAAGATGATAGGTCACTCACGTTGATGAAAAATAAGCGGCTCAGAATGAAACACTGTTCCAACACCATGCCCAACAAAACGCTCCACTACACTGTAGCCATACTTTTCAGCATGTTTGCTGAGAAAATGTTACAAAAGAAAACACTTAAAAATCTATATATGAAGTCATCAATTGTACATCCCATCATCATTCATACAAACAATCATCATGCCAACAATCTGTAAAAAGAAAGATGCGTAATCAATCACTATAACTCAATTAAAGTACAAAATTGCAATGCCGTAGGAAGAAAATTGTGCTAGCTGTTCGCAGTAAAAAAGCATAACTAGAATGAACAGGAACCACCCAAGGGTACAACAGGCTGGTGATTATTTAAGGTGGCAGTATATTGGCTAGTTATGGCAATGGGGGGATGTGTTTTGCCTCCATGACTCTCCATATAAAATTCACTACGCCACCAATCCCCGCCATAAAAAATGATAAATAATATCAAAATAATATGTTATTAAGAGATTAAAATTAAAAATATTTAATAAATGGGAAAATATACGAGTATATTGGCTAGTTATGGCAATTTGAACATGATAATATACAAGACTCAAAGGACACAAATGGGAAAACAAAAAATTCAGCAACTCCCCCTCCATCTTCTTTTTGATGGGGATATAATATCAAGGACTAAAAATGGAGGAAACTGAAACCAAATTGCAATGACTAAAACCAAATTTTGCTCATATTTCAAAATCCAAAAATGCCATTTACCCAAAATTTAATACTATAAATTCAACCTTGTCTGAATACAATCAAAATGACGATTTGGAAATCTCAAAGATGGCTCCTAAATATTGATAGAGCATGAGCATCTAAATCTTCCCTTACATTTTATTTTTGGAAGAATACAAACTAAAGGAAGGAAACCGTATTTAACAATTTTTGTAGTATCCAAGCTGGCAATATTAAATTTTCAAACATATAGGTTTTAGTCGGTAAGATAAAGCAAAAATATACCTGATTATCTTTCCAATTTTCTTAAAAGGAGCACCATCCTTGCAAACGCCTATTCCTCTCTCCAAACACTCTTCAGTTACCTACCAAGTACCAACAGATAAACAATTTGCTCGTGACTAACGAATGATCTAAATAATTGCACAAATGACATTGCTTAAGGAGGAATTAAAGTTCATGTGTGAGAAAAAATGCAAATATATAAAGAAAGTAATGTGCCATCAATGAAATACAGACCATACTACACTAAAAACTATAAGATTGCAGAGAAGTTTCTTTTTCTGGACATGTATCAGCTGACTTTCATTTACCTTAACAAGGTTTTTCAATGCATCACTGACTTCACCGCATAAAAAAGTCCTTGATGTGTCTCCATGATAGCCCTGACAAATCATATAAAGAAGGGATATATTTACTTGATCCTCAACAGCATATCACAAAATATAAAAAAGCATAGAATATTGGCAACTAACATGGTACCAATAATAGAATATACACACAGGAAAATCAGTGGAAAATATGCAGATTCAACCAAAATAATGTTGTAATTTGTAAAAAACATCTAAGTTGGAAAATATGTAGGGCCAATTTCAACTAAAAAATATCAGTGAGAAGCATACATTCAGGTACACTGTCACATCAATGTTGATAATATCGCCATTCTGCAAAAGGGACAATTGTCATCAATTCTGAGTTATATGTATACCAGGGATTAAAAAAAATTGTGGGGGTGGGGGGCTAGTAAAACCTGCAATTGCCGAGAATCAGGAATCCCGTGGCACATGCACTCATTAACTGATGTGCATACACTTTTCGGAAATCCACCATAGCCAAGGGGTGAGGGATAAGCACCAGCATCAATTATCATCCGGTGCACTGCTTTATCAATTTCATTAGTTGTCACAGAAGGCTGACAATGTATAGCAAGATCAAGTCAGATAAAAAAAAAGTGGCACCAAGTTAAATATCATACTAAAACAAAAACAAAAATGGCATTTGCATAATCAAGGTTGTGGTCACAAAGCCTCGAATATTATTGGATTTAAGTTCTTGATCATTCACAGTCAAGAAATGTTTGTGGTCTACATTAGGAAATCAATGCATCCTACTAGTAATATGTATTTAAAATTTTCACATCTCCCTCAAAACCCCAACCTAAAATAAAAGCATGTTATGTTTGTCAGACCGTTAGTTAATTCATACACTCATCCGAGGAAGTAAAATCTAGTCAACTTGCATACAAAATCTATTTGACTCCCAAAACGACAACTTCTGAGCACGGTTCCTATGTTGCCAATCCCAGATTTCAGACCGATGCAGCAAACCCCAAAACTGGGATTGCGGGGTGCAGCATGGCCCCTATTTGATAAAGAGTAGGAGTTACCATGGCTGTTGGGATGTGAAGGAGGCTGGGATACAGATTGGCAAATGGAAAATAAGAGAGAGAGCAGAGGGAAATGAAGATAAGAGGGGGTGTTGGCCCTAGAAGAGAAGAGGGTAACAGGGTTTTTTGCATGAAAACCCCAATATACCTGTCTAATGGTTCTATGATTATAAGGGTATTTTATGGTTTTCAACACCTAAAATCAAATGTGCTCCTGCAGCGGCGCACCAATCATGAAAGGCATCGCGATTAGTAGGCACAAACAAGACCGCGACTCCATTCTGTGCTGCATTAGTGCATGTGGGGGAGACTAGCCACTGTTCTGTGCCACCACCACTATTAACATAGTATGTTTTATTTGTTTGTTTCATTGTATTTACATTGGAAGTTTGACTACGTAAGAAAAGCAGTGCATCCAACTGGTAGTAGGAATTCAAAGTTTAAACAGTGGCCTCCCTCAACACCCCAAAGTAGAGTAAAAACATGTTATGGTTGTCAAACTTTCTAGTTCTCTTGTAGACTCGTTTATGGAATTAGAATGTTGAATTATTATTTTGACAATGACGATCATTGAAAACTTTACCAAAAACCCAATATTTCCATATCATATAGGAAGTAAATACTAAGCGGAGAAAATCTTACCTTAACCAAAGTTCCTGCAAAGTTTAAGACACGTGCTGCAAGCTCACATGCAGCCCTCATTTTAGCAATACCGTCGGAATCAGGAATTTGATGTTCACTTGCAATTTCTGGAAGTATATTTGAGCCTACATAAGGAGGCTTAGGTATGTGATCAGGCACAGATAAAGGCGGTGATACTTCGCCACGCCTTAACGAAGGCCCTTTTCTATCCTTCTTCACAACCTGAAGTTCACGTTCTCTTCATATGAGAAAACATCGAGTAAGAATCTTGACAAAATTTTGATTCATGTTTTCTACTTGTAAATAAAAAGTTTTTTCTTTGACAATAGAAAGAAAATGCAAGATTGAAGAAGCTAGTTGTATTAGAAAGAGAGAAATTGAAGAACTAGACAGAGAGAGACATACTCCATTCTGTTAATCTGCTTTGTTTTATTATTTTGATAACTGAAAGTTTGTTAGAAGAAGTCACCAAGTGAGTTTATATAGTGTAACTAGGTTGTGCTGAGTCAGCAGAGTTAGTTACAGTTTAGATGCAGTTAGTTACAGTGTGGGAAGAAAAAAAACGATGAAAATATAATCAACAGATTAGGGTTATTTGATACCTTCTGATTCTCCTGGCCTCATACAAGCCCGATATCTTCCGAGAAAAAACCACAAATTGCTTTTTGGAAAATGATTGGTTTCCTGTAAAGTTAATATATTTAATTATGTATAGTGAAAAAGGAAAGGTGAATAAGAGTGGTAAAACGAGAATTGACAAACCGGGATGCGCTGCGAAAGAAGGAGAACTTGAGGAAGAAGATAGAAGTTGGCCATTAAAAGAAGTAGAGAGTTTGAGTAGTGCAGAGTGTCCCAGCAAAGCATGGAGCGCCATTTTCAACAGAAAGGAAGAGAAGAAGATAACGAATTTCAAAATGATGAAGATTCACTCCGGTGGAGTCAAAAATGTAGGATATAATGTGAACCCATCTCAACCCTTCATTCATTTAAATGACAGATCAACGGTTAAGAATAAAAACGCTTGAATGAGCTGTCGTTTTATCTCTGCTTCCTTTACTCCGGAACTCGGATCTCCACACCGTGTGGAAGAAGTGGCTGTTGAAGTTGCGGCGAACCCTGCCCAGGTCGTGGCAGTGCGCAGAACGTGAAGGTGGGGGAAATCGGCGGCGATCCGCATCGGCGACCGTCTTAGTGACACCATGTTTTCTTCTTCTTCCTTCCTTCTCCAAATGCTTTGACAATTTAAATACAGTATATCAGGGATTTTTCATACGCCATCTTCACTCATTCCTATTCAGCTTTTTAACAATTGTCATTTTATTCTCATTAAAATATGAAAGGAAATATCAATTAAAATATTGTCAAGAACAAAATTCAAATCGAACCAATATTAATTAATTGCTTTTCGTCTCTTAACTTTAATTTTGGAACAGTTTGTCTCTTAACTTTTAAAAGATCTATTATTTTAATCCTATTAAGTGAGGTTGAAAACATTAGTCTGATTATGCATTTTCATAATTTTGTAGGGTTGTTTATAAGTGCATCATCGAATTAACTTTTGAACATCAGTCCTAGGCAGCAAGTTTTTTCTGAAAATAATATTTTTTTAAATCAGCTTATATTTTAGCTCATTTATATTAAGAATATCATAACACCATATTAATTATGCTAATGTATTTTAAGAATGTCATATATATAAATTCAAACAATAATATATATTAAAACATTAATCAATCAATCGAAAACGTATCATGATACATAATTTGTTTAAAAAATATAAATAATACAATTGTTACTTATTGTACTTGATCAGAAGAGATCGTTAAGGTCTAAGAGCTTCAAGTTGAGCAGCGATTGAATGTAAAATGGGGGGAGTATCTGCAAGACACTCTGATGCCAAAGTAAGGTTCAGAGCGAGAGCAGGTAAAGTAAGTGAGGTAGAATGAATGAATGAATAGATACCTGACCCTCTCATGTGAGAGGGTATTTATAACCCTCAGCGTTGGACCAAGATTCATGTAATAGACCAAGCGATTTGGGCCTAATAATGTGGACTGTCAGGGTTTACGCGAGTAATGGGGTCCAGTACGTGGCCCCCTTCCTGGTGAAGCGCTTCGTGAATGTAGGGACAGTGGACCCGTTATTCTCAGAGGACATGTGGTGGTTGATGATGACTAGGGACACGTTCTCTAATGGGCATGCGGAAGAAATTCTCAACAGCTATCAATCTTGGGACTAAAGTTATTAGGCCACAACAAAGGCGTTGGACTGGGTCCTTCCCAATAGTGAGGCAAGTGTCAGCCCAGTCCAGAACAGGAGTCCCCCAAGTTATTGCCCTTGGGCGAAAGGGTGATGACTTGAGACTAGCTCAAGTGTTAGGGAGGAGCTACCCGATAGAGCAAACTGTCAACTACCACCGGGGAAGGTTTTGTGGCTCATGTCGAGGAGGACTCAGAGATTTGCGCGTGATGTGCCCAAGTTAGCTCCGGGAGAGTTTCATAGGTCGAGTTCGCCCCTTGCACGTATCGACGAGGTGCCCGGTAGTAATTTTCGCTCGTGGAGAGGCGATGAGTTTCCCCGAACACGCGCCTACGAGGTGCCCGTTCATGAGGCATTACAAATGATGTCGAGCGTTTGTCCGCCAACGAGAATGGAATGGCACAGGCGCGTGGTTTTGCGTGAGACTATTGTGGGCGACGTGTCCTCTCGCGATCCCCACGTGGCAACTGTTTGGGGTGTCATCATTATATAGGGCAGTCTAAAAGTCCAAGTAATGATGACTTTTTGCATGCTACCTCGTGAGGTGAGGGCTATCTATAAAAGGGGAAGCAGAGATTTACTTTGATATTTTCAAGCTCTCTATCCTCCCATTTCCCTTGCGTTCGTCTCCTCCAACACTGTCATAGACACCTTCACGTTCATCTCATCAAAGTAAGTGATTTCATCTTGATCGTGTTTTTTCTTAGATTTTTTAGATTAAACACTTGGGTTTTGCCATGAACGGATGAACCTCTGGATGAAGATTAATGGGTTCTAAAATGAACCTCCATGGATGTTCATCTGGGTTCATGGATGTGGATGAAGATTCATAGGTTATGAGATAAACCTCCATGAATGTTCATTTGGGTTCATGAATATGGATGAAGATTCATGGCTCTAGAATTTCGTTTTGACTTGCGTCGGGGTCGTCCCCCTATATAATGGGGAGGATTTGGGGAACTTGCCCGTTCGACGAAATGTCCACGCGTAGGGTGTCGACCTCTTTGGCGTTCGCTGTCGAGGGCTTGGGTCGAGGACCATTCCTCGACGCATTCATCTCCCTTTCATTTGATTTGTGGTGGAAGGATGATTTTGATGGTGTCAAATTCGTTATTTTCCCCTGCTTTTCAGGTACGATGGCACAACCAGTCGAGGAAAATATTGTGCCTGACACCGATGGGGGCGAAGTGAGGCCGCGGTCGACCCCCTGGCTTGGGTTGCGCTCGAACCCCAGAATAAGGGATCATGTTTTATGAAGGATGCTTCCGACGCGTTTAATGTCCCCGAGGACAGAGCAAAATATTCCCCTGCCATTTGGACGCGCTCCAAATCCCTCACCAAAGTCGGAGGATATGCTCGTCTTTCCTAGGAAAACGCTTTCATATATACGACTTTGCTTTTAAGGAAACGAGGATGCGTTTTCCCTTCAACGATTTCCAAGTGGGATTTTTCAATGGCTTCAACTGGCGCCCTCTCAGCTTCATCCAAACGCGCTCGCGTTCATGCAGGCATTTGAGCTCGTCTGTCAGTACCTTCAGATTGGTGCCACTCTGACCCTTTTCTTCCATATCTTCCACCTGCAACAGCAAACCATTGACCGGCGGTAGGCATGGGTGTCATTTAAGTAATTCGGGAAACTCTTCTAACCGTACCTGGAATCTATACGAAACTTCAAAGAAAGGTACTTCGTCGTGAAGCCCCTCACTGATGCGGTCGTGGATTTTTTGTATAACTGCTCGGAAGAGGTCGAGGATGGTCGGACATTGGCTCGACTGACGGTGAAGTTTCCTCTTGAGTGGCACTGGAAACATTTTTAGCATAAGCACGAGTATTATGCGGTGAAGCCCGAGGACTTAGATGCCCAGGATAAGCTCTCTTACGAGAAGCTAGCGGCTTATGTCAAGAGCTTCTCTCTGAAAAAGTGTGTAGATGTAGGCAAACTTCCTCTTTGACGATAAAGGGGAGCATCTTTTTATTCCCCGACTGGTTAACATGAAAGTGCTCCTTGATTGCTCCTCTGATGAGGAGGCTTTGAGACTTCTAAGTAAGGGATGTGCCCATAATTTCATATTCGTACTTTTGTCTCATGGACTAACAATTTCTTTTAAATGCAGGCTGGATGGCGACTCTCTCTGAACATTTTCTCAAGTTAAGGTCCAAGAATCTATCACACTTGGCGCCCAAAACTCAGGTTGTCCAACATCAGGAACAAGCCAAAACTTTTTCCCATCCAAGCGGTTCATCTTCCCCTCCAGAGGCCCAGGCTCCCCCCCCCCCCCCTCCCGAACAACCGATAAAAAGGGAGCGTGTGGAAGACCCCGAGCATGTGGCAAATGTCGATGGAGACAGGGTGTCGTGGCGATTTTCGTGTTGCCCCCCTACTATCTCAACTAAGGTGTGATACGGTGGGAGAACTGATTTGGGTGTTTTGCGTTTTATCGCAAAATGTTGCAGATAGCAAGAGTCACCACCGACTTTTCTTTTATCCAATATAGGAAAGGGTTAAAGGAACAGGAAAGACCTTTGAGACATTTTCTTGATTTCGGGGGGTAGGTTATGAAAAGGGAAGGTGTTAGCACCCTTTTCATCCGTAGTTATCTAAGGGCTCTTAGTTGCTTGCTAGATCACTTTTGAAATTGCTTTATTTGAAATATGTTTGTGATTGGCGTAAGTTTGAAAATATTTTGAAAGCGCCTTTGTTACGGAAAACTTTGTAATGATTCTCGTCTCTATAAGAATGCATACAAAGTGTTAGTTTTGAAAATAGTTCAAAGAGATGTTTGTTTGTTTTTTTGAAGATATTTTGAAAGTACGAGTGTAAAAATGGTTTTTAGTTTGGGGAGCAAGAAACTACGAGCGTCCTACCTACTTAAAAGGTCTTTGTTCTTTTCCTCCTCCTTTAGATGTGGCTATCTTACCATTGATTGGTAATAAACCCTATCCTTGGATGTGAAGGGACGAGCATGGGTCAATCGTACAGTCATAAAAGGCAACTTATGAGACGTTATAGCAATTTTCATAAGGGACTAGATCATTTATCGAAGGCAACATCGAGGGACATCAAGGGACTATGATATTTTTTATCGAGGGTCTTTGCTAAAACGCCCATATTCGAGGGACATGACTATTTTCTGAGGCAACAAGTGAGATTAACTTAAAGGTGCGCGTGTGTGAAGTGCGTTTGATTGCATGCATTTTTGTCTTTGAGATTAGGGTTTTCTAGCGGTTGATTTTATCTTGCCATACACATCCTAATTACTAACAATTTATATGAAAAACGATAAATTTGCGGAAATTAAAATCCTACGTTATTACATCATTAAGGGGATGGGGTACAATTTACAAATGGGGATGAAGTAGAAGCTTTAATCAATACAACCATATCGAATAAATGGACATCAATGAAGAAAATCTATGAAAAATGTAAAGACATTGTAAAAAGAAATAAAAATTGCATTTTGAAATATCATGAGTCGACACATGCTGTTATGCATCGACACATAACTCTTCTTGCTCCTGTAAAACAAAATCAACTCAATATGAGTCGATGCATAATGGGATGTGTCGACTCATGCACCTGTTTGTATCGACACATATGCGTTTTGTGTCGACTCATGCACCTTTCATCCTTCTGTTTTGGGGCCTGGATAATAGTATGAGTCGATGCATAAGGCCATGTGTCGACTCATACCCTGTTTTGTCACTAGAATGAGTTGACTCATGTGGACATGTGTCGACTCATGCTGCAGTTTTTCGCCTTTATCATTATTTTATTGTGTATACAGGTCAGTTCACAGTATATGATTGATAAAAAATGAATAGAAAGAAAATGGTTAGCTCAAATGGGAAATGATTACTACATTTTATCTTCAAGAATAAATCATTAGTGATGTATGAAATATTCAAAGTCAAGAATACTTACCTTGAGACTGCACTTAGTGTTTTTAGTCTAAATACTTTTCAAGAAGCTGTGAGGGTCTTAGTGAACCTCCAGGAGGTTGTTCCAAGCTGTTTGAAGCACACCAAACCAATCAAGTTGTATAATATTGTTTTTGTGTTTAGAAGGGGAAGATAATGGCACCACATAAACTGTTCTTATGTTTGAACAATCTCTATGTGATGTGAAGTGTTTGGCTGGTTGATTTATGGGAGAGTTTGTAAGATGGAATAATGGATTGAGGTCATGTTTTTGTGATTGAGAATAAAGATGAGTATGAGCAAGGGTCTTTTGTGAATGAGCAAAGTTTACAAAGCATGTTGTTTTTTCTGTTCTCTCTTTTCTTCTCCAAAAGCCCACCCTTTGTGTGTTATCAAGATAGTTTATTTGTAGATGAAATTTGACTGAGATTTAGGAGGGAAACAAATAAGTTTTTGAACAGTTTGGGTATGCTGTATCATTGTCTTTTAGATGCAGCTCTCATATGCAAATTTGGTGCAAACATGGGACTGAGATAATGCAGGCTTGGACTGGGTTGGTAGTAGCATAACAGGGCTGTTTTTTGCAACAGTTTTGGAGTTTTGTGGCAGATTGGTGCAGGGTTGTTTCATAGCAGTACAACAGACTATTTTTGACATGGTTTTGGGCTGTTATGTGGATAGTACAGTAGGCTTGGACTTGGCAGCATATAAGGCTTTGGTCAGCAGTAGTTTGGACATCATTGTTTGTAGCATGGCACAAGTTTGTTTTGTGGACAGCATAGTAGCAAAGTTTGGACATTGAGTCAAAGGAAAAAATTCAAACAAGACAAAGCTTAGGGTTTGTAATCTTGCAAAAATGCAACCTTGTAATAACTTGAATTATTTGTAACACCTTAAATTATTTTGAATTATAATGAAAAAAGATGTCATGAGGTAATTAAATTAATCATGTATAGAAAATACTTAGAAAATTTTTCCAAGTCTTGCAAAGTTTGATTTTTGACCTTCTTGATTTTTTTTTATGATCAAATTTCATATTTTGAATGTCTTGATGAAATGAGAGAGCAAATTTTGGGGTACAACAGCTTCCCCTGTTCAATCTTCTTAAACCTGAAAAGTTATATTGGCGGGTCCGCCATTCGTGACTTGAATGTGAAAGATGATTGAACACTAGATTGCCCAGAAATTTACACTCGATGATGTGTTGATTGTATCAGGAATGGGCTTAAAGATGTCATTTGGAGACGGGGTGAAGATCTGTCAGAGATGGGTTTACTGCCATTTGGAGAGTGATGGAATATTGTCGGAGATGGGCTTATAGGTGCCATCTAGAAATGGTTGAGAATCATCAGAGTTGGGCTTATAGATGCCATCCAAAGGATTGTTAATGGAGATTGGAAGAAGTATCAAGGTAAATCTTTGGTCGATTTATGCCAAAACAGCATATGTCCTTATTTGTTTTTGTCTGGATAAGAATCAGAGAAATCTTAGGATCGATTTGACTAAACCAGAGAAAATATCTACTGGAACAGAATCAGGATAAATCATTGGTCGATTTAAACTGAACCAGCAAAAGTCTTGAAGGAAACGTTTGTCATGTAGATAGTCGTCCCATCTTGTTTCAGGAATTGATCTACAAACAGTTTATTGATAAACTCGTCATGTTTCGGGCATTCATACCATTGGTAATAAAGATAGTCGCCCCGTCCTGTTTCGGGAATTGATCTTTATCTGACCAAAGAGAAAGAAAAATAGTTTCCCCGTCTTGTTTCGAGAGTTAATCTTCAATCTGCTCATGTAGATAGTTGTCCTGTCTTGTTTTAGGTATTAATCTACAATCAGTTGTTCACAGATAGTTGTCCTGTCTTGTTTCAGGTATTAATCCAGAACCTGCTTTTTGTTGGTCGTAGAGATAGTTTCCCTAGCTTGTTTCAGGAATTAATCTCTGACCTTAGAGAAAGAAAGATAGTTTCCCTGTCTTGTTTTGGGTGTTAATCTTCAATCTGCTCATGTAGATAGTTGTCCTGTCTTGTTTTAGGTATTAATCTATAATAAGTTGTTCTCAGATAGTTGTCCTATCTTGTTTCAGGTATTAATCTGGAACCTGCTTTTTGTTGGTCGTAGGGATAGTTGCCCTGGCTTGTTTCAGGAATTAATCTCTGACCTTAGAGAAAGAAAGATAGTTTCCCCGTCTTTTTTCGGGATTTAATCTTTAATATGCTCATGTAGATAGTTGTCATGTCTTGTTTCAGGTATTAATCTACAATCAATTGTTCACATATAGTTATCCTGTCTTTTGGACGTATCTTGCTTGCGCTGACCTCCCTGTCGTTGTTGGTGAGGTAGTTGTTGGACCCACGGTGTAATAGCCATTTCAAAAGGTATCCTCTCGATCAAAACCACTTCTTGTTTTGCCGGGGGATGATTAATGACTTGACCCCCGATCTTAACTGTTTATTTCATACGGTTACATCCGTCTTGATGAAGTTTGTTGACAAGGGCTCTCAACTCTTCTTGTACCTGAGCCAAGTTTTGGATAAGAGCCATCTAACCCACCATATGTCCCATCATTTGTATTTTCATCGTTTCTATCTCGGTTTGTAACCGTTCCAACTGGTCATCCCTGTTGTCCTCAGGATTCTTCTTAGTCATACTCTTAGTGAGGAGTGCTTTCACTTCTTCTTGCCCTTGGATAGGTTCAAGAACATTTCTTGAAGCTGAGCATTTTGGGTCTAAAGATCCTTGATAGTCTGCTCTAGAGCCATCTCTACTGAAATAAATAGTAAGCAAATGAGAAAACCTGTATGGGGAAAACCTATCATGAGATGATGCATGGTATGTGGATGCAATGTTTTTAAGGATCTCGCGGGATAAACACAAGAAAATGTTAGAAGTTGAACTTTGATCACAACTTTGAGTGAAGAACTCTGCATCGTTGAACGTCCTTCCACGAGAATCAAGCTCACCATGTCGAGTGGGTCATAGCCCTTGACTCAAGTTACCGTGCTTTGGTCTTTGAGAGTGTTTGGTTAGAGGAAAATAAATCCTCTTTCCCCTTGATAGATGTCTGGTTCGATATATCCTTACATCACATGCCCTTAAGATCCTTGCAATGGTTATTGAAAATGCTATGGTATGATGTCATGATGTTATGTATAAGTAAACATATACACACAAAACAGACAAGTCCTTAGGTTAAGGCTTGCATGAGGTTCAAAGGTTAGTACCTCTTGAAGTTTAGTTGGTTTAACCTGTCCTAGAATGTAACCGGGTTCTAGGGGATCTCAATATCATTGATCTTTCTTCATCGGGCATTGTTTCAGCGCAAGCCTCTTTATTGGCGACCGAAATATCCCGAAAGACCGATCTCAATAAGCGTAGTATCGAGTATCGACCAACTTCGGACTGCACCAAATTCGGCTATCTCACTACTTCCTAATGGCCAAGTTGTTCAATTAAAGGTTCTAAGGTCAGTTAGTGCTTCATGACACCACACAACGGCCCTGTATTCTCCTTGACTAGACTCAAGGGCTGCCGGTACTAACAAATGTGTCACGCTAACGTAGCCATCGCTTCAACCATGTCGGTATACCCCACACAATCCCCACGATTTATTGCTACTTGCCTAATAATGTTCCCTGATCTAGGTAGAGGATCAAAATAAAACCCAAATGAGGACCCAAAATTATAAAGCAAGCAATTCAAACGAGAAAAGAATTATAAAGGTGACCTAGCTCTAATGTAACCCCACTTTTAAGTTACTCCTCAGCAGAGTCTCCAGTTTTGTGATACAGTGGGAGAACTGACTTGGGTGTTTTACATTTTATCGCAAAATGTTGTGGATAGCAAGAGTCGCCACCAACTTTTCTTTTATCCAATAAAGGAAAGGGTGAAAAGAATAGGAAAGACCTTTGAGATATTTTCTTGAGTTCGGGGGTAGGTTATGAAAAGGGAAAGTGTTAGCACCCTTTTCATCCGTAGTTATCTACAGGCTCTTAGTTGCTTGCTAGATCACTTTTGAAATTGCTTTGTTTGAAATGTGTTTGTGATTGGCGTAAGTTTGAAAATATTTTGAAAACGCCTTTGTTGCGGCAAAATTTGTAATGATTCTCGTCTCTATAAGAATGCATACAAAGTGTTGGTTTTGAAAATAGTTAAAAGAGATGTTTTTTTTTTAAAGATATTTTGAAAGTGTGAGTGTATAAATGGTTTTTAGTTTGGTGAGCAAGCAACTACGAGCGTCCTACCTACTCAAAAGGTCTTTGTTCTTTTCCTCCTCCTTTAGATGTGGGTATCTTACCATTGATTGGTAAGAAACCCTATCCTTGGATGTGAAGGGACGGGCATGGGTCAATCGTATAGTCATAGAAGGCAACTTATGAGACGCTTTAGCAATTTTACTAAGGGACTAGATCTTTTACCGAAGGCAACATCGAGGGACATCGAGGGACTACGATCTTTTTTATCGAGGGTCTTTACTAAAATGCTCATATTCGAGGGACATGACTATTTTCCGAGGCAACAAGCGAGATTACCTTAAAGGTGAGCAATTTTGAAGTGCGTTTGATTGCATGCATTTTTTTCTTTGAGATTAGGGTTTTCTAGCGGTTGATTTTATCTTGCCATACACACCCTAATTACTAACAATTTATATGAAAAATGATGAATTTGCGAAAATTAAAATCCTACGCTATTACATCATTAGGGGGATGGGGGTACAATTTACAAACGGGGATGAAGTAGAAGCTTTAATCATTACAACCATATCGAATAAATGGACAGCAATGAAGAAAATCTATGAAAAATGTAAAGACATTGTAAAAAGAAAGAAAATTTGCATTTTGAACTATTATGTGTCGACACATGTTGTTATGCATCGACACATAACTCTTCTTGCTCCTGTAAAACAAAATTAACTCAGTATGAGTCAATGCATAATGGGATGTGTCGACTCATGCACCTGTTTGTGTCGATACATACACGTTTTGTGTCGACTCATGCACCTTTCATCCTTCTGTTTTGGGGTCTAGATAACAATATGAGTCGATGCATAATGCCATGTGTCGACTCATGCCCTATTTTGTCACTAGAATGAGTTGACTCCTGTGGGTATGTGTCGATTCATGCTGCAGTTTTTTGCCTCTATCATCATTCTATTGTGTATACAGGTCAGTTCACAGTATATGATTGATAAAAAATGAATAGCAAGCAAATGGTTAGCTCAAATGGGCAATGATCACTACATTTTATCTTCAAGAATAAATCATTAGTGATGTATGATAAATGCAAAGTTAAGAAGACTTACCTTGAGACTAAACTTAGTGTTTTAAGTCTGAATACTTTTCAAGAAGCTATGAGGGCCTTAGTGAACCTCCAGGAAGTTGTTCCAATCTGTTTGAACCATACAAAGCCAAACAAGTTGTACAATACTGTTTTTGTGTTTGAAAGTGGAAGATAATGGCACCACAGAAACTGTTCTTATGTTTGAACAATCTCTATGTGATGTAAAGTGTTTGGCTGGTTGATTTATGGGAGAGTTTGTAAGATGGAATAATGGATTGAGGTTTTGTTTTTGTGACTGAGAATAAAGATGAGTATGAGCAAGGGTCTTTTGTGAATGAGTAGAGTTTACAAAGAATGCTGTTTTTTTTGTTCTCTCTTTTCTTCTCCAAAATCCCACCCTTTATATGTTGTCAAGATAGTTTATTTGTATATGAAATTTGACTGAGATTTAGGAGGGAAACAAATAAGTTCTTGAACAGTTTAGGTATGTTGTATCATTGTCTTTTAGATGCATCTCTCATATGCAAATTTGGTGCAACATGGGACTGAGATAATATAGGCTTGGACTGGGTTGGTAGTAGCATAGCAGGGCTGTTTTTGCAATAGTTTTGGAGAGTTGTGGAAGATTGGTGCAGGGCTGTTTCATAGCAGTACATCAAACTGTTTTTGACATGGTTTTGGACTATTATATGGATAGTACAACAGGCTTGGACTTGGCAGCATATAGGGCTTTGTTCAGCAGTAGTTTGGACAACATTGTTTGTAGCATGACACAAGTTTGTTTTGTGGATAGCATAGTGGCAAAGTTTGGACATTGAGTCAAAGGGAAAAATTCAAACAAGACAAAGCTTAGGGTTTGTAATCTTGCAAAAATTCAACCTTGTAATAACTTGAATTATTTGTAACACCTTGAATTATTTTGAATTATAATGAAAAAAGATGTCATGAGGTAATGGAATTAAGCATGTATAGAAAATACTTTTAAAAAAATTCCAAGTCTTGCAAAGTTTGATTTTTGACCTTCTTGATTTTTTTTTATGATCAAATTTCATATTTTGAATGTTGTTGTACCCCAAAATTTTCCCTCTCATTTTACTCAAAACATACTCATGAGGTCCTCAATTGCTCAAGGATGCCCAAGAATTAGCCAGACAGATTCTCTCCTAAGGCAATGAACCTTCAACTAGGGTTTCCACTTTCATCAAGATATGAAAACTCCAAAGGTCTCAAATATTTTCCATGGTCCTAATATATTCTCAAGACCATCCATGTCAAGTTTCATGCCTTGCACAAGAAGTTTGCTCAGTCAACTGCTAAAATGCTTAAAAATCAACTATAATATGTCAAAAGTCAACTGTGACCCTCATGCAGTCAAACTTCAAGATTTTTGGTCAATATCAACACTTTGAAGTAACCTCCATCATTTTATCAAGGGTTGATCATGATTCCTCAAGGAATGCCCCAAATTCATCAAAACTCAAAAGTTGCTAAATTAGTGTTTCTATAGGAAAAGTCAACCAAACTTTGACCAGGCATAACTTTCTCATACTTTATCATAAATTTCCTATCCAAGGCTCATTTTGAAGAGAATTCAATTCCCTACAACTCATATTCAGCCCTCAAGTTCAAGAAATGCACTCATGAAAAGATATAAATTCAGACATTATAGGTCCTTTTCAAAAGTCAACAAAAACACCTTTTGGGTCAAAGCTTCTTATATGAACATGGAAGACCCAATGGAGATGAAACCAAAAGGTTTGTTTAAAGGACATCCTAAGCTTTCTAAAAATTCCAAGAACACCCTCTTAGGGTCAAAATTGAGAGATATGCGCATTGTCAAAGTTGGCCATTTTTAGAAATTTGCACAAAGTCAACCATGCCCAAAATGCATTTTTCTTCAAATGGGCCAAACTTTTTATGCTTTCATCTTACTCGTAGCCTGGTCCATGATCCATGAACCACTCCATGTCTCATTTACTTATTTATTTAATTTATTTTGATTTTTATTTATTTAAAATTCAAATAAAATAAAATTAAATCAAAAATAAATCAAATAAATGGGACAAGATTTGTTTTGGCATTGATTGAGTATCTCATGAATTGTCCAATGAAGATAAAATCGCATCAAGGCATATAAGGGAGGAAATCTCCAAATTTGGAAATATTTGAAGAGATTTAAAATGCATTCATATCTTTGGATTCTTGCCAAAACTATTAACCTAATTGATTCACATACATATAGAAGATCATTGTGAACCCTAGGACAGAGAATTCATGTGAAGCCTGCCTCAAGAGAGAAAGAAACAAGTTTCAATTTTTTGCAAAAAAGTGCAGACTGGATTTTTCCCTACAAGCCAATTCAAGGAGTTCTGAAGCTTCAGGGGTCATCCACGCAGATCCAGGAAGCTTTTCCCATCGTTTCCAAGCATCAAAGCACCAAGAACCGTGCCCTTTAACATTCACGGTTTGCTCTCATTTTCAAAAATTATTTTCCTTAATTATGGCATTATCAACATGTTTTAACCATATATTTGTGCTTGTTATCATGTGTGCAACGTATTTGGATGCTTTAATTTGAGTATGGATGCAGGAATCACACGATGCCATTTTTAGGGTTTGAAGCTTCAATTTGGGATCTTTTGATACAAGCCAAATTGGACCAAAATAAGGACACCATCGTGTTCAGGGCATCAAACCCAATTGAGCATTTGCCTCACCATGAATTTATATTGCATATTCTTGATTTTTTTAAAATGCAGGGGCTATAGTGACAGACTGGGTCCATAGGTAAAAGTTCTTACCTAAAACAACAATTGCAGGAAGAAAATGATTATGTGGAAGACTCCCATTGGGAGATTTGAATCCCCGCGCGTTTTTTGGGCATAATGCCTAATTTCCTTTATATTTTATTTGTTTAATTATATGTATGAATGAGCAGCCTAGCGCGGATGGTTAAGGAATGAGTATGTGAAGCAAACGTCCTGGGTTCGATCCCAGGCGTACGCTTTTATATTTTTCTTGATAATTTCTTATAGATCCAGTGTGCCTCACCATCAAACTTCAATCACGCACCCCTAATCTCAACCATCAGATTCATCATCAATCTAGATCTAAACGCTCAGCAAGCAAGGAGCGTGGTAAACCCTCCAAAGGCGAACCTCATGGGATCACATGCAGTCCTTGGGCCAACAAAAATGGGCCTGGAAATTTTAAGCGCTGCACCCCCTCAGATTACTCAGCAACATCAGACCCAATTCATTTCCCTTTTTTAATTTCTTTGGTTTTAATTATTTTTAATTATTTTTACAAAACAAAATCATCTTTTAAATCAAAAAATCACAAAAATAGAATTAGGGTTTTTATAACTAAAATTAATTTTTGAAAATTAATTATTTTAATTATTTCAATATTGATTATTTTGTTAAATAAAATTAATTATAAAATTATGTTTAACTTGCAAATTTCAACTATTTTTCTCAATAAAAAAACAAAAATATCTCCTTCAATTAATTAGATTCATTAGGATATTTAATTCTCGTGTTCCTCCTCGCGCGCATTTTATTTATTTATTTTTTCAATTATTGTAACTGCCAAGGGTTGTAATAGCTTTTTAATTAGGTTGTATTATTGTTCTTACTTATTATTTTCCCCTATTTTGGCTATGTAACCCCCTCCCCAAAGCCTTGTAATGTAATAATTAGGTTTTTATTCTTGCACTTTACTTTCTGCTATTATTAACTGCTAGATGATTGATAATAGGATTGTATGTAAAAGGCAAATGATATTAAAAAGGTAGAAAACCCTAATTGTGCAAAGATAAATAAATTGAAAAATAACCACTTGCATATGCTCACTCCATAGGGTTTGCCCCACTTCGGTTGCCTTCAGTAAACGGTCATGAAGTATAGGGAATTTTAGTGGTCGCCCTCTAGTCCCAAATGATCAAAAATGACCCATTCGAATGTTGGCTCGGAAAGATCTTTAAGACTCTAGGGTAACTACTAAGGTTTCCTAATCATTGCTTTTGTGACCGTAATTGTCCCTTCGAATGTCTCTTAAACTCCAACGGTGGGGCTATCTACTCCTTAATAGTAGGATATCGCTGTCTAAAGGAAACGAGGAAATGAACATACTTTTTCGAGTAGGTAGAAACTCTTAAGTACTTGCTTAAAACAAAAAAAACTCTTTCGCAAAAACACTTTCAAAACAATTTTCAAAAACAACTTCGTCACACTCTTGAGGATAAATACAAGAGTTACCACGAAGTTAAACAAAAACTTTTCAAAACACACACAAGCAATTTAAAAATGAGCAAGTACCTAAGAGCCCGTGGAAAACTACGGATAGAAAGGGTGCTAAAACCTTTCCTTTCTATAATCTACCCCCAGTACTTAGAAACATCTCGAAAAAGGTTTTTTCTGTTCTTTTTCCCTTTTCCTTTATTGGATGAAATAAAAGTTGGTGGCGACTCTTGCTTACCGCGACATTTGCGAATACAAAATGCAAACCATTATAATAGTCGGTTCTGCCACCGTATTACAGAACTAGCGACTTTGCTGAGGATTAAAAAAAAGTGGGGTTTACCTTAGGATCTAGGTCATTCTTAATTGCTTCTTTGGCTTGTCTTGCTTGATTTATTTTTAAGGGTATCTATTTGGGTTCATTTGGATCCTAAACCCGGATTGGGGAATTCCTTTTAGGTAAGTAGCAATAAAATGTGAGGGAGTTGTGTGGGGTATTCTGACACGGTTGAAACAGTAGCTACGTTGATGCGATACTTTGGTGTGTACCAGTAGCCCTTGAGTAATCAAGGAGAATACGGGGCCGATGCATGGTATCATAAAGCGTCAACTAACCTTAGCACCTTAATTGACCAACTTGGTTTTAAGGACGTAGTGAGATAGCCGTCTTTGGTGTAAACCCAAAGTCGGTTGATATTCGATGCTACACTCATTGAGGTTTGACTCTTGAGTTTTATTTGGTGGCAAGTCAATTGTCTATCGGAATGAAATTTGGGGGAAAGATCGGTGATATTGAGATCCCTTAGGACCTGGTTACTATATTTAGGACAAGTTGAACCAATCCAACTTCAAGAGGGTATACCTTAAAACCCATGCAAGCCTTAGACCTAAGGTCTCTGTGTGATTTGTTTGTGTTTGCTATATCTGCTATATCTGAGCATAATCATGACATCATAACATAGCATATCATACTAACCATTTCAAGGATTCTTAGGGTTTACTTTTGTCTTGTCTTGTAGGACACGGCCCTCACCCGCAAATTCACTATCCAAGTCAGTCTGGTAAAGGTACCTCCTCAGCTTAAGGAATTGGTATCAAGGGTTCCTGAAAGCTCTCCTTTAACTGAAAGGCATGGTCGACTTCTCAGCTTGGTCACCTCAAACCCTGATGAAGAAATGCTAAAAGTACTCTTCTAGTTCTTTGACCCTATACATCACTGCTTCACTTTTCCGTATTACCAGTTACTACCTACTATGGAGGAGTTTTCCCTGTTACTAGGGGTGCCTATCCTTAACAAGGTACCTTTCAATGTCATGGAAAGAGACCCCAAACCTGAATATATTGCTAAAGCTCTATCCTTACAACGGTCTGACGTAGTGGCAAATTGGGAAACCAAGAGAGGTGTCAAGGTTTTTTTTGGATAAGTTATTGTTTGAGAAAGCTCATCATTTTTGGGATACCCTGGACTTACAAGCTTTTGAAGAGGTATTAGCCCTTCTCATATATGGGTTTGTATTGTTCCCCAATCCGGACCAACTCATAAACGTGAATACGGTTAAGGTTTTCTTGTCTCGCAATCCGGTAGCTACTCTTCTTGGAGATATCCTACATTCTCTGCATACTCGCACTATAAAGAGAAGAGGGACCCTTCTATGTTGCACTCCTATTTTGGATAGGTGGTTTATTTTGTTGGAAATCCACCAATACACTATGATGAATTTCGACCACCACTTGATGATAAGTTATGAAACAAACAAATAAAAGAACAATGGAGATATTTCTGCAGAATTTCTATTCTGCCCACAAACTGTGGAATCTTTATTAATTCACTTTGCAACTGCAAAATACTGTGAATGACTTCAATGACTTGAATACAAAAATAAGGGTTACTCCCTCTTATTTATAGATTTAGGTTAGCTTGCTCCCTAAGCTAAACCCAAGCCCAAAATATCTCTTTACTAAATCAAATCTAATCTAGATTTAAATTCAAATCTATTTAAATCTAAACAAATCAAATCTTCTTTTGACACCTATGAATTACAATTTAACACACCACCTAATTCATTGTGTCTAAACTGTCTATGTTCATCATGGCCCTTAGCTTTCTGAATACTTCGACTTGCACTCCCTTCGTCATGATGTCTGCAATCTGATTCTCAGTTCTGCAGTGTTCCAAATTCATCTTCCCATCTGCTACCTGCTCTCGAAGATAATGGAACCTTATTTCGATGTGCTTACTTCGACCATGTGCTATTGGGTTCTTCGCCAGGTTGATAGCTGACATGTTGTCTATCTTCATGGTAATTGCTCCATGATTTTTCCCTGTTATCTCTTCGACCAAGTTCACCATCCAGGTTGCTTGGCATGCACAAAGAGAAGCAGCTATGTATTCTGCTTCGCATGATGATAATGCTACTACTGGTTCTTTTCTCGAACTCCAAGCAATTGTTGCACCACCTAGCATAAACACATATCCTGCTGTTGACTTTCGATCTTCAGCATCACTACACCAACTCGAATCAGTGTATCCCACTAACTTGCATTCTTTTCCTTTATCAACTGCAGGAAACAAAATGCCATAATCGAAAGTTCCTTTGAGATACCTTAGTATCCTCTTCACAGCTGCTAGATGTGATACCTTTGGCTTCTGCATGAATCTACTTACCATACCTACACTGTATGCTAAGTCAGGCCTTGTATGACAAAGGTATCTCAATGATCCAATAAGTCTTCTGTATTGGGTTGGATCAACATCATCTTCATCTGCATCTTTCGACAGTTGTAGTCTTGGTTCTGCAGGTGTCGAAGTTGAGTTGCATTCTTCCATCTCAAACCTCTTGAGAATTTCCCCTGCATATCTTCTTTGATGCATCATCAAACCTCTACTGCTTTTGTAGAATTCGATACCAAGGAAATATGAAATCTCACCCAAATCAGACATTTCGAATTCCTTGCTAAGATCAACTTTGAAGTCTTCGATCTCACTCTTGCAGCTACCTGTTATCAACAAATCATCTACATAGAGACATAGTATAAGCAATTTACTCTTGCTTCTTCTTACATATACTCCATGTTCAGTTATGCACTTCACAAATTCCTTCTCCCTTAGAAAACTATCAATTTTCTTATTCCAAGCCCTTGGAGCTTGTTTCAAACCATACAGGGCTTTATGTAGCCTGTACACCTTTCTTTCTTCGTCATGTTTCACAAACCCAACTGGTTGTTTAACATAAACTTCTTCATCTAAGGGTCCATTTAGGAATGCACACTTCACGTCCATCTGACATATGTGCCAACTGTTGATTTCTGCTAGACCAACAACCAACCTGATTGTTTCGATCCTAGCAACAGGTGCAAAAACTTCGTTGAAGTCTATTCCTTCTTTCTGTAGAAATCCTTTCGCCACAAGTCTTGCTTTGTGTCGAGTTACTTCACCTTTCGAATTAGTCTTCACTTTGTATACCCACTTGACATCAATTGCCTTCTTGCCTTGAGGCAATTCAACAAGTGACCAAGTGTTGTTGTCTTCGATAGACTTTACTTCTTCGTTCATTGCTTTCACCCACTTCGAATCCTTTAATGCTTCAGCTGCATTAACAGGTTCGACATCTGCATAGAAAGCATAATGTACCACTTCACCTTCATTATCTATTACATCATCTGATGTAATCACACAATCTTGCAATCTTGCAGGCATGCGTCTTGTTCTTTGAGGTCTGCTTGTACTGGGTATATCTGCTGGCTCCTCTTGTCGAACTTCTCTTTCGACTTGAGTTTCTGGCTCTTCGAATAAGATTCTCACTGAATCTTTCTTGACATTTGCAGTCCAATCCCATTCTTTGAACTCATCTATGATCACGTCCCTGCTGATTACAATCTTCTTGTTCTCTGGATCGAATAACTTGTAGCCTCCTGTCGAATGATATCCAACTAGGATCTTTTGACTTGACTTGTCATCAAGTTTCTTTCTCAACTGATATGGCACATGTCTATGTGCAATAGATCCAAATACTTTCAGATGACTCAAGCTAGGCTTCACACCAGACCAACATTCTTCTGGAGTAATTCCTTCTAGCTTCTTTGTAGGACTTCTGTTTAAAATGTATGTTGCAGTCGAAACAGCTTCACCCCAGAACTCTTTGGGTAAATTCTTGCCTTTCAACATACTTCTCACCATGTTCATGATGGTTCAATTTTTCCTTTCTGCAATTCCATTTTGCTGTGGAGTATAGGGTGGCACCACCTCATGCACAATCCCTTCTTTTTCACATAATCTGTCGAAATCTTTCGACACATATTCTCCTTCACCATCAGTTCTCAAAACTTTGAGCTTTCGACCACTTTGTCTTTCGACCATGGACTTGAACTTGATAAATACTTCGAATACTTCACTTTTCTTCTTGATCAGGTAAGTCCATAGCTTTCGACTGAAATCATCTATGAATGTAACAAAGTATTTGTTACCTCCCATCGAATCCACCTGGATTGGTCCACATACATCAGAGTATATGACTTCGAGATTAGCCTTCGATCTGCTTCCTGCATCCTTGCTGAAGCTGTTCTTGTGTTGCTTTGCTTGCACACATTCTTCACATACTTCGTTTGGAATGTAAATTTCAGGCAATCCTGAAACCATATTTCTTCTCTTCAAATCTCTGATGTCTCTGAAGTTGAGATGACCTAGTCTATAATGCCATATCCATTCATCTCTGCTAGCTGCAGTCGAAAGGCACTTGTGCTCCATCACATTTAGTTCAATCTTGAAGGTTCGATTCTGAGACATAGGAGCCTTCAAGATTACTCTCCCATTTGCATCAACAACTCTCATCAACTTATCTTCGATTGATACTTTATAATTCTTTTCGACCAACTGCCCTATACTGAGCAAATTGCTCTTCATGCCTGGTATGTACAATACATTCGAAATTACTGACTTCTTGCCATCTTTCCTCATGATCATAACATCACCAATACCTTCAGCTACTAGGGTGTTGTCATTCGCAAATTTTACCAAATTTTTCGTTGAGGGTTTTATGTTGACGAACCAGTCTTTCTTTCCAGACATATGTGATGAACATCCTGAATCCAAGTACCATTGGTCCTTGAATCTATCTTCATCTCTTGTTGTGACCATCAGCATCATCTCTTCTTCTTCTTCATGTTTTGCCAGCTTTGCATCACTTTCTTGATTCTTTTGTTTTTCTGGACAATCACTCGAATAGTGACCATACTTCTGACAATTATAACATTGAATGTGAGTCTTATCAGGTTTTCGACCACCACCTCTTCCTCTGTTTGCAGCACCACCTCTTTGGTTGCCTTGGTGTGGTCTTCTTTGATTCGACACGTCTCCTTCGATTTGGTTTCCTCTGCCATTCGATTTGTTGTAGCCACCTCTACTTCTGTCGAAATACTTTCCTTTGCCTTTGGTCTCTTTTGCTGAATGTGCCTGCAAGGCCTCATCACTCTTCGATTTTCCTGCAGCTCTTTCGTTCATTCTTTGTTCATGAGATTCGAGCGTCCCTTGAAGCTCTTCCTTTGTCAATTTCGACAAGTCTTTCCCTTCTTCTATCGCCACCACTATGTGGTCGAACTTAGGGGCTAAGGATCTCAGTATCTTCGAAACAACAGCTCTTGTTGTTAATGTTTCTCCACATGTCTTGATTTGATTCACTAGTTTTGTAACTCTAGTGAAGAAATCAGATATGTTTTCACTGTCTTCCATCTGAAGCAGTTCATAGGTCCTTTTGTGAGTTTGTAACCTCACTTCTTTCACCTTCTCAGCGCCTCCAAAAGACTTCTCCAGGATCTCCCAAGCTTCTTTTGCAGATTCTGAATCACCAATCTTCTCGAAATTGTCTGGACTGACACATTGATGAATTATAAACAATGCTTTATAACTCTGTTTCTCAGATTCTATATATTTCTTCTTTTCTTCTTCTGAAGCGTTTTCGCCAAGCGCTTCGACTCCATCTTTTACAAGGTCCCAAAGGCCTTGACACCTTAATAGGACTTTCATCTGCTTGCACCAATTCTCATAGTTGTCAACTTTCAGAATTGGCAGCGTTGCTGGATAGTTTGCATTCCCATAACTTGTCATCTTGAATTCTTCAATCGTTCTTGATTGATACTTCCCTTGAATCGAAACACAAGCTCTTGATACCAGATGTTGGAAATCCACCAATACACTATGATGAATTTCGACCACCACTTGATGATAAGTTATGAAACAAACAAATAAAAGAACAATGGAGATATTTCTGCAGAATTTCTATTCTGCCCACAAACTGTGGAATCTTTATTAATTCACTTTGCAACTGCAAAATACTGTGAATGACTTCAATGACTTGAATACAAAAATAAGGGTTACTCCCTCTTATTTATAGATTTAGGTTAGCTTGCTCCCTAAGCTAAACCCAAGCCCAAAATATCTCTTTACTAAATCAAATCTAATCTAGATTTAAATTCAAATCTATTTAAATCTAAACAAATCAAATCTTCTTTTGACACCTATGAATTACAATTTAACATATTTCTCACCTAACTCGATTCGTATTGAAGAATGAACAGGGTTTGAGATGGTCTCCTAGGCTAATGACGCTTACACATTCAGGTATTCATTGGTGTCCTCGATCCTCGGATAATGTTACCATCATTGACCGCTGCGGGGAGTTCCCTAATGTCCCACTACTTGGCATTAAGGGGGCATAACTTACAATCCTTTGGCTCTGAAACAGTTTGGATACGTGAGAAGGGATGGTCCCCATGATACACTTATCCAAGGAATCGTCTTCGACTATGAGAATGATGCTTAGGGTTACTGTAAAAGGTTCATGCGAGCTTAGGGCATGGTACATAGAGTTGATAGCAAGACATTGGGGCACAAGAACTTAATCCCTCTTGAGCCTTATATAAAATAGGTACAAGCCCATGCTCAAAGTCTTATGATGCCTTAACCTACTGTCCTACCAACGATTGTGGAACCGGTTGCTGAAGAAGACACTTCTTATCTTGTTCTCCATCCTAACATGCCAACTGATCATGAGGAATTACAAAAATCCTGGGTTCAACTCAAAGAGGAGTGGGATACGTTTGAAACTAAATTCCACGCCAGCGAGAAGAAGGTCCTGGAACTTACTAGGCTACTTCATGAAGAGAGGAATATAAACGCCTACATTGCACCAAAGAGGATGCACTCATGGGAGACCTAATTTTATTTTTGCTTTAAGTTTTGTTTTGTTGTAAGCCTAAAAGGCACCCTTTGTAACAATTCAAACTTATTAATACAATTAACATGTGTTTCTTTTGGTTAAACAAATTTGAGCCTTTAAGAATCCTTGTGCTGTACCCCAAAATTTTCCCTCCAATTTTTCATTCAAGATGCTATCCTAGAGTTTCTCAGACACCTAATTTGGTTCAGAAGTTGATTGGACAGATTCTCTTCCTATGCAGTAAGTCAACAATTAGGGTTTGACGTTTCTCAAATAAAATTGAGTCTTCAGGGTTTAAAATGGTCTTCATAGGTCTTCATGTCTCCTCAAGGTTGTTTAAATCAGTTTTCAAACCTCGCATTGCAAGTTTGCTCAATCAATGGTCCAGATAACTGAAAACGACTACATTGACTTGAAAATTGCCCTTTTGCAAGAACAAATTCAAATGATCGTAACTTTTTCATTATTCAAAATTTTTTAATGGTTTTTCTTGCGTATGATTCCCCTTGATGCCATCTCAAATTTCTCTTCACAAATCAAGAACTGATTACACGTAGAAAATCACCAGAAATTCGAATGCGTTGGAAGTCACTTAATGAATTTTGACCTAATTTCAAATAACAGTCGTCTGATTTTTAGAATTGTGATTTCTTTAAATTACAAGACCTTGAGACATTTATTTCTGCTCATGGTCATGTTTGATGTCGCTCATGGGTTTATTTCAAAGAATTGAAGGAAAATTGCGTTTGGAAGACTTTGAAAGTTATCAAATCGTCGCAAGTCATTTGTTTGTTTTCAAAATGTTCTTAATCATCATTGATCTTGGAATTTGTAAAGGTTGATGAGGGTTCTCAAAGCATGATTATTTAGCAATAAAGTCCCACTGTTATCAAGCATGGCGTGCGAGTTTCATTTTGAATGAAAATTTGGTGTGGACAAGAGGCAAAGGTTAGGACTATCATTTAGATGACCATGGCTTTGGGATTAAGTTAACAAAGTTAAAAATTTTAAACATTTATTTTGTTTAGAAGTTTGATTGGAATACAAGGCATATTGATTATCCGATCATTTGTGATTGCTTAAAACCCAAGTTACCAAACCAAGATGTTTTAGTCCAAAACATTCAATTGAGAATTGCAAATTTAAATAAACTCAAGTCTTGAACAATAAAATTCATCACAACAAATTTATTCAAGGCCTCATTTTATTACATTTACAAATGGTTTGATTTACAAGTTTTTGTTGTTTTGTTACAAAAAACTACAGGTTTTTGTCTACAAAGAGAGAACATTTATTTTGTTTCTTCAAATCTATGTTGTTTCACCTTCAAGTGATCATTCCCATCCTCGCTTGCTATCCACGCATCATGTTCATGTAACAAAAGGAAAAAAAAGAAGAAGTTAGCAAACAATAAGCATTGAAAAATTCAAGCAAAAATGAGTTCATCATTAGGGTTTTGCAACTCGGAATCAGAATATTTGTTTGTTTTTCATCATAATCCATTTCCCAATTGCAAATCACAAGAAAGTTGCCTTTCTTGGTTCACAAGAAAGGAAACAAATATACAAGTCAAACTGCCCAGCACAAAACAGCACACAACATCACAGAAACAGGGAAGCATAGGCAAAGTATAAAAGACAGCAAATAACATGCTACAATAAGACAGCAGGCAGCAGGCTGCAATAGCATGCAAGCAAAAGCCTGCAACAAAAACAATGCAGCAAGCAAGATACCCAAGCTGCCTAAGGAATGCAAACAAAAACCTGCAACAAAAACAAATACAGCAAGCAAGTCCAAGGCCGCCCAAGCAACAACAATATAGCAGCAAGAATAGGCTACAAAACAAACATAGCAAGCAAGTCTAAGACTGCCCAAATAGTAGCAATATAGCAGCAAGGATAGGCTGCAAAATCATATGACATACAAGCTAGCATCATCATTTTCCCTATGTTGTAAAACCCTTCAGAATTTGGAGTAAAAAGCAAGTTGCTTTATTTCATTAAAAGATGAAAGAGGAAAGAAGATAGGGACAAGTTAGAAAAGTATCACCTAAACCAAAGAAACTGTCCAAAAACCTGCTACAGCCTGCTAATAATGCTGCAAAAATCAGCCCAACACTTGTTAGGTTATGCTGCCCATAACAGTGCAAAACCTGTCATACCAAGTCCAACCATAACACAAAAATAGAAAAACATAAACCTGCTACTCAAAGGTTCAAAACCAGCATATAAGAAAATATTCAAACCCACCAATATTCCCCCCAAAATCCACTCTCTTTGGATATAATACAAGGGTTCTGCATTAACATTGGAGGGAGAAAGCCAAAAACATTACAGAACAAAAGCTCATACAAAACCTTTGTCTCAAATCATAAACAGAAGCCATAAAAAAAAACAACCAGAAATCAAACCTCACTGATTAGAAGCCATAAATATAAAAAAAACCAGAAACCAAACCTCACTGTAAGAACAAAATCCATGGAAAATATTATCTAAATCCAGAATCCTTTCCAATTTTTTGGACCTCATCATCATCAACCTCATCTCTCCATCCGTTTCTTTTTTTTGGACCACAATCCGATTTTTTTTAAAAACCCAACATTTATCTTTTCTTGCAATCTGTTTTTTTTTTAAACTGGGCTTTGCTGTGACAATTCCTTCTAAGCCCAATCTTTTTTTTCTTCTTTGTTTCACACCTTCAACATACTGCTTTACCCCTTTATTTTTATAATTTGTTTGGTTTAGGTTTAAGTTAATAATCTTAGGTTTAATTTAGCTTAGGTTTAAATTAGTAATTTTAATTTAGCTAATAATTGTAGATTCCTTTTTTAATTTAGTTATATTTAATTTAAGATTTTTAGAACTTTAACTTAATTTTAGGATTAATTTAGTTATTTAGAATTTTAAGTTTAGTTTAGAATTATCTTAATAATTTTAGTTTAGGTTTAATTTAATCTTTGGTTTTAATTCTAGATTCATAAATTTTGAATTATTTAATCTTCTCAGTTAGTTTAGTTAGCAATTTTTTTTTGCGAACAATTTAGCTAATTAACTTTTTAGTTAACATTTTTTTTTACAAATTGTTTAATTTCTTCATGATAAACAAAATTTCAAAATAACAATAATAGAACAGATCTTTACTTTCTTTTCAAATTTTCTTACAAACAAAATACCAAGAATTTCTATACTTTGTCAATTAATTGCATAGACTGTTATAATTATTTGTTCAATTCGATTTGGTTGTATTGATTGCCTGTTTGGACTTTTTAATCACATTCGACTCATCCCCATTTGTAAAAAAATTGTACCCCCATTCTCGAAAACTCTGTAATAGCGTAGAATTTAAATTTCCACAATTTACTGTTTTCTTTATATTGTATAGTAATTAGGCGTGTATGGAAAGATTAAAAAACAATTGCTAGATAACCTAATTTCAAAGACAAAATAACTTGAAACAAACACACTTTTTCACACGCGCACCTCTAGGGTAGCCTCGCTCGTTGCCTCGGAAACACAGTCATGTCCCTCGAATATGGGACGCTTTAGCAATGACCCTTCGATAAAAAATATCGTAGTCCCTTGATGATCCTCGAAGTCGCCTTCGATGAAACGATCTAGTCCCTTACGAAAATTGCTAAAGCGTCTCACAAGTTGCTTTCGATGACTGTATGATTGACCCGTGCCTGTCCTTTCACATCCAACGATGGGGCTTCTTACCAAATCGATGGTAAGATAGCAACATCTAAAGGAGGAAGAAAAGAGCATTTAAGACCTTTCGAGTAAGTAGATTCACTCCTAGTTACTCGCTTGCTCACGACAAAGACATTTTACACCGACACTTTCATCTCGAAACATTTTTCATTAGACATAACATTTTGTATACATTCTTATAGAGACGATAACCATTGCAAAATATATTTTCAAAAAACCACTTTCAAAAACACATCACGCAAATACTTCTTTGAACTATTTTTCGAAACAAAACTTTGTACACGTTCTTATAGAAACGAAAACCATTACAAAGACATTTTCAAAATACTTTCAAAGCCCACATCACAAGCACACTGTCAAACAAAAGCAAGTGATCTAACCGAGTAACTAAGAGCCCATGGAAAACCATGGATGAAAAGGGTGCTAATACCTTCCCTTTCCATAATCTACCCCCCGAACTCAAGAAAACATCTCGAAAGGTCTTTCATGTGCTTTTTTACCTTTCCTTTTGGATAAAAGAAAAGTCGGTGGCGACTCTTGCTATCCACACAAATACGATCAAAATGCAAAACAAACCAAGTCAGTTCTCCCACCGTATCACACCTTGAAATCATTGCATACACATATCATCCATTACATTGCATAAACAGGTACCATAACAGGTTTCTCATCTTCTTCGCTGTTTATTTCAGCAGTAATGTCTTCTGAACAAAGCATCAAGGATCTCCAGGCACAAAATGCCCAATTTCAACAAATGTTCGTGGCCTTGGCTAAGGGGCGAGATGATTTGAAGGCATTTATTCTGAAAGAGAAGAAGAAGAAGAAGAAGAAGACCGCTGGTGTCCTGAATCTAGGCAGAAGATTCAAGGGGTCGTTGAAGCAACCGGTTGATCTGACCTCCTCGTCCAAAGAAGGGGAGAATCAAGAGAGAGAGACAAGGGAGGAGGACCCTAGCCCTGAAGTTTTTGATAATGACACCGACTACAATGATGAACAGTATCCTCCTGCTGAGAATAGATATAAACAATTAGAGGATCGTCTGAGCACAATGGAGATCCAGAGAATACTAGGGCTGGATTTTGAAGAGCTGGGTTTGGTATCTGGGGTAGTCATCCCGCAGAAGTTCAAGGCTCCAGTATTTGCGAAGTATGATGGGGCGTCTTGTCCCAAGCTTCATCTTCATTCCTATGTGAGGAAGATTCAGCCTCACACTACTGATAGGAACTTGTGGGTCCATTTCTTTCAGGACATACTATCCGAGACTCAACTTGAATGGTTCTATCAACTGGAGGGAACCAATGTCCATAACTGGGAAGATTTGGCTGCTTCTTTTTACAAGCAGTATCAATATAACACTGACATTGCTCCTACCCGTACTCAACTCTAGAGTATGTCCATGGGTGCAGGTGAAGGTTTCAAGGACTACGCGCAGAAGTGGAGAGATTTGGCAAGGAAAGTCCAACCCTCTTTGTCTGATAGGGAGTTGGTTGGCATGTTTCTTGGTACATTGTCCGGTCCGTTCTTCAATCACTTGATTGGTAGCTCCTCATTTGGTTTCACCGAGCTGATATTGACTGGAGAAAGGGTAGAAACTGAGATTCGGAGCGGAAAAATCCAGAAAGACACCTCTTCGAGTACGGTAAAGAAGTCATTTATGGGTAAGAAGGAAGTCAGTGCCATTTATAGCCTAAGAGGCTAGAGAAGAGCTGAGCGTCGTCCAATGGTGGGGGTTGTGATGATACCTAGGCCTGCGGCTACTCAACAATGAAAGAATCAGCAAAGGGTAAAAAGACCGCAAAGTCAGTTCACCCGGATTAATATGGTGTTGACTGAGGTTTTACCCCACCTGTTAAGATTCAACTTGGCAACCTTAAAGGAGGCTCCCAAGAATCCTAACATCACATCTCCTCGATACAATCCAAACGCTCGGTGTGCTTACCATTCTGAGAGTCCAGGCCACGATACAAATGACTTTTGGGCTATGACGAATAAGGTACAAGATCTACTTGAAGCCAAGGAGATTGAGTTTGATGCCCCGGAGAAGCCTAATGTCATAACTTCTCCCATGCCCAAGCACAACCGTGGAGTTAATGTCGCTGGTACTGATTTGTTTGTTACCTATGTTAATGAAGTGTCCACTCCTCTCATGACTGTCAAGAAGAATTTGTTGCTAGCCGGTTTATTTTCGGGTTGTGGTGATGGTTTCCACGTGTGTTCATCTCTGCCCTCTAGTTGTTATTTGCTGAAAGTAGGTGTTTAACGCCTGATGGACAACATAGAGATTTTGTTTGAAAAGACTCTGATTCCGACTGTTCTATATGAAGATGTTGCTATCATAACCATTTCCGCCAATCCTCCCAAGGTATCCTCTAAAAGACTTGTTAGGATTACACCTGCTCCAAGAATTTCTCCGTTGATAATCACTTTTCGTGGTCATGTACCGTACTCCTCGGACAAAGCTGTCCCTTGGAATTATGGTGCTGACGTTTACTATCATGGCGTCAAATAAGATTTGAAGACTGAAGAGGCTGATCCCGATGTCAGTAACATTGTTGGGACCAACAAAGTTACCCGAAGTGGAAGGGTTTTCTCTCCCGAGATCTCCCCGAAGATTGTTGTGAAGCCTGTTATTATTCCATCTGTTGTTCCTACCGGTACTTATGTTACTACTCCTATCCTTAATCTAGTTGTTACCCCTGCCCATGAGTCATCTAGGTCTCGGGGAAAAGAAGCTATAGGTGAGCCTGCCCGGACGGAGGCACCTATAAAGGTTGTTATGGAATCCTCTAAGCAAGAAATGGAGGAAATTTTAAAAATAATCAAGAAGAGCAACTACAATATGGTCGAGCAGCTGGGGCAGACCCCTTCGAAGATATCAATATTGTCTTTGCTGTTATGTTTTGAGGCCCATGCAAAGGCTTTGATTGCATTTCTCAAGACTGTGCATGTGCCACAAGAAACCTCCGCCGGCCAATTCAAAGACTGTGTGGCCAGTTTGACTGCTGACAATGGGTTGGGTTTTTCAGATGCCGATCTGACACCAAATGGGAGAAAGCATAATGATGCTCTGTATGTCTCGATCGAATCCATGGGCACTAGTATGGCTCATATACTAGTGGACACTAGATCTTCACTGAATGTTCTGCCTAAGAAGGCTCTTGATCGGCTAGATTGTGAAGGCTTGACCTTAAAGCCCAGTAACATTGTGGTGAAGGCTTTTGACGGGTCAAAAAGAATGGTGCACGGGGAGGTGGACATCCTTGTAAAAGTGGGTTCCCAGACCTTTGAATCCACCTTCTACGTGGTGGATATCAGGCCATCATACTCTTGTTTGTTGGGTCTCTCTTAGATCCATGAAGCTGGGGCCGTTACTTCTACGATGCACCAAATGTTGAAGTATCCAGTGAAGGGGAAGATTTTCACTGTGCATGGTGAAGAGGAGTATATGGTAAGCCACCTGAACTCTTTCAGGTATGTGGAGATGGATGGGGAATTCATAGAGACTCCTTGTCAAAACTTTGAAGAGGTTCCACAGATTATGGCATCAACCAAGACTATCACTAGTGCGCCAAAGATCATCAAATCTCCTTTAAAGATGGCTTCTCTCAAGGACGCCAGAGCGGTAGTTGAGGAAGGTGGGTGTACCATTTGGGGACAACTCCCTGATTTTCCTCATAAAACTGACAAATTTGGTTTGGGCTTTACTTCAGGAGCTCAAAGGGTTGTTCGACGCGCTCGGGCTGGAGGACCTCCCCTACGCATCAGCAATTGTGGGGTCAACGTTATTGAAGACAATGATGAGGATTCTGATATTGACAACTGGATCTACCCTACTACCAACGGTGGACCTAGTAACTGGATGACCAGAGATTTTGTGCTAATTTCTTTTGTTCAGTAGTAATTGTGTGATACGGTGGGAGAACTGACTTGAGGTTTCGCGTTTGTATTCGCACTTGTTCAGTTTAGCAAGAGTCGCCACCGACTTTTTATTTTATCCTAAAGGAAAGGTTAAAAAGTACAGGAAAAACCTTTGAGATGTTTTCGTGGGTTCGGGGGGTAGATTATGAAAAGGGAAGGTGCTAGCACCCTTTTCATCCATGGTTAACCATGGGCTCTTAGTTAGTTATTTTAGATCACTTGCCTTTGCTTTTCAATTGTTTAAAATGGTGCTTTGTGTGTGTGGTTTTGAAAATGTTTTGAAAAAGATGCCTTGTCTAGGCAACCGTTGTAACAATTCTTTACTCGAATGTTTTACAAAGGTGTTTGTCTTTTTGAAAAGATGTTTCAATGTTTTTGAAAGTTGTTTTGAAAGTTGTGTTGTGGAGTGTGTTTTAAAAGTAGGCAAGTGTGTTTTGCAAGTTTGATAAAGTAACTAAGAGTTGTCTACCCCTAAATTTACTCAAAGATCTTTCTCATGTTTTAACCCTTTTAACAGTGTTGTTTCACCATTGTATTTGGTGAACAACCTTGTGTTAGGATGTTAATGGGACGGGCGCGAGTCATCGTCTAGACCATGAAAGCAATAGTGTCAAGTGTATTTGGCAATTTTCTTGAGGGACTATGATCATTTTGTTTAGGCAACTTCGAAAGCGTCATCGAGGGACTATGATCATTTGATTTGTTTTTGTTTTGCCAAAGTTCTTGACATGCAAACATGGTCCATTTTTTGAAGGCAACAAGCGGGATTACCCTAGGGGTGCAAGTGTGAATTGTGTATTGATTGTCATGCATTTATCTTTGTATTAGGTTATCTAGCGGTTGATTTTGAATCTTCACATACAAACCCTAATTACTATACAGTATATAGAAAGCGATGAATTGCAGGAATTTAAAGTCTAAGCTATTACAAATAAGTATCCGAGGATGGGGGTACAAATATTTACAAATGGGGATGAGTCTTATCAGGATAGTAGTGTCCAAATAATATTTACAACTAAATCGAATCGCATTCTCAATGTAAAATATAGCAATGTATAAGAATAAAAGAGAATCAAAAGGATTGTAAAATGTATGTGATTATTTACACATGAGATAAAATTGTTAACCTAATGCAATATTAAGTATTTTTATGTTTTTGTTAATTATGTATAAACAAAAGTTTTAAAGAAAAGAAAGGAAAAATGTTTTAAGTTTAAAGAAAACTATTATTTATGTATTTTAAGTGTAAAAAAAATATTGTTAAAATAAATTTAATATGAAAAATATATTATTTATTTAACAAGAAAAAAAGAAAAGAATTAAGTTATATAAAAAGGAAATAAAGTGACAATATAAAAGATTGATTTGTAATCATAAGAAAAGAAAAATAAAAAGAGTTAAATGGGCCTAGGCATTATGTACATGGCAGGCCCAAAACAAAACTGAAGGAGAATCAGAGGGGGGGTGTAACGCGCCAGGATTGTTGGGCTTAGGCGTTTTTGTGGGGGACAGGCCCAACGCGCGTTACAATTGTTTAGGGTTTGAAAAGTTTTGTTCAGAACTTAGGGTTACAGAGGCTTAGAACGGCGCCGCTTCTCCATCGTCTTCTTCGTTGTCCTCTTCATCTTTCTTAACCAAGGTGAGCTTCTGACTTCCCCTTCCACGCTTGGCTACTGGACGCCACCTCCATTTCCCCTCTCCTCTTGGTTGCTCAAGGCGGTGATTTTAAAGAGGGTAACGATTTCTCTTTTAGGATTTTGTTCTTATCTTGCATATCTTGTCTTTTTCATGTCCTGACCTTTTGTATTTATTTATGTTTGTGTGAAATATTAGAGAAAAAGGGAGGAGTTACTACCTTTAGGGTTCGTTGTTGGAGAGGAGAAGGAGGAATGGACAGTAGGCGCTTCCAGGTGGCCGGAGGCGGAGGGAGTATGTGATGCTAGCTTTGTGGCCTTCCTGGTACTTTGTATCTTGCTTCTTATGTTTTATGATGATGCTTTGCCTCTGAAAACGCTTGTATAATTTATTTTCCTCTTCTGATTGCTTGCTTATGAGTTTTGCTTATCTGTGATGATTTTGATTCTGAGTTTGATGATGCTGTTTGAATCTGAGATGCTTTAGTGTTTTTGCTAGCTTCAGTTGCTTTTCCTCTCTTTGGTTTTGTTACTCGATGATGAACTTTTTGTTCTGAGAGTATGTTTGGGATTTAGGCTTTGACAGGCTTGTCTTTACTGGTTTTTAGGCAGGTTTGTATGGCTTTGGGACAGGCTTCTGGTTACAGGCTTGCTTCAGTTTGTAAGCTTGTTTGTTTTCTTCAAGGCTTTCAGGCTTGTTTGTATTATGCAGGCAGGCTCATTGTGCAGTTTGACAGTTTTTTCTGTTTGGGCTTGTGGGCTTGAAAGGCTTATCAGTTTTTTTAGGACAGGTTAGGTGAAGCTTATGCAGGTTGAACACAAGTTTGTGTTTGTGTTTTGATGCAGGCTTAAGGCTTGATGTATTTAGGGGACAGGCCTGGGAGTTTGCTTGTTTGGTAAGGCTTTCAGGCTTTGGCTTGCAACAGTTTCTGTCACAGGTTTTGAGGGTTTCAAGGCTTGAGGTTACAAGCTTATTGGCTTGTGTTTGCTTCTTCAAGGCTTGTGTTCTGTTTACAGTTTGTAGCCTATATTTTTCTATGTGTTTCTGCCTCTCTTTGACAATTCTGATCTGTTATATTTATCTAGCCTGCCTGAAACTGTAAGCCTGCTACTTTTCTCTCTTTTCTCTCTCCACAGAAAAAAAGCATATTATATTGCTTAGAGTGTACTTATTTCTGAAAAAGTGTTTGGCTTGGAAAATGATGATATTGTTTGAATATGTTGCTTGCGTTGTTAGCTTTGCTCTGCCTCTTGTACTTTCTTCTGCATCTTTCCAGATTTCCTGCATTGCTTTGATATCTTCTTTGACAGTTTCTTGAAGTTGTGACTTAGTTGGCCATTTTGACAATTTGGTTTGCCTTTTCAGTTTGCAATTTGGCATTTGTTGACAGCTTTGCTTGTTTGTTCAATTTGAACTTTGCAACTTGTTTGTTTCAGTTTGACTTTGCAACTTGTTTTGGCATATTCAGTAGCTTGTCCCTTTTCATGTAGCTTTGTGCATTTGGTTCAATTATGCATCCTTGTACATTTCATATATTTGCAAACATATTTCCTTTCCCTCTTTGTGAACCAAGAGTCTTCTTGCGATTTGCAGAGAGGGCGAACAAACTGATTCCGGCCAAAACTTTTAATGATGAGTTTTAATTATCTGTCTGCCTTTTAATTAATCTGTATTGACTTTTCTTTTTTCTGGCTTTGCAGATAAATATCAATTGAGCAAAGGATGCAATCAGTAGAAGATGAAGATTTCCAGAGATTTAGGATATAGTTTCAATTTACTTTTAATCATTGTAATAATATTAATGTAAACAACTGTAAATAAATTTACAGTGTTCAAATAACATTTGTAACAAACAATTAAAAATGAATAAAATCTTTCTTGGTCAGATATCTCTTTTAATTCTTCTGCATTTATTTATTTAATTAATTAAATTTCTTGAATTATAATAATTGGAAATTATCCAATAATTTTAACTTAGAAATTATAAATAATCAATAAACGTCCGGCGTTCCGAATAACCAAAAACATTGCATAGTTAAACAAACAAACGTCCATATGCCCTTTATCTCACTGATCAGACCAACACTTCAAACTCTCAATCAGAAGCCTCAGCCCATATCCCAGATGTTTAGACCTTGAGAAGCGAACAGAAATCTTGAGCAAACGTCAAAGCAGTGTAACAGCCAATTAAGACATTGTGGATTCAAATTCTTCTGAAAATGTGCGTGAAAACCCTAATTCTTGATTTATTGTCAAAGAAGCGTCTGCCTGATCAAGCCCTGAGCCAAACTCAACCAAATCACTAAAAACCCTAATAATCTGCTTGGACTGATTCAAAAGTTAATGGAAACCCTAATTTTGTCTGACTGCTGAGAAAAGTCTGTTTGACCGATTCTTAAGCCAATCTGAAAAATCAGGAAAAGCCCGAAGCTGTGATTTCTTATGAAAAAGGGAGGGCAAATTTTGGGGTACAACAAATTGTCTTACTTGTTTTTTGAATTTGTAATAAACAATATAAACTCTATGACTTTGTGTCTTACCCTAGGCACAATGGTTTTATTTGTAAGGGTTATTATATGTCATTTTCATATGTCATCAATAAAACATTGGACGTTTCTTGCATACAAATTTTGCGCTCTCTGTTTTTCTCTTCTGCTTTTCAATACAGTTATGCTCTTACACACACTGACATATCAAACTACAGATCTATATCCACTTTGGATCCCATTGATAACATGTCTGCTATTTCCAGTTATAACTTCAAAAATCCGATCAACCAAGCCGAGGACGAAGGTGAGGAAGATTGTGAGGTGCCTAGAGAACTGGCTAGACTGTTACAGCGGGAAGAAAGGGCTATACAGCCTCATGAAGAGCCAGTTGAGACTATAAACTTGGGCACAGAGGCAGACAAAAAAGAAGTCAAGATCGGCGCAAATCTGGAGACTAATGTCAAACAACAGTTAATACAGATGTTACACGACTATGTTGAGATCTTCGCCTGGTCATATAAAGACATGTCTGGTTTAGACACTGATGTTGTGGTACATTGTCTGCCGACTAAAGAAGATTGTCCTCCGGTTAAGCAAATGATCCATCGTATGCACCCTGAAATGTCAGAGAAGATTAAAGCAGAGGTCATGAAACAGTTCAACGTTGGTTTCCTAGCTGTCACCTCCTATCCGCAGTGGGTTGCTAATGTCGTTCCGGTACCTAAGAAGAATGGTAAGGTACGAATGTGTGTGGACTACAGAGACCTGAACAGGGCAAGCCCCAAGGATGACTTCCTTCTTCCCCACATCGATGTTCTGGTTGATAATACTGCATAACACAAAATCTTCTCCCTCATGGATGGTTTCTCTGGCTACAACCAGATCAAGATGGCTCCTGAAGATATGGAGAAGACAACCTTCATCACACAGTGGGGCACCTTCTGTTATAAGGTGATGCCTTTTGGGTTGAAGAATGTTGAGGCAACTTATCAGTGAGCCATTATCGCCTTGTTCCATGATATGATCCACCATGATATAGAGGTGTACGTTGATGACATGATTGCCAGGTCTCAAACTAAGGAAGAACACCTTGATCATCTGCAAAAGTTGTTCGACAGGCTGAAGGCATACAAGATGAGGTTGAATCTGAACAAGTGCACCTTCGGGGTAAGGTCTGGTAAGCTTCTGGGGTTCATCGTCAATGACAAAGGTATTCAGGTAGACCCTGCAAAGGTAAAGGCCATACAAGAGATGCCGGCTCCCCATACAGAGAAGGAGGTTAGAAGTTTCTTGGGACGCCTAAATTATATTGCCAGGTTCATTTCACATCTGACTGCTACTTGTGAGCCAATCTTCAAGCTCCTGAAGAAAGATCAAGTGGTAAAGTGGAATGACGAATGCCAGAACTCTTTCGAAAGAATCAAGGAATACCTTCAAGAACCACCAAATCTGATGCCTTCGTTTGAAGGAAGACCTTTGATATTGTACTTAACAGTGATGGACAATTCAATGGGGTGTGTGCTAGGACAGCATGATGAGTCTGGTCGAAAAGAGCATGCAATATACTACCTTAACAAAAAGTTTACCGACTGTGAAACTCGATACTCACTGCTCGAGAAAACTCACTACGCTTTGGCATGGGCTGCTCTCCGACTAAGACAATATATGTTGACCCACACTACTTTATTAATATCTAAGATGGATCCAATAAAGTACATCTTCGAGAAGCCCGCCCTCTCCGGAAGAATAGCAAGATGGCAAATGATCTTAACCGAATACGATATACAATATACAACCCATAAAGCAATCAAGGGAAGTGTATTGGATGATCATTTGGCTCATCAGGCCATGGATGACTACCAGACCATGAATTTTGAGTTCCCGGACTAGAAAATTATGCTAGTGACTGACTATGAAAAACCTGGACCGGATGAAGGACCTGAAGAAGAATCCTGATGGACTATGGTTTTTGACGGGGCTTCAAACACACTCGGTAATGGAATTGGAGCTGTAATCATATCTCTTGAGGGATCTCATACTCCTTTCACCGCCCGACTATGCTTCAACTGTACTAACAACATGGCGGAGTATGAAGCATGCATCATGGGTCTCAAAGCGGCCATTGACCTGAGAATCAAGTTCTTAAACATTTTTGGGGATTCAGCCTTGGTGATAAGTCAGATCAAGGGAGAATGGGATATGAAGCACCCGAATCTCATCTCGTACAAAGAGCACATGCTAACATTGCTCCCACACTTTGAGGAGGTAACCTTTGAACATTTCCCACGAGAGGAGAATCAGCTAGCGGATGCACTAACTACCATGTCTTCTATGTTCAAGGTCAGGTGGGACAACGAAGCTCCCCGAATCACCATTGAGAGGTTGGATGAACCAGCACACTGCTGTGAGATTGATACTGAAGAGGTAGTAGAAAAACCTTGGTTTCACGAAGTAAAAAGGTATCTCGAGGCTCAAGAGTATCCCTAGGGGGCATCCGTCAATGATAAGAATTTTCTGAGAAGGTTCTCCGTGAAATTCTTCCTCAGTAATGGAATCCTCTACAAGTGCAACCATGACTCTACCTTACTGCGGTGTGTAGACAAGAGCGAAGAAAAGAGGATTATGACAGATTTACATGAAGGTACCTTTGGAACCCATTCAAGTGGACATACCATGGCTAAGAAAATCCTACGGGCAGGATACTATTGGTCCACTATGGAAGCAGATTGTTATCAGCACTCCCGAACTTGTCATAAGTGCCAAATCTATGCTGATAAGGTGCATGTGCCTCTGGTTCCTTTGAACTTCTTGACGGATCCTTGGCCCTTTGCAATGTGGGGCATTGACAAGATCCGAGAGATTAGATCTACCACTTCCAATGGGCATCGCTTCATCCTGGTGGCCATCGACTACTTCACAAAGTGGGTTGAGGCTGCCTCCTTTGCTACCGTTACCAAGAATGTTGTGGCGCGGTTTATCAAGCATAACTTGATCTGTAGATATGGTGTGCCAGAGAGAATCACCACTGACAATGGTACGAATCTCAATAACATGATGATCACCGAGCTCTATAAGCAGTTCAAGATACAACATCATAACTCTTCCCCTACCGGCCGAAGATGAATGGCGGTGTTGAAGCTGCTAACAAAAACATCAAGAAGATCATACAGAAGATGACAGTGACATACAAAAACTGGCACAAGATGTTACCATTTGCCCTTCATGGGTACCGCACTTCAGCATGAACATCAACATGGGCAATATCCTATTCTTTGGTATATGGCATGGAGGCAGTCCTACCTATTGAGGTCCAGATCCCTTCTCTAAGGATTATGAAGGATACGAGTTTGAATGAAGACGACTGGATCTAGACTCAACTTGATCAACTAAATATGATCGATGAGAAGAGAGTTACTGCTGTCTGTCATGGTCAAATGTATCAAAAATGAATGATCAAGACTTTCAACAAAAAAGTCAGACGCCAAGAATATCAAGTCGGGGATCTAGTAATCAAGCGCATCATACTGCCGCAAGGTGATCCCGGGGGCAAATAGACTCCCACATACGAAGGGCCATTTGTGATTAAAAACATTTTCTCGGGTGGAGCCATGATTCTAACCACCATGGACGGTGACGACCTTCCTCACCCTATCAATGCGGACATAGTGAAAAGATACTACGCATGATTAAAGACCCGCTATTTTGACTGGCCTAGGAAAAAATAAGGGCTTCCCGACGAACCAAAAGGGTTGGAGAAAAAATAAGGGATGAAAACTAAAAAATCTGTACACCCGACAAGTCGAAAACCTGAAAAGGCGGCTTGGGAAAAAAGGGGTATCCCGATGGACTGAAAACCCGAAAGGGCAGTCCAGGCAAAAGTTAGGGATGTAAAGCGTATCACTATGTCCCATTGGATCACCTTGCGATCAAACCTCAATATCAACTGTCAAGCTCGAACGACACTGATCAATCTAATCAACTTCGAACAAGCAACAAAGTGATGAGATGTTCGAAGACATAGTGACAATAGCAGAATTGAAACTTAAATGGGATTATTGCACATAGTTGTTTTCTTTTCGTTGTACACAATATTGTATAGCTTCAATTTTTACAGCGACATTCTCTTACTAGAGCATCAGCTTCCTTGTACAAAAACGCCTGTTATAGGCCAACTTCGAAAATTAATACAAGTCATTTTTTACAAAACCATTTGATTTTCTTTTTCTGTTTTGTTTTTCAAAAACGTCCAATGATTTATTCTTGACATATGCATTTGAATATGATTATTGTTCATAAATATTTGTATAGGAAACAGAAAGATAATTGCTCGTAACTTAAGAAACAAGGGCAAAAACTAAAAAATTTCAAACCCGACAGTTACTCTGTCCAGCAGGTACTGGGGTTACTCTGTCCAGCAGGTACTGGGGCTAAGACAGTTTGTTGAAACAAGGTTATCTCAACATACTGTTGGTGTAAGCCCTAGAGGCCAATACTTTTGGTACTTGTATCGAATTATTTATTAATAATAAAAGGCATTTCTTTATTATGTTTTCTTTCCAAAATAATAAAGTCCCTAGAATGGTTTATTTGTTTAATGAAATGTTAAGGGTGACTTAATCATGAGATCCCATTAAACATAAGACACTATTCTTAAAGTATCCGTAGTCAAGCTTTAATGTGAAGTGGGATAACATTAAAGCATTAAGATTATTATGAAGATAGATTGATGATCACATCTCATGGATCATAGATAAGGAGTTATCAAGTCTTGACACATGTATGAATATTAGGAGTAATATTTATACTGGATTGACCCGCTGTGAGAATACTACATAGAATGTTATGCAAAGTGTCATAAGTTATTCTCATGATGATAATGGTGTATACCACCCTTCGACCTGAAACCACTATGGACCCTAGATGTAGAGTCAAGTACTTTATTGTTGATCAAACGTCATTCGTAACTGGATGACTATAAAGACGGTTGATGGGTACTTCACAAAGCATGCTAAGGGACATGAGTGACCTAGATGGAATTTGCTCATCCTGCATAACAGGATAAATGTCTAAGGGCCCAATATTGAACTGGACAAGGGTGACACAGTGTATGCCTTGTGTTCAATATAGACATGAGGGCAAAAGGGTAATTGTACAACACAAATATTATCACGGAAAAGGTTTTGTCAGATCACATGACATTTTCGTGACTTGGGTAACAGTGATGTGTTGCTAGATACCGCTCACTGTTTATTATATTAAATGTGTGATTTAATATAATTGCCAACGTCGCGAAAACCTACAGGGTCACACACATAAGGACAGGTTGATGAGAGATAGAATAAATAAGGAACACCGTAAGATACGGTGCACTTAAGTGTAATATGGAAAGTGGTAAGGTACCACGTGGATAAGTGATATATGGTACATCATAAGGTATGATGTCCATAAGCTTAATTGGGCTTTTAGCTTATATCCTTAATTGGGCTTTTAGCTTGTAGCCCACACGAGTGATTCTATAACTTATGACACTTGATGCAATTTCGTTTTTGATTCTCTCTCTCACTCAAGGTTTCCGTTCGTGATCAGCTAGCACTGTGACCGAAAGCGATCTGCTCGTGTGGACTGAGTAGAGGCGTTGTTCTTCATCAACGCTCGTGATCACAACATCAAAGGTCTGAATCGCCATAAGAGGTAAATATTTCTATCACTGACCATGTTCATTCGTAAGGATCGCTAAAGGAAAATTTTAAATTCCGCTGCGCTTTTGATCACAATTTTCCTTCACATACGACCCTGTGATGTCTACACTCCCCACAGAGTAAAGGCAATCAAAGCTTTGACATCAGCTTCCCTAAAACAGGAGGTACTCTCCCCAGCCAGGTTCCTTCAGAAAACTGACATCTATACTCCCCAGCCAAATTTCATAATCGCAATCGGGTCATAAAGTTTTCCCCCAAACAGAGTTTATTTCTCTGAATACAGAAGCTCAATCCCTGACAGAGTTTATCCCTTCAGCTATGGAAGTTCATCCTCTAACAAAGTTATCTCCCGACAGAGTTTATTCTCAAGCAAAGTCTCTCCCTAGCAGAATACCCGTAAACAAGGAGCAAATCTCCAGCAAGTCATCTCCGTTCACCATCCCTAGCGGAAGTAGAAGAACCACAGGTTTCTACAACAATCAAGAATGTTATTCCCAATATTCTCCAGCAGCATTCATGGATTTATTTTCCTAGACTCAGATATGTCACAATAGCATCTCATGTTCATACATCATGATATGCGCATACATATCGCATACAACATAATCTCATTTATTTTGAGAACATCATCCCCCAATGCATTTCATGCATCGCATATAATTAACCCTGTTATCTTTTCAAGAAAGACAATTATCATCAACAATCCCAGCAGTTATACATATCACATATACAGACAACTAATGGAATATCAGTTCCCGAAACCAAACGGGTCAACCAACCTACGCTCTCATCTCCAAATAACCCTATGACCCAGGTTCCTTCTCATAGTCCTACTATCCACGATTTCATTTCGAAGTAACCCTACTATCCAGGTTCCTTCTCATAGCCCTACTATCCAGGCTTTTATTTCGAAGTAACCCTACTATCTAGGTTCCTTCTCATAGCCCTACTATCCAGACTTTCATTTCGAAGTAACCCTACTATTCAAGTTCCTCCTTATAGCCCTACTATCCAAGCTTTCATTTCGAAGTAACCCTACTACCCAGGCTCCTTCTCATAGCCCTACTATCCAGGATTTCATTTCGAAGTAACCCTACTACCCAGGTCCCTTCTCATAGCCATACTATCCAGGCTTTCATTTTGAAGTAACCCTACTATACAGGTTCATTCTCATAGCCCTACTATGCAGGATTTTATTTCGAAGTAACCCTACTATACAGGTTCCTTCTCATAGCCCTACTATCCAGGCTTTCATTTTCAAAGTAACCCTACTATCCAGGTTCCTTCTCATAGCCCATACTATCTAGGCTTTCATTTCGAAGTAACCCTACTACCCAGGTTCCTTCTCATAGCCCTACTATCTAGGATTCCATTTCGAAGTAACCCTACTATCCAGGTTCCTTTTTGTGATACAGTGACAGAACCAACTGTTATACTTGTTGTACCCCAACCATATTTCTCAAAACATTTCAAGAAAGATCCTCAAGTTGCTCAAGGAAGTCCAAGGGTTGGCCAGACAAGCTCTCTCCTAAGGCAGTCTACCCCAAATTAGGGTTTCATGTTGCACCAATACATTTGAGTCCAAGTGGTCCCAAATGCTAAACATTGTCCTAGTATGTTCTCAAGACCTTCCATGTCAAGTTTCGAGCCTTGCAGAGGAATTTTGCTCAGTCAATTGCTCAAAGGTCCAAAAATCGACTATGCTAGGGCAAAAGTCAACTGTGACCTACATACAGTCATATTTCAAGATTTTTGGTCAACATACTCATTTTGAAGTATATTTCGTCATTTGATCAAGGGTTATCATGATTCATCAAGGATTTCTCATAATTCATCAAGACTCAAAAGTTGCTAAATTAGGGTTTTGCAGGAAAAGTCAACTCAACTTTGACCAAGCATAACTTTCACATACTTTATGAGAAATGACCCGTCCAAAGCTCATTTTGAAGAGGATGCAATTCCCTACAATCCATATTCATCTCCCAAGTTCAAAATATGCACTCACAAGAAGTTATGAATTTGGACATTATATGTCATTTTGAAAAGTCAACAAAAACACCTTTTTGTCAAAGCTTCATACATGAGCATGGATTGAGATGAGACAAAAAGGGTTGATTAGAGGACATCTCAAGCTTTATAAAAAGTCCAAGAACACCTCCAAAGAGTCAAAATTGAGGAAGTTATGCATTGTTAAAGTTGATCTTTTTTGCAAAATTGCCAAAAGTCAACTATCCCCAAAACTTCAAAATTTTCCAAATGGGCCCAATCTTTTTCACTTGTTTTAAGTTGGAAACATAGGCCACGAGCTCTAGCCTTTGCCACTTGTCCATATCTTATTTTTATTATTTATTTTGGTTTTTATTTGAATTAATCTAACTTAAATAAAAAACAAATCAAATAAAATCCAAAATATTGAAAGTAAGAGATTTTGTGCTTGTTTCAGGCTTTATTATACAACAAGCAATCATTCAAATTCGTGCAAGGCATTAGAGTGAACAAAAAGATTAAAAAAAATCCATTTTTGGAAAGATCTTAAAGGTGAATAAAATCAAATCAAAAACCATTGAAGAAGAAAGATTTGGACCAGTTTTGCAACCCTAATCCCTTCACTAATACATATAGAACGAGGCCAGACCTAAAAGAGGGCTAGAAACAGGCGCAAGAGCAAGAACCGGATTTGAAAAAAATCAAGAAAAGTGTGAGATTGAATTTTCACTTAGAGGCATCCTCAAGACCTTTGAAAGATCCCAATCGACTCCTGGGACTCTCAGCAAACTAAAGAAACCAAGAACAAGTCCATTCCAGTCCCAAAACGCACTGTAAGTCACTCATGATATAACCCTGTTCTTGAATTCGAATCTCATAATATAGGCATTGTTAGGATGAATTAATTGAATATTCTTGATCTATGAGGCATTTGCAAGCTTTCTGCATCATTCAATTTCATTTATATGGCCTATACTGTAAATCACCATTGCTAGGTTTCGAAGTTTTGTTTTAGGGTTTTTGATTACAGGGAAAATTGGTCTTCGTAAGTGGTACCATTGTGTTCAGGATGATGAGACGAACTCAACCATGATGCTAGTTTCCATTTATGTTGCCCATGGAGGATTTTGGAATGAACACGGCCTATAGCGACAGACAAAACGTCTGTAGGTAAAAGTGTTTTACTTTTACGCACGGAGAGAGGAAGGAGACGATTAGCTGTCATCCCACCATTGGCTTGTTTAAACGTTGGCACACGTTTTTTGACAATTGTCCACTGATATTTGTTTTTGCATATTATTATTATTACTCCGTTAATGTACATCAAAGCAAAATGGCGTAGTGGTGGCCACGTGAGCGCTTAAGGCTTTAGAGGCTGGAGGTCAGAGGTTGGATCCCTACCTCCAGCATTTGCTATTTTTCTTGTTTTCTTTCAGGTGATTCAGTACACGCGCAAGCCAGGAGATCCACCATATACCCTCATCATCAAACATGCCAGATGGCCAGATGGCCAAATCTGATGGCCACCACTGAAGGTGCATCATGAGCCAAAGTCAGTGTGCTACACAGGATCACAAAAGTCAACGTGGACCTCTATTTGGGCCTAGAATCCTGACTATTGACACCGCCATTCTCAGGCCCATCTCTATCCTTTGATACTTTTTTTTTATATATTCCATTTAAATTATTTACTATTTTATTTTACTAACCAAAAATAATTTTCTTTTTTATCAAAAAATCACCAAAATATTTCCATGTCCAATTAAAATTAGAATTTTATTTTTCATCAATAAATTAATTAATTTAATTAGGTTTGATTAAATTAGAAAACTTTAATTTCCTTTTGCAAATAATTAAAATTAATTAGAATAATTAGGTTTTATTACTAACTTAATCATTTTATTTCTTTCCTAAAATAACAAAAATCCAAAAATATGTCATTTAATTATTTTCATTAATTAATTTAATTAACTAATTAATTTTTGCATTTAATTTAGAAAACTTATTTCTTTTATTAAAAACAACAAAAAACAATTTTCTCTTTTTAGGATAGGAGGGTCAAAACCCTAATTTTCGCATTCGATCTAATTTTCTCGCGCGCTTTATTTTTATCCCAATTATTGTATCTGCTCACAGTTTGTAATAATTTTAATTAGGACTTTTACCTTTATCGCTTTTACTTTCAAAGGGTTTGTTTTTGGCTATGTAAATACCCGAAGCCTTGTAATAGTGTAGTTTAATTTCCGCATTTTAAATTCCGCAAATTATTAACTGTTAGATGTATAAATAATTAGGGTTTGCATGACAAGAATGTATGTCTAATTTTAAAACAGTTAGATCACCCTAAATGTGCAAAGATAAATAAACTGAAATTGAAACACTCGCACATGTGCACTCCTAGGGTACACTCCCACTTGGTTGCCTTCGATAAACGGTCATTGAGTATAGGATACTTTAGTGGTCGTCCTTTTGTCCAAAGATCAAAGTTGCCTCGGAATGGTTGCCTCGGATATTTGTTGCCTCGGATAATTGATCTAAGACATTAGGGTTACTACTAAGACGTCCTGACATTGCTTTAGTGACCGTACGTCCCTTTCGAATTGACCCTCAAAACTCCAACGACGGTGCTACCTACTCACTAATAGTGGGATAACGCTGTCTAAAGGAAATGAACATAGAACGATCCTTTTTTCGAGTAGGTAGATTAGTTCTTAGGTACTTGCTCAATCAAAAACAAAATTTTTTCACACTTACACTCCTTTATAAACAAAGTTTTCAAAAACACTTCATTACACTCTTGAGGACAGAAGCAAGAGTCAAATCGAAGTCAAAACAAAAAATTTTCAAAGCGCACAAAACACAAAGAAAACAATTTTGAAAATGATGAGCAAGTACCTAAGAGCCCGTAGATAACTACAGATAGAAAGGGTGCTAATACCTTCCCTTTCTATAAATCTACCCCCCGTACTTAAAAATATCTCGAAAAAAGGAATTTTTCTGTGCTTTTTTCCTTTCCTTGTTGGATAAAATAAAAGACGATGGCGACTCTTGCTTACCGTGGCATTTTGCGAAAACAAACGCAAAATGCAAACCAGCAAAATTTCCTTAACGAAATAGGGAAACCACGTCCCGGTTCTGGCCACCATATCACAGAACTGGCGACTCTGCTAGGGAAAGTTATAAGTGGGGTGTACCTTAGGAATAGTTCATCATATTGTTTTCAATTGCTTGATCTGTTTGCTTTATCTTTGTGGGCTTTGTATCGGAGTTACTATAAATCCTAACCCGGATTTGGGGACACCTTTTGGGTAAGTAGCAAAAGACTGTGAGGGAACTGTACAGCGTAGACCGATACGGTTGAAGCAGTAGCTACGTTGGTGTGACACTTTAGTTAGTACCGATATCCCTTGTGGCAGAACAAGGAGAGTATGGGACTGCTAAGGGGTCATTAAGAATCAACTGACCTTAGAACCTATAATTGACCAACTTGGCCATAGAAAAGTAGCAGTATGCTACACTCATTGAGACCATACTCTCACGATGATTTCGGCTGCAAGAAAAGGTTGCTAAACTAGAATTATGACCGATCGAGGATGGTCACTGATATTGAGATCCTCTAGAACCCGATTACTATTACTAGGACAAGTTGAACCAACTAAACTGAAAGAGGGTAGTACCTAAACTCCATGCCAGCCTGAAATTTAAGGGCTATTGTGTGACTTGTGTGCCCTTACCATGTTTTCTATCTGTGAATACTTGTGGTGTGTTCTTATCATGACATCATGCATCATGACATTGCATTCATATTTCATTAGACTAACCATTTCAAAGACCAAGGGGATTCATCTTTGTTCTGTTTTGCAGATCATGGCATCTATGCGTAGAAATACTATTCGGATCAACTTCGTGCAGATCCCTGCTCAGCTTAGAGAGTTGGTTTCGAAGGTTCCTGATACTTCTTCCTTTGTCAGAAGGCATGGTCATCTCCTTGGTTTGGTCACTTCCAGATTGGATGAGCAAATGTTGAGCGTCTTGTTCCAGTTCTTTGACCCGTTGCATCACTGTTTCACCTTCCAGGACTATCAGTTGGTCCCTACTTGTGAGGAGTTCACTGATTTACTTGGCATATCTATTCTAGAGCAGACACCATTTACATGTTTGGAGATAGCTCCTAGGCCCGAGGATATTGCTTTAGCCCTCTATCTTACAAGGGTTGATGTAGTGTCTAACTGGGAGACTCAGAGTGGGATAAAAGGCTCCTTGGCTAAGTTCTTGATTGATCAGGCTAAACAATTCTAGGATAGTTTGGACTTTCGAGCATTTGAAGACATCCTGGTTCTTCTCATCTATGGACTGGTTATGTTCCCAAATTCAGATTCTTTTGTCGACGTGAATGCAGTCAAGATTTTCATGTCTCGTAATCCAGTGCCTACTCTCTTAGGTGATATCCTGCATGCTCTTTATGCCCGTACTGCTCGGAAACAAGGAACCCTTATGTGCTGTGCACCGTTGTTGGTGAGGTGGTTTATTTCTCACCTCCCCAAATCTGTATTGAAGAATGAGGAAGGCATGGGTTAGGCCTACATGATCATGTCCCTTGCTCACACGGACATCATTTGGAGTACTAAAGATATGGAAGAAGTAGCTGTCATCGATCGGTGTGGGGAATACCCAATGTTCCACTGCTTGGAATTAGAGGAGGGATCACCTATAATCCTTGTCTGGCCTTATGACAGTTTGGACGAGCTCGAAGGGACGGTCCTCATGAGCTGTTGCTTCCAAGCATTATCTTTGACTTCCAAGAGGATGTTGAGGGACATCGCCGCAGGTTCATACGAGCTTGGGATATGGTGAACAGGTCTGATCCGCATGAGCTAGGAATGAAGACTTCTCTTCCGATGCAACCGTATCTCAGGTGGGTTCGAGCCCATGCTCAAAAGCTGGGGATGCCATACGAAGCTATCTTACCAGTGATTGTAGAGCATACTGATGAAGAAGGGGTTCCTCATACTATTCTCCATCCTTATATGCCCACTGACATTGGGGAATTAAGGAGGTCTTGGATCCAGCTAAGGGAGGAAAGGGATACTTACAGAGAGAAGTATCATGAACAGGAACGGAAGATCCTGAGGCTTACAAGGCAGCTGGAGACTGAAAAGATCATCAACGACTATGTCAGCATGGGAGGAAAACGACCATGGGAGCGCTGGTGTCTTTTGTTATTTCTAGTTTTGATTTACTTTTCAGTTTTTCTTTTGTAACGCCTTAAAGGCATTTGTTAAACATTATTTCAAGTTTTTAATCTAATAAAAGTGTGTTTTATTTTGGTTTACAAATTTGAATCTCCCTAAGTCCTTGAAATCATATCATTCACATTCCATTCCCATGCACCTCATTACAGGTACCCTTACAGGTCTCTCATCTTCTTCGCTATTTATTTCAGTACATCATGTCTTCTGAAACATCTACTAATCAAGCCATCAAGGCTCTACAAGCTCATAATGCTCAGTTCCAGGAAATGTTCTTGAAGCTGGCCAAGGGGAAGAAAGATTTGAAGACTCTTATCTTAAAAGACAAGAAGAAGAAGAAGAAGAAGAAGACGATCCTCCTGAATATGGGTCACAGATTTGGGAACAGATTGCGGGAGGAAGTTGATTTATCTCACTCATCTGGAGGGGGAGAGAATCAAGAAGAAAGGAGGGCTCCTAGCCCTGTTGTTTCTGACTTTGACGACTTTGACGACAATGACACTGACTTTGACGAAGACCAGTATCCTCCTTCCAAGGATATGTATAAGCAACTCGAAGACCGGTTGAGCGCAATGGAGATCCAGAAGATACCTAGGTTGGGCTTTGGAGATTTTGGTTTGGCATCCGGGGTGGTGATCCCTCACAAATTTAAAGCGCATGTCTTTGCTAAGTACGATGGGGTCTCCTGTCCGAAGTTACACCTCTGCTCGTATGTAAGAAAGATTCAACCATATACTGCTAATAGGAACCTCTGGGTTCATTTCTTTCAAGATAGTCTGTCAGGGACTCAACTTGAATGGTTCTATCAACTGGAAGGAGCTAACGTCCATAACTGGGAGGACCTTGCAGCTTCTTTTTACAAGCAATACCAGTATAACGCCGACCTTGCTCCCACGCGTACCCAACTTCAGGGTATGTCTATGGGTGCGAGCAAAGGTTTTAAGGATTATGCTCAGAAGTGGAGAGACCTTGCTGGAAGAGTACAACCCCCTCTGGCTGATAGGGAGTTGGTGGATATGTTTCTTGGGACTTTGTCAGGTTCGTATTTCAATCATTTGATCAGAAGTTCATCGTCTGGTTTCACTGAGTTGATTATGACTGGGGAGAGGGTTGAAGCCGGTATCAAGAGCGGCAAAATACAGAAGGGTGCTTCATCAAGTACAGAGAAGAAGCCTTTCAAGAAGGAGTCTAGTGCAGTTTACAGCTCTAGGAGCCAAAGTCGACCCGAGCGCCACCAAGCAGTTAATGCGGTAGTTATATCAAGACCTGCTATTGCCCCACAATGCAACAATCAACAAAGAGTAGAGAGACCGTAAAGACAATTTACTCGACTCAGTATGAATCTATCTCAAATTCTGCCGCAATTGTTGAAGACCAACTTGGTGATTCCGAAGGAGGCTCCAAAGAAACCCAACACCACGTCGCCGTTGTATAACCCGAACGTCCGCTGTTCTTATCACTCTGATAGCCCAGGGCATGATACCAATAACTGCTGGGCTTTGAAGAATAAAGTGCAGGATCTGATTGATGCTAAAGAGATCGAGTTTGAAGTGTCAAAAAAGCCTAATGTCATGACTGCTCCTATGCCTAAGCATGGGGTGAATGCTGTGGATGATGACTCGTTCGTGACTTTCGTGAAAGACATTTCTACTCCATTGATGATAGTGAAGAAGAACTTATTATTGGCCGGTTTGTTTCCGGGATGTGGCGAAGGTTGCCACCTATGTTCCGTCCTACCTACTGGTTGCCATCTATTGAGGTCAGGTGTCCAACGCCTGATGGATAATAAAGAAATCTTGTTCGAGAAAACTTTGGTTCCATTGATTCCTATTGAAGACGTTTCCATAATCACCATTTTCACCAATTCTTCCAAGGCTTCCTCGAGAAAGCCTGTTAGAATTACATCTATTCCGAGAATTGCTCCATTGATCATTACTGTTCCTGGACCTATCCCTTACACGTCGGATAAGGCTGTCCCGTGGCACTATGGGGCCGATGTGTATTATCACGGGATTAAACAAGACTTGAATGTTGAGGAGGCTGATACCGATGTCAATAATATTGTTGGATCTAGTAAAGTCACCCGAAGCAGAAGACTTTTCTCCCCTGAGATCTCCCCATCAACTGTTCAGAAGCATGTTATTATTTCACCTGCCAATACACATGTTACTATCCTTGTTCATGTTCCAATCATTACCCCTTTCTCCGAGTCATCCGACGCTTGGGGCAAAGGGATCATCGGTGAGCCTGCCCAGACGGAGGCACCGAAGAAGATTACTGTTGAAGCCTCTAGACAGGAGATAGAGGAAATTTTAAAGATCATCAAGAAAAGCGACTACAATGTAGTCGAATAGCTGGGGCAAACCCCGTCAAAGGTCTCTATGTTGTCTTTATTGCTATGCTCAGAAGCCCATGCTAAGGCTCTGGTTGCTTTCCTGAAAACTGTGTACGTGCCTCAGGAAACATCTGCTGACCAGTTCAAGGACTGTGTGGCTAACTTGACCATTGACAATGGGTTGGGTTTCTCCGACACAGATTTGACTGCCAAAGGAAAGAATCACAATGACGCTCTGCATGTTTCAATCGAGTGGAGGGGCACTACTCTAGCTCACGTATTGGTAGATACTGGGTCCTCGTTAAATGTTTTACCCAAGAAAGCGTTAGACCGGTTAGACTATGAAGGGTTGGTGCTAAAGCCAAGTAACATTGTGGTCAGGGCCTTTGACGGGTCCAAAAGGATGGTACATGGAGAGGTGGATGTCCATATTAAAGTTGGTTCCCAGACTTTCGCGTCTACATTCTATGTGATGGACATTAGACCATCTTATTCTTGTTTGCTGGGTCGCCCGTGGATCCGTAAAGCTGGGGCAGTAACTTCTACGCTCCACCAGATGCTGAAATACTCAGTGAAGGGGAAAATTGTTACAGTACGAGGAAAAGAGGATTACATGGTGAGCCACCTTAACTCTTTTCGGTATGTGGAAATGGATGGGGAGTTCATTGAAACCCCGTGTCAAAAATTCGAAGAAGTCCCCCAGACGCTGGCATCGACTGAAACTGTTGTTGAAGATCCTCCAATGAAGATGGCTTCCCTTAAGGATGCCCGGGCTGTCATTGAGAAAGGTGGGTATGCGAATTGGGGCCAACTCCCTGACTTTGCACACAAGACTGACAAGTTTGGTTTGGGTTTTACTGCAGAAGCTCAGAGGGTTGTTTGGCGTGCGCAGATTGGAAGACCTCCCCTGCGTATTACAAGTCCTGAAGTGAATGCGATTGAAGACGATGATGAAGAGTATGAGTTTGACAACTGGATTTACCCGACTACCGACGGTGAATTAAGCAATTGGACGACAAAGGACTTCGTGCCAATTTCTTTTATTACACAGTAATAAACTTTTGTTTTGGATTTGTAACAGACAATTTTAAACTTTACGGCCCGATGCCTTACCCAAGACACTGTGGCTTTGTTTGAGGGCTTATTATGTGTCATTTCCATATATCATTAATAAAAGCATTGGACATTTTCTTGCATTACAAATTTCGCGCTCCTTGTTTTTCTTTTCTATCTTGCAAAATAGCTATTTATCTTACACACACTCACATATACAGGTCTACATCCACTCTGGATCCCACTGATAACGACTCTTCTACTGCTAGTTATGACTTCGAAAGTCTGATCAACCAAGCCGAGGACGAAGGTGCGGATGATTGTGAAGTTCCTGGGGAACTTGCTAGACTGTTACTTCGGGAAGAGAGGGTCATACAGCCGCATGAAGAGCCAGTGGAAACAGTAAATCTGGGTACAGAGGTAGACAAGAAAGAGGTCAAGATCGGTGTAAATCTGGAGCCTAGTGTTAAGCAACGGTTGATTCAGATGCTGCATGACTATGTTGAGATCTTTGACTGGTCTTATGAAGATATGCCTGGTTTGGATACTGATATCGTGGTCCACCGCTTGCCAACCAAGGAAGACTGTCCTCCAGTGAAACAGAAAGTTCACCGAATGCGCCCAGAGATGTCTGAGAAAATCAAGGCTGAGGTTATGAAACAGTTTGATGCCGGTTTTCTAGCAGTTACTTCTTACCCGCAGTGGGTTGCCAACATGGTTCCAGTACCGAAGAAGGATGGTAAGGTTCGAATGTGTGTTGACTATATGGATCTGAATAGAGCAAGCCCCAAGGATGATTTCCCTCTGCCTCATATCGATGTTCTGGTTGACAACACCGCACATCATAAGGTCTTCTCCTTTATGGATGGTTTCTCTGGTTACAATCAGATTAAAATGGCTCTCGGGGATATGGAGAAGACAACCTTCGTCACTCAATGGGGTACCTTTTGTTACAAAGTCATGCCATTCGGATTGAAAAATGCTGGGGCAACGTATCAGCGCGCCATGGTCGCTTTGTTCCACGACATGATTCACCATGAGATTGAGGTATACGTTGGCGACATGATTGCAAGGACCTAGACTGAGGAAGAACACCTTGACCATCTCCGGAAGCTATTTGACAGCTTGAAGTTATATAAGCTGAGGTTAAACCCAAACAAGTGCACCAGGTCTGGTAAGCTGCTGGGTTTCGTCGTAAGTGATAAAGGTATTCAGGTGGATCCTGCAAAGGTGAAGGCTATACAGGAAATGCCAGCTCCCCAAACTGAAAAGGAAGTCAGAGGCTTTTTGGGACGATTGAACTATATTGCCCGATTCATCTCACACCTGACTGCTACTTGTGAGCCAATCTTCAAGCTACTGAAGAAAGATCAAGTGTTAAGATAGAACGATGAATGTCAAGCCGCTTTCAAAAGGATCAAGGAATATCTCCAAGAGCCACCTATTCTGATGCCTCCAGTTGAAGGGAGACCTTTGATCTTATACTTGACAGTACTCGACAATTCAATGGGGTGCGTGCTGGGGCAGCATGACGAGTCTGGCCGAAAAGAGCATGCTATTTATTACCTTAGCAAAAAGTTTACCGACTGCGAGACGCGATACTCGTTGCTTGAGAAAACTTGCTGCGCTTTGGCATGGGCTGCTCGCCGGCTGAGACAGTATATGCTGACTCACACTACTCTATTGATATCAAAGATGGATCCAATCAAGTATATCTTCGAAAAGCCTGCCTTGTCCGGAAGAATAGAAAGATGGCAGATGATCCTGACTGAGTACAACATCTAATTCACGACCCAAAAAGCAATTAAGGGAAGTGTGTTAGCAGATCATCTGGCACATCAGGCATTGGATGATTACCAGTCTATGAACTTTGAATTCCCGGATGAGAACATCATGTTGGTAACTGACTGTGAAACACCTGGACCGGATGAAGGACCTGAGGAAGGATCCCGATGGTCTATGTACTTTGATGGAGCTTCAAACGCTTTGGGTAATGTCATTGGTGCCGTTATCATATCTCCTGAAGGCTCTCGTACTCCGTTTACCGCCCGACTATGTTTTAACTGCACCAATAATATGGCGGAGTATGAAGCGTGCATTATGGGTCTTCAAGCAGCTATTGACCTAAGGATTAAGTTTTTAAGTGTATTCGGAGATTCCGCTCTCGTGATCAGTCAGATCAAAGGCGAGTGGGATATGAAACACCCTAATCTTACTCCTTACAAAGAGTATGTATTGACGTTGCTTCCGCACTTCGAGGAGATAACCTTTGAACACTTACCTAGAGAGGAGAATCAGTTGGCGGACGCGCTAGCTACGATATCTTCTATGTTCAAGGTCAGATAGGACAATGAAGCTCCCCAGATTACCATTGAGAGGTTGGACGAACCTGCACATTGCTGTGACATTGAGACTGAAGAGGTAACAGATAAACCCTGGTTTCACGAGGTGAAGAGGTACCTTGAAACTCAGGAATACCCCGAGGGTGCATCTGTTAATGATAAAAAGTTTCTGAGGAGGTTCACGGAGAAGTTCTTCATCAGCAATGGTATCCTTTACAAGCGTAACCATGACTCAACCTTGCTGCGATGCGAGGATAAGAACGAAGCAGAAAGGATTATGGTAGAGTTACATGAAGGTACCTTCGGGACTCATTCCAGTGGACACACTATGGCAAAGAAAATCCTACTGGCAGGATATAATTGGTCCACAATGGAAGCCGATTGTTATCAGCATTCTCGGACCTGTCATAAGTGCCAAGTCTATGCTGATAAGGTGCACATACCTCCAGTTCCTCTGAACTTCTTGACAACTCCTTGGCCTTTTGCAATGTGGGGAATAGACATGATTGGCGAGATCAAACCTACTGCGTCTAACGGGCATCATTTCATCCTGGTAGCTATTGATTACTTTACGAAGTGGGTTGAAGCAGCTTCCTTTGCTACTGTAACCAAGAACGTCGTGGCATGGTTCATTCGACACAATCTGATTTGTCGATATGGTGTACCAGAGAGGATCATTACTGACAATGGTATAAATCTCAACAATAAGATGATCACCGAACTCTGCAAACAGTTCAAGATACAACATCCCAACTCTTCTCCTTACCGTCCGAAGATGAATGGGGATGTTGAAGAGACTAATAAGAACATTAAGAAGATTGTGAAGAAGATGACGGTGACATACAAAGACTGGCATGAGATGTTACCGTTTGCTCTTAATGGGTACCGTACCTCAGCGCAGACGTCAACAGGGGCAACACCCTATTCCTTGGTTTATGGCATGGAGGCCGTCTTACCCATTGAAGTTCAGATACCCTCTCTTCGGATTATGAAGGATGCCGATTTGAGCGAAGATGACTGGATTCAGACCCGGCTTGATTAACTGAACTTAATCAACAAAAAGAGACTTACTTCTATTTGTCATGTTCAAACGTACCAAAAACGGATGATCAAGGCATTTAACAAGAAAGTTAAACGACAGGAGTATCAAGTTGAGGATCTGGTAATCAAGCGCATCATACTACCACAATGTGATCCCAGGGGCAAATGGACCCCTACCTACGAAGGGCCATTTGTGGTTAAGAACATTTTCTCATGAGGAGCGATGATTCTAACTACCATGGATGGTGACGACCTTCCTCACCCCGTCAATGCAGACATAGTGAAAATATACTACGCATGAACAAAGACCCATTAGGTTGACTGGCCTAGGCAAAAATAAGGGCTTCCCAGCGAACCAAAAGGGTTCGGGAAAAAATAAGGGATGAAATTAAAAAAAATCTGTACACCCGGCAAGTCGAAAACCTGAAAAGACGGCTTGGGCAAAAAAGGGTATCTTGGTGGACTGAAAACCCGAAAGGGCGGTCCAGGCAAAAATTAGGGATTAAAGCGTAACACTATGTCTCATTGGATCACCTCGCAACCAGACTTCGGTATCGACTATTAAGCTCGGACGGCACCAATCAGTCTGATCCACCTTCAACCAAGTAGCAAAGTGATGAGATGCTCGATGACATAAAGGCAATAGCAGAGTTGGAACCCAGCGGGATTGTTCACATAGCTGTTTTTCTTTGTTTTTCACAAATTGTATAAACTCTATTGTTTGGCGGTGTTCTCTTACTAGGACGTCAGCCTCTTGTACAAAAAACGCCTATTTACAAGCTAACTTCAAAATCAATACAAGTCATTTTTACAAAGAAATTTCAATCTGTTTTCCTTTTTTCTATTTTGTTTTGCGAGAACGTCCAAATGTTCATTTTTGATATATGCATTTGACATTGATTGCTGATCATAAATATTCATATGCGAAACAAAAGACGATTACTCGTAATATTAGAAACAGGGGCAAACGAGAAATGTCCAAACCGTACAGTTTCCCTACCCACCAGGTATATGGATAGACCTAGTTGGAGAAAACGATTGAAGGTGCATTCACTACCCGCAGAGTAAGGAGAAAGATAGTGGTGTTAGCTCTCCCCCGCTGAGACTCGCAACTGTGAATGAATTGACGATATTCTCCCCAAAGCAGAGTTTATCTACCATCAGCACTAAAAAGTCTTAATATCCCCAGCGGATTATAAAAATTATCCCCAGTGGAGTTTGAAGAATTATCCACAGTAGACTCTGGAAAAATATCCCCAGTAGAGTCTAAAAGGTTATTCTCCGTGAAGTCGCGACTAGAAAATCATCCCCAACGGAGTTCTTTCCTTTCACAAATAGAAATTCAATCCCCAACAGGTTTCATTATCACCAGCAACGGTAGTTCATCCCCAACTGAATTTATCAGCGGAATCCTCAGCAGAGCATCTCTTCCCCACAGAGTCATTCTCTCGTCAGTTTATTCCCCAGCGGAGTTATCCTCTCCTGCAGGTTTATTCTCACAATCATCTTCATTCATTATCCCTAGTGGAAACGAAGAATTCAATTCTTTTCTCCAACAGCAATCTGGGATTTATTTTCCCCAGCTAAAAACATCACATTTCCATACATCATGACATGTATACGCATCATACGACACAATCTCATTTATTTTGAGAACATCATCGCTTGATACATATCCTGCATTACATAGAGCTAACCTTTACCTTTCAGGAAGGATACGATTAAATTCTCACGAAATTCAAGCTATGAAGCTTTTACCTCAGTTGAATTACGGACGAGTTCCTAAATTTCAGCAGAGATGATTCCTCAGTTGAATTACGGACGAGTTCCTAAATCTCAGTAGATATGTTTCCTCAGTTGAATTACGGACGAGTTCCTAAATATCAGCAAAGATGTTTCCTCAGTTGAATTACGGACGAGTTCCTAAATCTCAGCAGAGATGATTCCTCAGTTGAATTACGAACGAGTTCCTAAATCTCGACAGAGATGTTTCCTTAGTTGAATTACGGACGAGTTCCTAAATCTCAGCAGAGATATTTCCTTAGTTGAATTACAAACGAGTTCCTAAATCTCAACAGAGATGTTTCCTCAGTTGAATTACGGACGAGTTCCTAAATCTCGACAGAGATGTTTCCTTAGTTAAATTATGGACGAGTTCCCAAATCTCGACAAGGATGTTTCCTCAGTTGAATTTCGGGCGAGTTCCTAAATATCAACAGAGAGTATTCCTCAATAGAATAAACGGATGAGTTCCTAAATTTCAATAGAGATGATTTCCTCAGTAGAATACGGACGACCGAAGCTCCTAAAATTCTACTTCTCTCAACAAAGATCAGCCTTCCCCAGCGGAATCTTCCTCAATAACAGGTATACAAGCTCTCGCTAAGGAGTCTCTTATGCGATCGACACTCCTTCAGATGGAATCTATAAGCCCATCCCCTCATCAGCAATTTCCAAATGGCATCTATAAGCCCATTCCCGACATCACAAGACAGTTACCACTTCACGCGAGTGCAAATTTCTGGGCACTCTAGTGTTCAATCCTCTTCCACCTTCGGATCACGAAAGGAACGAAAGCCAATCTACATCCTCAGGTTTAAGAAGATTGAACAGGGGCATCTGTTGTACCCCAAAATTTTCCCTCCCATATTTCTCAAAACATTTCAAGAAAGATCCTCAAGTTGCTCAAGGAAGTCCAAGGGTTGGCCAGACGAGCTCTCTCCTAAGGCAGTCTACCCCAAATTAGGGTTTCATGTTGCACCAAGACATTTGAGTACAAGTGTTCCCAAATGCTCAACATTGTCCTAGTATGTTCTTAAGACCTTCCATGTCAAGTTTCAAGCCTTGCAGAGGAATTTTGCTCAGTCAATTGCTCAAAGGTCCAAAAATCGACTGTGCTAGGGCAAAAGTCAATTGTGACCTACATACAGTTAGATTTCAAGATTTTTGGTCAACATACTAATTTTGAAGTATATTTCATCATTTGATCAAGGGTTTATCATGATTCATCAAGGATTGCTCATAATTCATCAAGACTCAAAAGTTGCTAAATTAGGGTTTTGTAGGAAAAGTCAACTCAACTTTGACCAAGCATAACTTTCTCATACTTTAAGAGAAATGACCCATCCAAAGATCATTTTGAATAGGATGAAATTCCCTATAATCCATCTTCATATCCAAAGTTCAAAATATGAACTCACAAGAAGTTATGAATTTGGACATTATAGGTCATTTTGAAAAGTCAACAAAAACACCTTTTTTGTCAAAGCTTCATACATGAGCATGGAATATCAAATTGAGATGAGACCAAAAGGGTTGATTAGAGGACATCTCAAGATTTCTAAAAAGTCCATGAACACCTCCAAATAGTCAAAATTGATGAAGTTAGGCATTGTTGAAGTTGACATTTTTTGCAAAATTGCCAAAAGTTAACTATCCCCAAAACATCAAATTTTGCCAAATGGGCCCAATCTTTTTCACTTGTTTTAAGTTGGCAACATAGCCCACGAGCTCTAGCCTTTGCCACTTGTCCATATCTTATTTTTATTATTTATTTTGGTTTTTATTTGAATTAATCCAATTTAAATAAAAAACAAATCAAATAAAATCCAAAATATTGAAAGTAAGAGATTTTGTGCTTGTTTCAGGCTTTATAATACAGCTAGCAATCATTCAAATTCGTGCAAGGCATTAGAGTGAACAAAAAGATTGAAAAAAATCCATTTTTGGAAAGATCTTAAAGGTGAATCAAATCAAATCAAAAATCATTGAAGAAGAAAGATTTGGACCAGTTTTGCAACCCTAATCCCTTCACTAATACATATAGAACGAGGCCAGACCTAAAAGAGGGCTAGAAACAGGCGCAAGAGCAAGAACCGAATTTGAAGAAAAGCAAGAAAAGTGTGAGATCGAATTTGCACTTAGAGGCATCCTTAAGACCTTTGAACGATCTCAATCGACTCCTGGGACTCTCAGCAAGCTAAAGCAACCAAGAACAAGTCCATTCCAGTCCCAAAACGCACTGTAAGTCGCTCACGACATAGCCCTGTTCTTGAATTCGAATCTCATAATATAGGCATTGTTAGGATGAATTAATTGCATATTCTTGATCTATGAGGCATTTGCAAGCTTTCTACATCATTCAATTTCATTTATATGGCCTATACTGTAAATCACCATTGCTAGGTTTCAAAGTTTTGTTTTAGGGTTTTTGATTACAGGGAAAATTGGTCTTCGTAAGTGGTACCATTGTGTTCAGGATGATGAGACGAACTCAACCATGGTGCTAGTTTCCATTTATGTTGCCCATGGAGGATTTTGGAATGAACACGGCCTATAGCGACGGACAAAACGTCCGTAGGTAAAAGTGTTTTACTTTTACCCACAGAGAGAGGAAGGAGACGATTAGCTGTCATCCCACCATTGGCTTGTTTAAACGTTGGCGCGCATTTTTTGACAATTCTCCATTAATATTTGTTTTTGCATATTATTATTATTACTCCATTAATGTACAGCAAAGCAAAATGGCATAGTGGTGGCCACGTGAGCGCTTAAGGCTTTAGAGACTGGAGGTCAGGGGTTCGATCCCTGCCTCCAACATTTGCTATTTTTCTTGTTTTCTTTCAGGCGATTCAGTACACGCGCAAGCCAGGAGATCCACCATATACCATCATCATCAAACATGCCAGATGGCCAGATGGCCAAATCTGATGGCCACCACTGAAGGTGCATCATGAGCCAAAGTCAGCGTGCTACACAGGATCACAAAAGTCAACGTGGACCTCTATTTGGGCCTAGAATCCTGACTATTGACACCCCCATTCTCAGGACCATCTCTATCCTTTGATACTTTTTTTTATATATTCCATTTAAATTATTTACTATTTTATTTTACTAACCAAAAATAATTTTCTTTTTTATAAAAAAATCACCAAAATATTTCCATGTCCAATTAAAATTAGAATTTTATTTTTCATCAATAAATTAATTAATTTAATTAGGTTTGATTAAATTAGAAAACTTTAATTTCCTTTTGCAAATAATTAAAATTAATTAGAATAATTAAGTTTTATTACTAACTTAATCATTTTATTTCTTTCCTAAAATAAAAAAAAATCCAAAAATATGTCATTTAATTATTTTCATTAATTAATTTAATTAACTAATTAATTTTTGCATTTAATTTAGAAAACTTATTTCTTTTATTAAAAACAACAAAAAACAATTTTCTCTTTTTAGGATAGGAGGGTCAAAACCCTAATTTTCGCATTCGATCTAATTTTCTCGCGCACTTTATTTTTATCCCAATTATTGTATCTGCTCACAGTTTGTAATAATTTTAATTAGGACTTTTACCTTTATCGCTTTTACTTTCAAAGGGTTTGTTTTTGGCTATGTAAATACCCAAAGCCTTGTAATAGTGTAGTTTAATTTCCGCATTTTAAATTCCGCAAATTATTAACTGTTAGAGGTATAAATAATTAGGGTTTGCATGACAAGATTGTATGTCTAATTTTAAAACAGTTAGATCACCCTAAATGTGCAAAGATAAATAAACTGAAATTGAAACACTCACACATGTGCACTCCTAGGGTACACTCCCACTTGGTTGCCTTCGGTAAATGGTCATTGAGTATAGGATACTTTAGTGGTCGTCCTTTTGTCCAAAGATCAAACTTGCCTCAGAATAGTTGCCTCGGAGATTTGGTGCCTCAGATAATTGATCTAAGACATTAGGGTTACTACTAAGACGTCCTGACATTGCTTTAGTGACCGTACGTCCCTTTCGAATTGACCCTCAAAACTCAAACGACGGTGCTACCTACTCACTAATAGTGGGATAGCGCTGTCTAAAGGAAACAAGCATAGAACACTCCTTTTTTCGAGTAGGTAGATTAGTTCTTAGGTACTTGCTCAATCAAATACAAAACTTTTTCACACTTAAACTCCTTTATAAACAAAGTTTTCAAAAACACTTCATTACACTCTTGAGGACAGAAGCAAGAGTTAAATTGAAGTCAAAACAAAAACTTTTCAAAGCGCACAAACACAAAGAAAACAATTTTGAAATTGATGAGCAAGTACCTAAGAGCCCGTAGATAACTACGGATAGAAAGGGTGCTAATACCTTCCCTTTCTATAAATCTACCCCCCGTACTCAGAAATATTTCGAAAAAAGGAATTTTTCTGTGATTTTTCCTTTCCTTGTTGGATAAAATAAAAGACGGTGGCGACTCTTGCTTACCGCGACATTTTGCAAAAACAAACGCAAAACGCAAACCAGCAAAATTTCCTTAACGAAATAGGGAAACCACATCCCAGTTCTGGCCACCGTATCACAATACTGGTTTATCTTTTTTCTTCACAAATGTCGCGGTAAGCAAGAGTCGTCACCGACTTTTATTTCATCCAACAAAGGAAAAGGGAAAAGAACAGAAAAAACCTTTTTTCGAGAATATTTATGAGTACGGGGGGTAGATTATGGAAAGGGAATGTGTTATCACCCTTTCCATCCATGGTTTTCCATGGGCTCTTAGGTACTTGCTCATTTTGAAATTGCTTGTGTGTTTTGAAAAGATTTTGTTTAACTTTGTTATAACCCTTGTATCTGTCCTCAAGAGTGTGACGGAGTTGTTTTTGAAAACTATTTTGAAAGTGTTTGTGTGAAAGAGTTTTTGTTGTTTTGAGCAAGTACTTAAGAGTTTCTACCTACTCGAAAAGACTGTTCGTTTTCTCGTTTCCTTTAGACAGCGCTATCCTACTATTAAGGGGTAGGTATCCCCATCGTTGGAGTTTAAGGGACATTCGAAGGGACAATTACGGTAACAAAAGCAATGGTTAGGAAACCTTAGTAGTTACCCTAGAGTCCTAAAGATCTCTCTGAGGCAACATTCGAACGGGTCATTTTTGATCTTTTGAGACTAGATGGCAACGGCTAAAACTCCCTACACTTCATGATCGTTTATCGAAGGCAACCGAAGTAGGGATATACCCTAGGAGTGAGCATGTGCAAGTGTTTGATTTCAATTAATTATCTTTGCACAATTAGGGTTTTCTACTGTTTTAATTTCATTTGTCTTTTGCATGCAAGCCTATTATCCATACATCTAGACAATTTATAGTTGCGGAAATTAAAAGCGGAAAAGTAAATCTACGCTATTACAAGGCTTCGGGGAGGGGGTTACATAACCAAACTGGGGATTAAACAGTAAGTAAAAATTGGTAAAATAAACCCTAATTAAAAACTATTACAAACCTCGAGACAATCACAATAATTGGAATTATAAATAATTAAATGGCACGAGACGAATTAAATACGAGAGTCAAAGTCTAAATTCGAAGGAAATCAAAGAAAATATTTTTGTTATTTTTTTATTGATAAAATTAAATATTTGCAAATTAAACCTAATTTTCTAATTGATTTTAATTATGGAAAAATAATTTAAATTGCCCTAATTAAATTAATTTAATTAATTAATGAAATTAATTATAAAAAAACCTAATTCTAATGCTTGATGACTTTATGATTTTATGATTTTATGATTTAGTAAATAAAAATGTTTTTTTTTGAAATAAATAAAATAAAAAAATAAAATAGAATAATAAAAAAATAAGAAAGAAAAACCAAAACTGGGCCTGTTGCTGGAAGCGAACTGGGGGTGCAAAGTTGAAATTGCCAAGGCCCAAATTGGTTGGCCCATGTTCCTTGCGTGTAATCCCATGTAGACTGACTTCAGAGAGTGCACCATGGGCTGCTGTGGCTAGATACTGGATCTGGATCAAGGGATGATCCAATGGTTGAGATTTGGAGCGCATGATGGAGGCTTGGAATAGTGATGTATGGGATCCTGCATATAAAGATTAGAAAATAAGAAAAATGTCTGGACCTGGGATCGAACCCAGGTCATTCCTCTCATACGCGCTTGGCATTACCGTCTAGGCTGGCTAATTTGTTTGTAAATATAATAACATAAATAAAACATAAAGAAAATATTAAGCATTATGCCAAAAACGCGCGCAGATTCAAATCTCCCAATGGGAGTCTGCCACTTCATCGTCTTTTTCCTGCAACCGTTGTTTTAGGTAACAACTTTTACCAACGAACACAGTCCATCACTATAACCCATGCGTTTTCAAAAAATCAAGAATATGCAATATAAATTCATGGCAAGGCCAAGGTTCAATTGGGTTTGATGCCCTGAACACGATGGTGTCCTTATTTTGGACCAATTTGGCCTGTATCAAAAGATCCCAAATTGAAGCTTCAAACCCTAAATTTGGTATCGTGTGATTCCTGCATCCATACTCAAATTAAAAAATCTAGATACGTTGCATACATGATAACAAGCATGCATATATACTTATAACATGTTATTGATGCCAGAATCAATGAAAACGATTTTCAAAAAGGGAGAAAACTGTGAGACTTGATGTGCGTGATTCTGGACATTTTAGGCCTTGAGGATGATTGGGATAGCTTCAGAAAACATCCAGGAACAGATTGTTGGCCTTGAAATTGCTTGAATTGGTCTATGGGAGAGAATTCGATCTGCACTTTTCTTCCAAAATTTGCAACTTTGTTCTTCATTTTTCACGACCCAATCCTTGTTTTTTTTGCTTTGGATGTGTTGTGGACATATAAGGGACTAATTTAGGTCAACAAATTTAGACTAAATCTTGGAGATTGATGAGAAAGAGATTTGATTTTAAACTTGATTATTTTCTTTCTAAACTTGGGCAAAACATGCTATTTTCATTCCAATTAGCCCTTGCACGACTTATTCAATTTGCTAGCTGTTCATGGACTCATAATATGCTCACAAAATCAAATCTTTGATTTTATTTGATTATTCTACTATTTAAATTGATTTATTTTGATTTAAATGGATAAAAAATCATAATAAATAATAAAAATAATAAAATAATAGGTGGATAAGCTCGGGGGTCGTGGGTTCTCTTAGGAACAAGTTTCAAACAAGAAAACATGGGCCCATTTGGAAAAAAAAGTCATTTTAATCAATGTTGACTTCATACACATTTCCAAAAATTGGTCAACTTTGACAATACATATCTCCCTCAATTTTAATCCTAAGAAGGTTTTCCTAGACTTTTTAGAAAGCTTAGGATGTCCTATAAACAACCCTTTTTGTATCATCTCAATTGGATCTTCCATTCTCATGTAAGAAGCTTTGACCCAAAAGGTGTTTTTGTTGACTTTTTGAAATGACCTAGAATGTCTGAATTTATATCTTTTCATGAGTGCATTTTTTGAACTTGAGGGCTGAAGATGAGTTGCATGGAATTGAATCCTCTTAAAAATTATCCTTGGATGGGAAATTTCTGATAAGGTATGAGAAATTTTTTCCCGGTCAAAGTTTGATTGACTTTTCCTATAGAAACCCTAATTTAGCATCTTTTGAGTTTTGATGAATTTGGGGCATTCCTTGAGGAATAATGATTAACACTTGATAAAATGATGGATATTACTTCAAAGTGTTGAGTTTGACCAAAAATATTGAAGTTTGACTTTATGTGGGCCACAATTGACTTTTGACCTAACATAGTTGATTTCCAAGCATCTGAGCAGTTGACTGAGCAAACTTGTAGTGCAAGGCATGAAACTTGGCATGAGTGGTCTTGAGAACATATTAGTACCATGGAAAATATTTGAGGCCTTTGTAGCTCACCCATCTTGATGAAAATGGAAACCCTAATTTGAGGCTCATTGTCTTAGGAGGAGGATTTGTCGGGTTAATCCTTATGTATCCTTGGGCAAGTTGAGGACCTCTAGGAGCATGTTTTGAATAAAATGAGAGGGAAAATTTTGGGGTACAACATCTGCCCCTGTTCAATCTTCTTAAACCCGAGGATGTAGATTGGCTGGTCTGCCTTTCGTGATCTGAACGTGGAAGATTATTGAACACTAGAGTGCCCAGAAATTTGCACTTGTCTGAAATGATGCTTAATTTGAATAGGTAGTATTGGGAATGGGCTTACATATGCCATTTGGAGAAGATAACGGGGAGTCATCGGAGATGGGCTTAAAGATGCCATCCATAATAAGATATCGGTTGCATAAGATATTCCTTTGCAAGAATTCTTGTACCTGCCATTGAGGAGGACTTCGCCTGGGAATGTTGATTTGTGTCTTGGGAAATAAAGTATAGGAGCTTAGGTTGTCCATTAATCTACTGGGGAATTAACTCTTGACTAATGAGACAAAAGTGAGCTGCATATCTGGTCACGGTCCAAGCTGCACAGCGACTTACTGGGGAAATGTGAAATCGTCCGTGTCTGGTCGGGTCTAGATCTTACAATGTTGTAAACTGTTATCTGGAGATAAGAGAGAAGGAACCTGGATAGTAGGATGCTTCGAAATGAAAGCCTAGATAGCAGGGCTATGAGAAGGAACCTGGGTCGTAGGGTTACTTCAAAATGAAAGCCTGTATATTAGGGCTATGAGAAGGAACCTGGGTCGTAGGGTTACTTCGAGATGAAAGCCTGGATAGTATGGCTATGAGAAGGAACCTGGGTCGTAGGGTTACTTCGAGATGAAAGCATGGATAATAGGGCTATGAAAAGGAACCTGGATAGTAGGGTTACTTCGAGATGAAAGCCTGGATAATAGGGCTATGAGAAGGAACCTGAGTCGTAGGGTTACTTCGAGATGAAAGCTTGGATAGTAGGGCTATGAGAAGGAACCTGGATAGTAGGGTTACTTCGAGATGAAAGCCTGGATAGTAGGGCTATGAGAAGGAACCTGGGTCGTAGGGTTACTTCGAGATGAAATCCTGGATAATAGGGCTATGAGAAGGAACCTGGATAATAGGGTTACTTCGAGATGAAAGCCTGGATAGTAGGACTATGAGAAGGAACCTGGATAGTAGGGTTACTTCGAAATGAAAGCTTGGATAGTAGGGCTATGAGAAGGAACCTGGGTCACAGGGTTACTTCGAGATGAAAGCCTGGATAGTAGGGCTATGAGAAGGAACCTGGGTCGTAGGGTTACTTCGAGATGAAAGCCTGGATAGTAGGGCTTATGGGAAGGAACCTGGGTAAGGTTGCTTCGTGAGGAGTTTGGGTAAAACTACATCAGAACCGAGAAGGAACCTGGGTAAGATTGCTTTGTGCTGAGTTTGGGTAAAACTGCATCTGAACCAAGAAGGAACCTAGGTAAGGTTCCTTTGTAAGGAGTTTGGGTAAAACTACATTTGAACCGAGAAGGAACCTTGGTAAGGTTGCTTCGTAAGGAGTTTGGGTAATACTGCATCTGAACTGAGAAGGAACCTAGGTAAGGTTTCTTCGTGAGGAGTTTGGGTAAAATTGCATCTAAACCGAGAAGGAACCTGGATAAGGTTGTTCGGGATAAGTACGTGTAGGTCTATGGGAAGTAACCAGGGTAAGGTTTCTTCCTGGGGGGTTTGGGTAAAACTGCATCTGAACCGAGAGGGAACCTGTGTAAGGTTGCTTCTTGAGGAGTTTGGGTAAAACTACATCTAAACCGAGAAGGAACCTGAATAAGGTTGCTTCGGGATAAGTCCGTGTAGGGCTATAGGAAGGAACCTGGGTAAGGTTGCTTCGTGAGGAGTTTGGGTAAAACTACATCTGAACCGAGAGGGAACCTGGGTAAGGTTGCTTCATGAGGAGTTTGGGTAAAACTACATCTGAACCGAGAGGGAACCTGGATAAGGTTGCTTCACAAGGAGTTTGGGTAAAACTACATCTGAACCGAGAAGGAACCTGGGTAAGGTTGCTTCGTGAGGAGTTTGGGTAAAACTACATCTGAACCGAGAAGGAACCTGGGTAAGGTTTCTTCGTGAGGAGTTTGGGTAAAACTACACCGGAACCGAGAAGGAACCTGGGTAAGGTTGCTTCGTGCTGAGTTTGGATAAAACCGCATCTGAACTGAGAAGGAACATGGGTAAGGTTGGTTCGTGAGGAGTTTGGGTAAAACTGAATCTGAACCGAGAAGGAACCTAGGTAAGGTTGCTTCATGAGGAGTTTGGGTAAAACTGCATCTGAACCGAGAAGGAACCTAGGTAAGGTTGCTTCATGAGGAGTTTGGGTAAAACTGCATTTGAATCGAGAAGGAACCTGGATAAGGTTGCTTCGGGATAAGTCCGTGTAGGGCTATGGGAAAGAACCTGGGTAAGGTTGCTTTATGAGGAGTTTGGGTAAAACTACATCTGAACCGAGAGGGAACCTGGGTAAGGTTGCTTCGGAAGGAGTTTGGGTAAAACTACATTTGAATCGAGAAGGAACCTAGATAAGGTTGCTTCAGGATAAGTCAGTGTAGGGTTATGGGAAAGAACCTGGTTAAGGTTGCTTCGTGAGGAGTTTGGGTAAAACTACATCTGAACCGAGAGGGAACCTGGGTAAGGTTTCTTTGTGAGGAGTTTGGGTAAAACTATATCTGAACCGAGAGGGAACCTGTGTAAGGTTACTTCATGAGGAGTTTGGGTAAAACTACATCTGAACCTAGAAGGAACTGGGTAAGGTTGCTTCGTGAGGAGTGTGGGTAAAACTACATCTGAACTGAGAAGGAACCTGGGTAAGGTTGCTTCGTGAGGAGTTTGGGTAAAACTACATGTGAATCGAGAGGGAACCAGGGTAAGGTTGCTTCGTGAGGAGTTTGGGTAAAACTACATCTGAATCGAGAAGGAACCTGGGTAAGGTTGCTTCGTGATTATAAATTCGTGTAAAACTTCAGAAGGAACCTGGGTAAGGTTACTTTGGGCTAAGTTTGTGTAAAACTTCAGGAGGAACCTAGGTAAGGTTACTTCGGGCTAAGTCTGTGTAAAACTTCATTTGGAGATGTATGGAAGGGACCCGTGTAAGATTTTATAGGATAAACCCGTGTGAAGATGCATTTAGGAGAGACCCGTGTAAGATTGCTTTGTGACGAACCCGTGTAAAGCTGCATTTGGTCACGCAGATAATTACTCTGTTTAGTTTCAGGAGCTTATCTTGGAACTGCTGGAAATTGTTGATGATAACTGTTGTACCCCAAAATTTTCCCTCCCATTTCCTCAACATTTTCTCATCACAAGACCCTTGGAGCTCAAGATCCAGTTAGGGTTTTCTCTGCTCAAGACTTCTCCTTGCACTGTTGACCCAAATTAGGGTTTGTGTTTGCACAAAGTTATTTTGACCTAAAATGCCTAAGATGACTTTCATGCTTCATGTTGAACTCCCAAGTTTATCCATACCAAGTTTCAAGTCTTGATTCCAAATCTTGCCCAGTCAATTGGACATTTGACATAGAAATCAACTGTATTGGGGAAAAAGTCAACTGTGGCCAATTGACAGTCAAATCTCATGAAAATTGACCCACATCAACATTATGAACTCACATGGACCATTTGATCAATTTTGGATCACAATTCCACAAGAAATTTGATCAGATCACCAAAAGGGCAAAATGGTCATTTTTAGGGTTTTGACTGCACCAAGGCAATTTTTGACTGTTTGACCTAGCCAATGGCAAACCAAGCTCACATATGGACTCAAGGACCCCATGGAATTGTCTTGACATGCTCAACAAGTTCAAAAGATCCCAAATACACAAGATTGACAGTTGAATTTCCCAGTCAATTGATCAATTTTGACTGTATACTGAAAAGTCAAACTTTGACTTTTTGGTCAAAATCAAGTGTCAAGATTCATTTTTCATCAAAACATGCCAAATCATGAAACTTGTTCATCAAGAAATCAAGAATTGCAAATTAGGGTTTGAAATGAAGATTTTTCATAACTTAGAATTTTTCTAAGTTATGAAAAACCCTAATTTTTTCCTAACTTTGTCCCACTTTATCACCAAGATTCATTTGGATTCAAGCAAAAGTCAAAACATGAAAGTTGTAGCCTATTACAAAATCTACAACTTTGAATCACAAAGTTTCCTCAAAAGAGGCTTGTAGCTCAAGTTACAATTTTTGGAACAAGGGTACCAAACCATTCTTAACTTAGAGAAAATTTGACCTATTTTAGGCAAGGTTTTTACCTAACTTCAAGACCATTTTTCACATACTTCCACTTGGAATTTCAATTTTCATTTCAAAGATGGATTGTAGTACACATTCCAAGCTTTCCAAAATGTCCAAGAACTCATCAAACAACCTCATGGTTAGGGAGAATCGAATTTGGCAAGTTGGGAAAAACTCACTTTGTTCATGACCAAGTTACGTGTCCATAACCTTGCATTTTTGAACTCAGCATGCCTTAAGCTAGATTACAGGTCTTTTATCTCATATACACTCCATAATTTAATGCCAATCCTTTGTGCCAAGGTGTTGTTCTATGAGTTTGGACATTGTATGCAAGTTTAATCCATTTTTAGATAAAGCATTATATCCATTTTAGAAAAGTTGCACTTTATGTCAAGATGCAAATCCAAGCAAGTACAGTTAAGATCTCTTTGGCACAAGTTTATGAGCTAATTGCACTGATCAAGACTAAGTTGTGCAGCATAGATTGGGGGCCTCTACCTGTCTAAAAACTCAAGTGGCCATCTCTTGCTTAAGGGTGAAGAAACCTAACATAACATTACACAACTTTCATCTCAGCTAACACAGGCCTAAACAAAGACTTTGTACACTTTCTAAACATCCATTCTGAGCTAGAGCACAAGCCAACCATCTCCAACACCTTCCCATTCACAGAATCACCATTGAACTGCCCAAAACAGGGCATCCCTGCAGTTTCAGTTCCATAGCTCAAACCTTCCATGCATTCTTGCTAAAAACACTTCAAACACATCCCATAATATCCCTTGAAGCTATTCCAAACCTCAAACACGACCTGTAACACTCCCAGGCTACATCACCATTTTCATTTTCTTGTTTTGCAGTTGAAGTTCCATAGCACGATTCAAAAGGTTTCAAGACAAAGTAAAGCTTGGAATAACATCCCTGGACATCAAGGAAGCTGTACCAATCATCACCTTGCATTGAAGACACCTCCATCACCAGATACAACTTCAACTGAACAGGTAAGTTCATTAATTCGTATCTCTCTATCCAGGCATTGTTAGCTTTAGGTTTGTGAAGAAAACATGTCACATTCATAGTCCTGAACATGCCCATGTAATTAGATTTCATTTATATTATGTGTGCTTAGAGAATTTTAAGTCTGAACATTGAACAAAAACTAGGTCAGGAATTGGGGGAGAAGAAATTCTCTCTCATCTTAGAGAGTTAAGTCAAGTTCTTTATATGGTTGGATTCGTCTTTTAATGCTCTACATTTTTCATGTTGTGAGTTTTGCTTGAAAGTCCAGGAATTGGGAGATAGAAAACGCGTGGATGGTTGTTCAAACATTGTTCTGAGGTTGAAGATGAAGTCTTCTTGGGCTGGGCCTGAGTTGACTTTCTTTTCACACCATGCTTTTGCTTTTACACCCCCTAGGCCCATTTTGTTTATTTTTATGATTTTTTGACTTTTTCTTTTTTGCTCTGACTTATTTATTTTTTCTTATAATATTAAAAATATAAAAAATATTTTTTACACCATTTTCATATTTATTAGGCATTTAAATAATACTTGTACATAAATAAATATATAAACATACTTTTATTCAAAATACTAAAAAATAATGCAAACACATTTATTTTCTGATTTTTATTTTATTTTATCTTCTGAAAATATTTTATGAAAATATACTTTTTTTTTAATAAATATTAAATATTATTATTTTGTATATATAATATATTTAATAAATAATATAAATACATATATATTTATTAGTATATTTAGGTCAAAAATACAAAAATATATACATTTTTATTTTTATTAATATTTAATATTAAAAATGCCTTTTTGACAAATATATTTCATTTTTATTTTATTTTTGTATATAATAAATAAATATTGTACATATTAAATAATTAATACTTTTATTTAATAAATAAATTAGGGTTTTGCCCCAAATACATAAAAAATCCAAAAATTGATACTTTTTTTATTTTGTTTATTTGACATATAAAAATACTTTTTTTTCATACATATAAAAAAAACATTTTTGCATCTTGCATATTTATTCTTATGTTATTTAATTATTGTACATTAAATATCTTGTAAATTCCCAAATTGATGTAATAGTCTAGGTTTAAATTCCTTGTCAAATACCCCCCATTTGAACATTTGTACCCCCTTCCCATATATTGTGTTGTAATAGCTTAGTAACTTTATTTTTCGCACTTTAACGCTTTCTAAATATACCATGCTAGAATTAGGGTTTGTATGCAAATCAAAAACAACAAAAATAGTTTGACCTAATTTCAAGATAATCAAGCATGAAAATGGACAACACTAATCACACTTGCACCCCTAGGGTATTCCACTTGTTGCCTTCAATAAATGGGCCATATTGCATGTTAGGTCTCTTTGGGCAAAAAAAAAAAAAAATAATCAAATGATCATAGTCCCTCGATGACGCTTTCAAAAGTTGCCTAAACAAATGATCAAGTCCCTTAAGAAAATTGCCCAAAGATACTTGGCACCATTGCAATTATGGTCTAAACGATGACCCGCGCACGTCCCTTTCACATCCTAACACAAGATTGTCCACCAAATGCAATGGTGGAACAAAATTGTTAAAAGGGTTAAAACATAGCAAAGATCTTTGAGAAATTTAGGGTAGATAGCTTTTAGTTACTTGCTAACTTGCAAAACAAAACACTTGCCTATTTCTAAACCACACATCACTACATTTTCAAAACAACTTTCAAAAACAAATGAAAACCTTTTCAAAAGACATACACCTTTGTATACATCCCAACATGGATCATTACAAAGGTTGCCACCACATTGGCCTATTTTCAAAAATATTTTCAAACCCACACACACAAAGCACCATTTCAAACAATTGAAAATTAAGGCAAGTTGATCTAAGCAAGTAACTAAGAGCCCATGGATAACCATGGATAGAAAGGGTTCTAATACCTTCCCTTTCTATAATCTACTCCCCGAACCCAAGAAAACATCTCAAAGGTTTTTGCTGTGCTTTTTAATCTTTCCTTAGGATAAAATAAAAAGTCGGTGGCGACTCTTGCTCAACCGAAACATTTGCGAAAACAAACGCAAAAACATAGTCAGTTCTCCCACCGTATCACAGAACTGGCGACTCTGCTGGGGATATTTAAAAGTGGAGTAACCTTAGGGCTTAGATCACCTTTGTTTTCAATTGTTTGCCTTGTTTGCTTTTACATTTGTGGGCTTTGCATCAGAGTTTTATAGATCCTAACCCGGATCTGGGGAATACCCTTTTTTAGGTAGCATAATCTATGAGGGACCTGTCCGGCGTAGACCGACATGGGTGAAGCAGTGGCTACATTGGTGTGGCACCTTGGTCTGTACGATATCCCTTGTGTTGCAACGAGGGGAATATGGGTCTTCTAAGGAGTCATTAAACACCAACTGACCTTAGAACCCTAAATTGACCAAACTTGGCCATTAGAACAGTAGCAATATGCTACACTCATTGAGGCTAAACTCTCGCGATGGTTCTGGCTGCAAGAAAAGATTGCGATGCTGGAGTTATGACCGATTGAGGTTAGTCAATGATTTGAGATCCTCTAGAACCCGATTACTTTTTGATAGGACAGGTTTTAACCAACGAAACTAAAAGAGGGTAATACCTAAACTTAATGCTGACCTGAAAACTAAGGGTTGTCTTGTGTGACTTGTGTGCCTTATCATACTTGTGGTGTGCTTCATCATAGCATCATGCTATCATACCATTGCATGCATCCTGTATAAGGACTAACCCATTTTGAAGACAAAAAAGTTTCATCTTTGCTCTGTTTTGTAGGACATCATGATGCCCGTGCGTAGGAATACTATCCGGCTCAACTTTGTTCAACCACCAACTTTGCTCAAGGATTTGGTTGGTAGGATTCCAAACACTACTTCCTTCATCAAAAGGCATGGTTCTCTCCTTGGCTTGATCACTGCAAAGTGGGACCAACAACTGATAAGTGTCCTGACCCAGTTTTATGATCCCCTGTATCATTGCTTCACTTTTCAAGACTTCCAGCTGGTCCCTACCCTGGAAGAATTCTCTTATTTGCTTGGGATCCATGTTTTAGAGAAAACTCCGTTCACTGGTTGGGAAAAGACTCCTAGGCCTGAAGAGGTTGCTGCAGTCCTCCCCTTGACCAAAGAAGAAGTATTGGCTAACTGGGAAACTAGAAGTGGAGTTAAGGGCTTTTTGGTCAAATTTCTGGTTGGCAAAGCTAATGATTTCTGGAATGACTTAGACTTCAAGGCGTACGAAGACATTCTGGCTCTCTTAATCTACGGTCTGGTATTGTTTCCCAATCCTGACACCTTTATCAGTATCCATGCCATAAGGATCTTCATGTCTCGGAATCCTGTACCCACTCTTTTGGGTGATATCCTGCAACAACTCTATGCTCGTACTGCTCGAAAACGGGGAACTCCGTGGTGTTGTGCTTCTTTGCTAGTGAGGTGGTTTATTTCGCACCTTCCTAAGTTCGTGCTGAAGAATGAAGAAGGAAAGGGTTGGGCTCATAGGTTAATGTCTCTCACTGATAATGACATCACTTGGACTCTCAGAGGTTTGGATGAGGTAGCTGTTATTGATCGTTGCGGAGAATACCCTAATGTCCCATTGATTGGTATCCAAGGAGGAATCTCCTATAATCCATGCTTAGCTCTCCGCCAGTTTGGAAGAGCCAGAAGAGTAGGGCCTCATGAAATGTTGGTTCCTCACTTCCATTTTGAATTTCAGGCAGACAGTGACAAACCACGCCATGGATTCATTAAGGCTTGGGACAGAATTCACAAAGCTGACCCACATGAGTTGGGACCAAAGACTTCTCTACCAATGGAACCCTATTGCAGATGGGTCCGCGTCCGTGCTCAGAAGTTAGGTATGCCGTACGAAGCTGTCAGACCTATCATTCTTGAATCTCCTGATGAAGATGGGGTTCCTCCAACTGTCCTCCCTCCTCAGATACCCACTGATTTTGACACATTGAAGAGATCTTGGGCGCAGCTAAAGGAAGAACGAGATTTTTATCGGGAAAAGTTCAACGAACAGGAACGGAAGATCCAGAGGCTGACTAAGAAATTGGAGGAAGAGCGGGTTTTGAATGACTACATCCATACAGAGAAGAGGAGGCCATGGGAGCACTGATGGGCTTTGAAGATTTCCTTTTACAGCTTTTATTTCCTTTTCAGTATTTTTCATTCCTGTAATGCCTAAGGGCAAGTTGTTGAACAATTTTAAATTTGAATCTAATAAAGTGTGTTTCTCTTTTGTCTACAAAGTTGAATCTCGTTTGTCTTTGAAAACATAAAACATACACATCTCATTGCACCATATGCATGACAGGTACCCCTTTTTCACAGGTTGCTTAATCTTCTTCGCTGTTTATTTGAACAGTCATCATGAATCCAGATTCATCCAGTGAGCAAGCAATCAAGGCCCTTCAGGCCCAAAGTGCCCAGTTTCAAGAGATGGTGATGAACCTAGCCCAAGGGCAGAAAGAGTTGAAGGCTCTGCTCCTAAAAAAGAAGAAGAAGAAGAGGACTGCGTTGTTCAATACTGGACGCAGGTTCGGGAACACACTCCATAACGAGGCTGATCCAACTACTTCCTCTGCAGAGAAAGACAGTCCCCAAGGGGGAGGAGCTCCTAGTCCTGCAGTCTCTGACAACGAGACGGACTACAATGACGAACAATACCCACCTGCTGCTGACCGATACAAGCAATTAGAGGACCGCTTGAGTGCCATGGAGATTCAGAATGTGCCGGGGCTGGATTTCGGAGATTTGGGGTTATCTTCTGGGGTGGTAATCCCCCACAAGTTTAAGGCGCCTGCCTTTGCCAAATATGACGGGGCCTCCTGTCCAAAGCTGCATCTAAGGTCGTACGTAAGGAAGATCCAACCTTACACGGCAGATAAGAACCTTTGGATTCACTTCTTCCAAGATAGCCTTTCGGGGTCACAGCTTGAGTGGTTCTATCAACTAGATGGAACTAGTATCCGACATTGGGAAGATTTGGCGACCGCATTCTATAGACAATATCAATACAATTCTGACCTCGCTCCTACGCGTACCCAACTTCAGGGTATGTCTCTAGGAACGGGCGAAGGGTTCAAAGAATATGCACAAAAATGGAGAGATTTGGCTGGCAGGGTGAAGCCTCCATTGACTGATCATGAGCTGGTTGATATGTTTCTAGGGACCTTGTCTGGTCCATTTTTCAATCATCTGGTTGGAAATTCCTCAGTTGGGTTTACGGATTTGATTCTGACGGGGGAAAGGATAGAAGCTGGCATCAGATCAGGAAAGATACAGAAAGCTGCCTCCGCAAGTACTGAGAAGGGCCTTTCAAGAAAGAAGCAAGTGCCGTCTATGGTCCTAGAAGACAAGTCAAGCCAGAAAACCGCCAAGCCGTCAATGCTTTGGTCATTTCAAAACATGTTGCTGCTCCTCAGCAGTACAATCAACAAAGAGGGGAAAGGCCCAAGAGGCAGTATACTCGGCTGAGTATGACCTTGTCACAAATCTTACCGCAACTGTTATCAACCGACTTGGTGACCATCAAAGAGGCTCCAAAGGTCGTGAATACTGCATCTCCTAAGTATAACCCAAATGCCCGTTGTGCTTATCATTCTGATAGCCCCGGGCATACTACTGATGATTGCTGGGCCCTGAGAAATAAAGTGCAAGACCTTATCGACGCGAAGGAAATTCAGTTTGAGGCGCCTGAGAGGCCAAATGTTGTAACTGCTCCTATGCCCCAGCATAGAGTAAATGCCATTGAGGAAGATTTGTATGCTGTTTCGGTGAATGATGTTGCTACCCCTCTTTTGACTGTTAAGAGGAACTTACTACTAGCCGGTTTATTTCCGGGTTGTAGCAAGGGTTGCCCCCTGTGTGCTGTTATCCCTACCGGTTGTCCGCTGCTGAAATCAGGCATCCAAAGCCTGATGGATAGCAAAGAAATTCTGTTCAAGAAAACTGCTGTTCCATTTGTTTCCATTGAAGAAGTATCTGTCGTCACAATTTTCAACAATCCTACCAAGGCTCCCCCGAGGAAGCCAGTCCAAATTATGTCTATTGCACCCATTACTATTACTGTTCCGGGGCCTCTCCCCTATGAATCTAACAAGGCTGTCCCATGGCATTATGGGGCAGACGTGTATGTGCTTGGAGTGAAGCAGGAGTTCAACACCAGTACCAGTATCAGTAACATCACTGGTCCCGCCAAGATTACTCGCAGTGGCAGGCTCTTCTCGCCTGACATTGCACCGCCAGTTATCCGAAAGCCACTTATCATCACACCCGCAAGTGTGCATGTTCCAAATCAAGTTCCTGTGTCTACTACTGCCGCCGAGTCCTCTGACGCTCGGGGAAAAGAAGTTGCTACCGATTTGCCTGCCAGGACGGAGGCACCAAAAAAGACTGCTGTTGAAGCCTCCCAACAAGAAATGGAGGAAATCCTTAAAATCATTAAAAAGAGTGACTTCAATGTTGTTGAACAGTTGGGGCATACCCCCTCCAAAATCTCTATGCTATCATTGCTGCTATGCTCAAAGGCCCATGCAAAAGCCCTGATTTCATTTCTGAAAACGGCTCATGTGCCGCAAGAGACCTCTACAGATCAATTCACTGACTGTGTGGTTAATTTGACAGCTGACAATGGTTTGAGGTTCTCGGATGCTGACCTTACCGCCAAAGGGAAAATCACAATGATGCCCTGCATGTCTCTATAGAGTGCAGGGGCACTACTCTCGCACACGTGTTGGTGGACACCGGTTCTTCCCTGAATGTTTTGCCCAAGAAGGCATTGGATCGCTTGGATTGTGAGGGCCTGGAATTGAAACCTAGTAACATCATTGTTAGAGCCTTCGACGGTTCTAAGAGGATGGTGCACGGTGAGGTAGACATTCCTATTCGTGTGGGTTCCCAAGTCTTCGACTCAACGTTCTATGTAATGGATATTCGTCCATCTTATTCCTGCTTGTTGGGTCGACCCTGGATTCACAAGGCTGGGGCAGTAACATCCACTCTACACCAAAAGCTCAAATACCCTGTCAAAGGGAAGATTGTTACTGTGCAGGGTGAGGAGGAATACATGGTAAGTCACTTGAATTCATTCCGGTATATCGAGATGGACGGGGAGTTTATTGAAACCCCCTTTCAGCATTTTGAGGAAGTACCTCCAACGTTGGCGTCAGCTGAGGCAGTGGTAGAAGAAGACTTTCCGTTGAAGATGGCTTCCCTGAAGGATGCCCGGGCAGTGATTGAGAAAGGCAAATGTGAAAACTGGGGTCAGCTTCCTGACTTCACTCAAAAGACCAACAAGTTTGGGCTGGGCTTCACTGCAGAAGCTCAGAGGGATGTGCGCAAAGAGAGGATCAGAAAGGCTCCGGTATTTATCACCAACCCAAGGGTGAATGCTATCGAAGAGGACGTAGAGGAAGCAGAGTTTGACAGTTGGATCTATCCAACCACCAGCAACGGACCAAGCAACTGGACGGCAAAGGATTTTACACCTATTACATTTGTCACGCAGTAATTAACTCTTTTGTTTTCAATTTGTAACAAACAATATGTTGAAACTTTTATTGGCTCGGTGTCCTACCCGGGGCATCGTAGCTCCATTTGTGAGGGCTTTTTGTATGACATTTCCATATATCATTAATCAAAACATTGGACGTTTGTTGCATTTCAGATCTTGCGCTCTTTTTCTTTCTGTGTTATATATTGCAAAACAGCTATATTTACACACACTCACTTATACAGGTTTCAATCCACTCTAGATCTCACTGGTAATGACTCTGCTACCACCAGTTATGACTTCGAGAATCCGATCAACTTGGCTGAAGACGAAGGTGAAGATGATTGCAAAGTGCCTGGTGAACTCGCAAGACTGCTACTCCAGGAAGAGAGGGCCATTCAGCCGCATGAAGAGCCGGTGGAAACAGTTAACCTGGGTACTGAGACAGATAGAAAAGAAATCAAGATTGGTGCCAATCTAGAGCTCAGCGTGAAGCAACGATTGATCCAGATGCTACATGATTACATGGAGATATTTTCTTGGTCTTACGAAGACATGCCGGGTTTGGATGCCGACATTGTGGTTCATCACCTGCCTACCAAGGAAGACTGCCCTCCGGTAAAGCAAAAGGTCCGTCGTATGCGTCTAGAGATGTCCGAGAAGATCAAGGCTGAGGTTATGAAGCAATTCGATGCCGGGTTTCTAGCAGTCACTTCTTACCCTCAGTGGGTTTCCAATGTGGTGCCAGTGCCGAAGAAGGACGGTAAGGTCAGAATGTGTGTCGACTACAGGGATTTGAACAGGGCAAGCCCCAAAGATGATTTCCCTCTGCCTCACATCGACGTTCTTGTTGACAATACTGATCAACACAAGGTGTTCTCCTTCATGGATGGTTTTTCAGGGTATAATCAGATCAAGATGGCTCCAGAAGATATGGAAAAGACTACCTTTGTCACTCAGTGGGGCACCTTCTGCTACAAGGTCATGCCATTCGGGTTGAAAAATGCTGGGGCAACCTACCAACGTGCCATGGTTGCTTTATTTCATGATATGATCCATCATGAGATTGAGGTATACGTTGACGACATGATTGCAAGGTCTCAAACTGAGGAGGAGCACCTTGACCATCTGCGGAAGCTGCTTGACCGATTGAAGTTATACAAGCTGAGGTTGAATCCCAACAAATGCACCTTTGGGGTGAGGTCCAGAAAATTGCTAGGTTTCATTGTAAGCGATAAAGGTATTCAGGTGGACCCTGCCAAGGTAAAAGCCATACAAGAGATGCCGACTCCCAAGACAGAGAAAGAAGTTAGAGGCTTTCTGGGACGACTGAACTACATTGCCCGATTCATCTCACATCTAACTGCTACCTGTGAGCCAATCTTCAAATTACTGAAGAAAGATCAAGTAGTACATCGGAATGATGAATGTCAGGCCGCTTTTGAAAAGATAAAAGAGTATCTCCAAGAGCCACCCATTCTTATGCCACCAGTGGAAGGGAGACCTCTGATACTATACTTGACAGTACTTGACAACTCAATGGGGTGTGTGCTGGGGCAGCATGACGAGTCTGGCCGAAAAGAGCACGCTATTTATTACCTAAGCAAAAAGTTTACCGACTGTGAGTCTCGTTACTCACTGCTCGAGAAAACTTGCTGCGCTCTGGTATGGGCTGCTCGCCGGCTGAGACAGTATATGCTGACTCACACCACTTTGTTGATTTCAAAGATGGATCCCATCAAGTACATATTCGAAAATCCTGCTCTGTATGGAAGAATAGCGAGATGGCAAATGATCTTGACAAAATATGATATCCAGTATACAACTCAGAAAGCAATCAAGGGAAGTGTATTGGCAGATCATTTGGCACACCAACCTGTGGACGATTACCAATCATTGAACTTTGAATTTCCGGACGAAGATATCATGGTAGTAACAGATTGTGAAGTGCCTGGACCGGATGAAGGACCTGATGAAGGATCCTGATGGTCTATGCATTTTGACGGAGCCTCCAACGCTTTGGGTAATGGAATCGGCGCTGTGATCTTATCCCCCAAAGGAAATCATACTCCACTCACCGCCCGGCTGTGCTTCAACTGCACCAACAACATGGCAGAATATGAGGCATGCATCATGGGTCTTCAAGCTTCAATCGACTTAAGGATCAAGTTTCTAAGTGTCTTCGGAGATTCCGCTCTCGTGATCAATCAGATCAAAGGCGAGTGGGATACGAAACACCCGAATCTTATTCCTTACAAGGAGTATGTGCTGACTTTGCTTCCCCACTTTGAAGAGATAACTTTTGAACACTTCCCAAGAGAGGAGAATCAGTTAGCGAACGCACTAGCTACGATGTCTTCAATGTTCAAAGTCAAATGGGACAATGAGGCTCCCCGGATCATTATCTGGAAGTTGGACGAACCTGCATACTGCTGTGATCTTGAGACCGAAAAGGTGACTGAAAAACCCTGGTATCATGAGGTGAAGAGATACTTGGAAGCTCAGGAATACCCTGAAGGTGCATCTGTCAACGACAAGAAGTTCATAAGAAGGTTTGCGGCAAAATTCTTCCTCAGCAACGGAATTCTCTACAAACGGAATCATGATTCAACTCTACTGCGTTGTGTGGATAAGGCTAAAGCAGAGAAGATCATGATAGAACTGCATGAAGGTACATTCGGAACACATTCCAGTGGACATACCATGGCAAAGAAAATCCTTCGGGAAGGATATTTCTGGTCCACGATGGAAGCCGACTGTTACCAACATTCTCGAACTTGTCATAAATGCCAGATCTATGCTGATAAGGTGCACATCCCTCCGGTTCCTCTGAACATCCTGATGGCACCTTGGCCTTTTGCAATGTGGGGCATCGATATGATCGGTGAGATCTGACCGGCGACATCCAACGGGCATCGCTTCATCTTGGTAGCGATTGATTACTTCACAAAGTGGGTTGAGGCAGCTTCCTACGCCACGGTAACCAAGAGCGTCGTGGCACGTTTCATTCGGCATAACCTGATCTGTCGGTATGGCGTCCCAGAAAGGATCATTACGGACAATGGTACCAATCTTAACAATAAGATGATCACTGAGCTCTGTGAGCAATTCAAGATACAGCACCACAACTCTTCTCCTTACCGGCCGAAGATGAATGGGGCTGTAGAAGCAGCTAATAAGAATATCAAGAAAATTGTGCAGAAGATGACAGTGACCTACAAAGATTGGCACAAAATGTTACCGTTTTCTCTTCATGGGTACCGTACCTCAGCAAGGACGTCAACCGGGGAAACTCCCTTTTCCTTGGTCTATGGCATGGAGGCAGTCTTGCCGATTGAAGTCCAGATACCCTCTCTCCGGATAATGAAGGATGCAAACTTGAACAAAGATGACTGGATCCAGACTCGACTTGATCAATTAAACCTGATCGACGAAAAGAGACTCACTGCTATCTGTCATGGTCAGACGTATCAAAAACGGATGATCAGGGCATTTAACAAGAAAGTCAGACCACGAGAGTATCAAGTTGGGGACCTGGTAATCAAGCGCATCATCCTTCCTCAAAGTGATCCCCGGGGAAAATGGGCCCCTACGTACGAAGGGCCATTTATGGTTAAACATGTGTTCTCAGGAGGAGCCATGATTCTAACCACCATGGATGGTGACGACCTTCCTCACCCCGCCAATGCAGACATAGTAAAAAGATACTACGCATGAATAAAAGACCCGCTAGGTTGACATACCTAGGCAAAAATAAGGGCTTCCCGGCGAACCAAAAGGGTTCGGGCAAAAATAAGGGATGAAATGAAAAAAATCTGTACACTCGACAAGTCGAAAACCTGAAAAGGCGGCTTGGGCAAAAATGGGTATCTCGGTGGACTGAAAACCCGAAAGGGCGGTCCAGGCAAAATTTAGGGATAAAGCGTAACACTATGTCTCATTGGATCACCTTGCATCCAGAATTCAGCATCAACTATCTGGCTCAGACTTCAGCATCGATCAATCAGCTTCATCTTCAACTAAGCAGCAAAGTAATGAGACGCTTGAAGACATAAAGGCGATAGCAGAGTTGGAACTCAGTGGGAATATTGTGCACATAGCTGTTTTGTTTCCTTTTTAAAATTGTATAAACTTTATATTGTTCGGCGGCGTTCTCTTACTAGGACGTCAGCCTCTTGTACAAAAAACACCTATTTACAGGCAAATTTCAAAATCAATACAGATTCAGTTTTCCAAACAAATTGCCAATTGTTTTTCCTTTTTGCTGTTTTGTCTTGCGAAGAACGTCCAATGTTCATTTTTGATATATGCATTTGACATTAAATTGTTAATTCATAAATACTCGCATATGAAACAAAAGACTAATTACAGGTGACATCAGAAACAGGGGCAATGTAGAATTGTCCAGGCAATCTAGTTGCTTTGTCCGCCAAGGTACCAAGGTAGGTTCAACTGAAGAAGGTGACCAAACTATCTCAACTCCCCGCAGAGTAAGACAGGATAGCAACATTCCCCAATGGAGTATAGGCATTCATCAGCAAGCATCCCCAACAGGTCTTGAATCTTATCCCCAGTAGATTCTGGAAGCATCCCCTGCAGAGTACGGACGTCTCTCTCGAGCTTTATTCAAAGTTATTCCTCACAAGGGCTTATAACTGGGTTATCCTCGGCTAATTGCCACAGAAGATCGCCCTCGGAAAAGTTCTTCCTATCCCCAGCGGAGTTCATCAAAGTTCCCCAACATAACTTATCAACGCATCCCCAGAGGAGTTTATCATTGTTATCCCCAGTGGAGTCCATCATCGAAATCCTCAGTAAGGCTCTCGTCAAAACTTTAGCGAAGTGTCTCTTTCCGCAGAGTAATTCCCCTCAGAGTAATCTCTCCAACAAGCTTATTCCCCAACGGAGTTATCTTCTGATATCAGTGTATTCTTGCAACCGTCATCCCCAGCGGAAACAAAGAGTTCTACTCTTCAACGTCAGCCCATGATTTAATTCCCCGGCCGATCGTCAAGGATTTATTTTCCTAGACGAAAATACATTCATAAACATTTCGCATTTCATACATCTTGCCTACATACATGATAAAGTGCATACCACACTATCTCATTTTGAACATCATGACGTCATGCATTTCATACATCATGACATTGCATACAACTGATGTTTTGCCTTTTCAGGAAAAAGACAACCCAAAAGACAACTACTTTCAACTGTCACAATTCCAGATTCGATTCTTGTATCTAGCCAGGGCGCATCTGTGAGTGATTAGTTTCCAGATTCGATTCCTGTATCTAGCCAGGGCACATCTGAAGAGTTTGAAGATTCGATTCCTGTATCTAGCCATGGCATATCTGTTGACGACTAATTCCAGATTCGATTCCTGTATCCAGCCAGGGCATATCTGTTGACGACTAATTCCAGATTCGATTCCTGTATCTAGCCAGGGCACATCTGAAGAGTTCGAAGATTCGATTCCTGTATCCAGCCAGGGCATATCTGTTGACGACTAATTCCAGATTCGATTCCTGTATCTAGCCAGGGCACATCTGAAGAGTTCGAAGATTCGATTCCTGTATCCAGCCAGGGCATATCTGTTGACGACTAATTCCAGATTCGATTCCTGTATCCAGCCAGGGCATATTTGTTGACGACTAATTCCAGATTCGATACCTGTATCCAGCCAGGGCACATCTGTGAGCAACCGATTGTAGACTCGATTCCTGTATCTAGCCAGGGCATGTCTGCATGAAGATATTTAAGATCAATACCTGTAACAAGCCAGGAAAACATCTGTCTTTCTCAAAATACACAAGTTCTCGCTAAGGAATCTCTTATGCGATCAACACTTCCAAATGGCATCTATAAGCCCATTCCCGACAAGGTTCTGTCACACCTTCAGATGGCATCTATAAGCCCATCTCCCTATCCACAATCTCTCCAAATGGCATCTATAAGCCCATTCCTGACATCACATTTGCTGATACTCCAACATGCGAGTGCAAATTTCAGGGCACTCTAGTGTCCAATCTCCTTTTACCCTCGAGTCATGAAAGGCAAACTTGCCAATCTAACTCTTCAGGTTCAAGAAGATTGAACAGGGGCAACTGTTGTACCCCAAAATTTTCCCTCCCATTTCCTCAACATTTTCTCATCACAAGACCCTTGGAGCTCAAGATCCAGTTAGGGTTTTCTCTGCTCAAGACTTCTCCTTGCACTGTTGACCCAAATTAGGGTTTGTGTTTGCACAAAGTTATTTTGACCTAAAATGCCTAAGATGACTTTCATGCTTCATGTTGAACTCCCAAGTTTATCCATACCAAGTTTCAAGTCTTGATTCCAAATTTTGCCCAGTCAATTGGACAGTTGACCTAGAAATCAACTGTATTGGGGAAAAAGTCAACTGTGGCCAATTGACAGTCAAATCTCATGAAAATTGACCCACATCAACATTATGAACTCACATGGACCATTTGATCAAGTTTGGATCACAATTCCACAAGAAATTTGATCAGATCACCAAAAGGGCAAAATGGTCATTTTTAGGGTTTTGACTGCACCAAGGCAATTGTTGACTGTTTGACCTAGCCAATGGAAAACCAAGCTCACATATGGACTCAAGGACCCCATGGAATTGTCTTGACATGCTCAACAAGTTCAAAAGATCCCAAATACACAAGATTGACAGTTGAATTTCCCAGTCAATTGATCAATTTTGACTGTATACTGAAAAGTCAAACTTTGACTTTTTGGTCAAAATCAAGTGTCAAGATTCATTTTTCATCAAAACATGCCAAATCATGAAACTTGTTCATCAAGAAATCAAGAATTGCAAATTAGGGTTTGAAATGAAGATTTTTCATAACTTAGAATTTTTCTAAGTTATGAAAAACCCTAATTTTTTCCTAACTTTGTCCCACTTTCTCACCAAGATTCATTTGGATTCAAGCAAAAGTCAAAACATGAAAGTTGTAGCCTATTAAAAAATCTACAACTTTGATTCACAAAGTTTCCTCAAAAGAGGCTTGTAGCTCAAGTTACAATTTTTGGAACAAGGGTACCAAACCATTCTTAACTTAGAGAAAATTTGACCTATTTTAGGCAAGGTTTTTACCTAACTTCAAGACCATTTTTCACATACTTCCACTTGGAATTTCAATTTGCATTTCAAAGATGGATTGTAGTACACATTCCAAGCTTTCCAAAATGTCCAAGAACTAATCAAACAACCTCATGGTTAGGGAGAATCGAATTTGGCAAGTTGGGAAAAACTCACTTTGTTCATGACCAAGTTACATGTCCATAACCTTGCATTTTTGAACTCAGCATGCCTTAAGCTAGATTACAGGTCTTTTATGTCATATACACTCCATAATTTAATGCCAATCCTTTGTGCCAAGGTGTTGTTCTATGAGTTTGGACATTGTATGCAAGTTTAATCCATTTTTAGATAAAGCATTATATCCATTTTAGAAAAGTTGCACTTTATGTCAAGATGCAAATCCAAGCAAGTACAGTTAAGATCTCTTTGGCATAAGTTTATGAGCTAATTGCACTGATCAAGACTAAGTTGTGCAGCATAGATTGGGGGCCTCTACCTGTCTAAAAACTCAAGTGGCCATCTCTTGTTTAAGGGTGAAGAAAACTAGCATAACATTACACAACTTTCATCTCAGCTAACACAGGCCTAAACAAAGACTTTGTACACTTTCTAAACATCCATTCTGAGCTAGAGCACAAGCCAACCATCTCCAACACCTTCCCATTCACAGAATCACCATTGAACTGCCCAAAACAGGGCATCCCTGCAGTTTGAGTTCCATAGCTCAAACCTTCCATGCATTCTTGCTAAAAACACTTCAAACACATCCCATAATATCCCTTGAAGCTATTCCAAACCTCAAACACGACCTGTAACACTCCCAGGCTACATCACCATTTTCATTTTCTTGTTTTGCAGTTGAAGTTCCATAGCACGATTCAAAAGGTTTCAAGACAAAGTAAAGCTTGGAATAACATCCCTGGACATCAAGGAAGCTGTACCAATCATCACCTTGCATTGAAGACACCTCCATCACCAGATACAACTTCAACTGAACAGGTAAGTTCATGAATTCGTATCTCTCTATCCAGGCATTGTTAGCTTTAGGTTTGTGAAGAAAACATGTCACATTCATAGCCCTGAACATGCCCATGTAATTAGATTTCATTTATATTATGTGTGCTTAGAGAATTTTAAGTCTGAACATTGAACAAAAACTAGGTCAGGAATTGGGGGAGAAGAAATTCTCTCTCATCTTAGAGAGTTAAGTCAAGTTCTTTATATGGTTGGATTCGTCTTTTAATGCTCTACATTTTTCATGTTGTGAGTTTTGCTTGAAAGTCCAGGAATTGGGAGATATAAAACGCGTGGATGGTTGTTCAAACATTGTTCTGAGGTTGAAGATGAAGTCTTCTTGGGCTAGGCCTGAGTTGACTTTCTTTTCACACCATGCTTTTGCTTTTACACCCCCTAGGCCCATTTTGTTTATTTTTATGATTTTTTGACTTTTTCTTTTTTGCTCTGACTTATTTATTTTTTCTTATAATATTAAAAATATAAAAAATATTTTTTACACCATTTTCATATTTATTAGGCATTTAAATAATACTTGTACATAAATAAATATATAAACATACTTTTATTCAAAATACTAAAAAATAATGCAAACACATTTATTTTCTGATTTTTATTTTATTTTATCTTCTGAAAATATTTTATGAAAATATACTTTTTTTTTATAAATATTAAATATTATTATTTTGTATATATAATATATTTAATAAATAATATAAATACATATATATTTATTAGTATATTTAGGTCAAAAATACAAAAATATATACATTTTTATTTTTATTAATATTTAATATTAAAAATGCCTTTTTGACAAATATACTTCATTTTTATTTTATTTTTGTATATAATAAATAAATATTGTACATATTAAATAATTAATACTTTTATTTAATAAATTAGGGTTTTGCCCCAAATACATAAAAAATCCAAAAATTGATACTTTTTTTATTTTGTTTATTTGACATATAAAAATACTTTTTTTTCATACATATAAAAAAAACATTTTTGCATCTTGCATATTTATTCTTATGTTATTTAATTATTGTACATTAAATATCTTGTAAATTCCCAAATTGATGTAATAGTCTAGGTTTAAATTCCTTGTCAAATACCCCCCATTTGAACATTTGTACCCCCTTCCCATATATTGTGTTGTAATAGCTTAGTAACTTTATTTTTCGCACTTTAACGCTTTCTAAATATACCATGCTAGAATTAGGGTTTGTATGCAAATCAAAAACAACAAAAATAGTTTGACCTAATTTCAAGATAATCAAGCATGAAAATGGACAACACTAATCACACTTGCACCCCGAGGGTATTCCACTTGTTGCCTTCAATAAATGGGCCATATTGCATGTTAGGTCTCTTTGGGCAAAAAAAAAAACAAACAATCAAATGATCATAGTCCCTCGATGACGCTTTCAAAAGTTGCATAAACAAATGATCAAGTCCCTTAAGAAAATTGCCCAAAGATACTTGGCACCATTGCAATTATGGTCTAAACGATGACCCGCGCACGTCCCTTTCACATCCTAACACAAGATTGTCCACCAAATGCAATGGTGGAACAAAATTGTTAAAAGGGTTAAAACATAGCAAAGATCTTTGAGAAATTTAGGGTAGATAGCTTTTAGTTACTTGCTAACTTGCAAAACAAAACACTTGCCTATTTCTAAACCACACATCACTACATTTTCAAAACAACTTTCAAAAACAAATGAAAACCTTTTCAAAAGACATACACCTTTGTATACATCCCAACATGGATCATTACAAAGGTTGCCACCACATTGGCCTCTTTTCAAAAACATTTTCAAACCCACACACGCAAAGCACCATTTCAAACAATTGAAAATTAAGGCAAGTTGATCTAAGCAAGTAACTAAGAGCCCATGGATAACCATGGATAGAAAGGGTGCTAATACATTCCCTTTCTATAATCTACTCCCCGAACCCAAGAAAACATCTCAAAGGTTTTTGCTGTGCTTTTTAACCTTTCCTTAGGATAAAATAAAAAGTCGGTGGCGACTCTTGCTCAACCGAAACATTTGCGAAAACAAACGCAAAAACATAGTCAGTTCTCCCACCGTATCACAATAACCATCTTTCCTGAAAGGTACATGATTAATTATATATGATGCATGAAGTGCATTGTATGACGATGCTCTCAAAATAAATGAGATTATGCTGTATGCAATATGTGTGTGCACGTCATGATGTATGAACATGAAATGCTATTGTGACATATCCGAGTCTGGGAAAATAAATCCCTGACTGCTGCTGGAGAGTACTGGAAATTGACTTCCTAACCGTCGCAGAAAAAGAGGTTCTTCTACTTCCGCTGGGGATGGCAAACGAAGAGGACTATGCCGTGGATTTTCTCCCGTTTGTGAATATTCTGCCGGGGAGAGACTCTATTTGAGAATAACTCTGCGGGGGAATAATTTTTTTGGAAGGTTAACTTCCTTAGCTAAAGTAAGAAGCTCTGTTGGGGATTGAGCTTCTGTATTCAGAGAAATAAACTCTGCTCGGGAGAAAACTTTATGAATCGCTTGCGATTACAAAATTTGGTTGGGGAACATAGATGTCGGTTCTATGAAGGAACTTGGTTGGGGATAGTAACTCCTGTAGGGGAAGCCGATGTCAAAGCTTTGGTTGCCTCTACTCTGCAGGGAGTGTAGATGTCACGGAGTCGTATACGATGATGACTTCATCTCAACCTATTTCTGCCCCTGTACCATGTTGGAGAAAGTATTTGCGGAGATTATATGGATGGTTTGAGTGTCATCCCAGCTCCTGAGGTCTTTGGTAGATGCTGATCAGGGTGATATGTTTTCAACTGACAGACAAGTGACGTGCTTACGGGACGTAGTCGTACGCTTTAATCCCTAACTTTTGCATGGACCTCCCTTTCGGGTTTTCAGTCCATCGGGATACCCTTTTTTGCCCAAGCCATCTTTTCAGGTTTTCGACTTGCCGGGTGTATAATTTTTTTATTTTTATCCCTAAATTTTTCCCGAACTCTTTTGGTTCGCCGGGATGCTCTTATTTTTGCCTAGGCCAGTCAACCTAGCAGGTCTTTGTTCACGTGTAGTGTTTTCCGACTATGTCCATGTTCACCAGGTACAGAGAATTATCACTGTCCATAGTAGTAAGTGTTGCCACACTGCCAGAAGATGTTTGTTTGATCGTACATGATTCGTTGCTGGAATGCGTGCATAATGCCTCAGCGATTCAGATGGAGATCTGCACCTGGTTATTTGGCACCTTTGGAGAGAATTCCCCCAGGTGTGTTAGACATAATGTCATGCCCCTTTCTTATGGAAGACCTGTTATTGGAAGTGTCTTTCCCTACAAGGTGATTCCCTTCATTGAGAAGATCTTTGTTCACTGAATATCCGTCGTGCGAATTTCTCTGGTGTTAAACAATGGTATTTTAAGAATGCAAAACTCATGTCTGTCTTGAGAATTTTTTTTAAATGTGTTTTGTGTAGTAAAACAAAATTTGCAAGACTGTGATATCAACTCGGGATTCATAACAAGTTCTACATGAGTCAGGATACCTTTGTAACAGTATGCTCTCAAACTAACCCATGCTTCAGCTAAGACTTTTAAGAGTTATAGCGTGGCCTGGTTTACTATTTAAGAAACAAAGGATAAAGTCTCAAAATTTATTTGTACCCACCCGTTCTTCGTGATGTCCTTCAGTCCTATGCTCAGTTAATTGCGCGCTTAGAATCCCAGTTGAGTCTGACATCTGTTCTTGATTTTCTGGTGATGGTTCGGATACTGAAAGTTTGTTTTGAAAAGGCATTCATTTTTGTAATCTTCTTTCTGTTGAGGATTTGTAGGACATCTTTCTTTTTGATTTTACTATTCTTGTCTTTTTCCTAAACTATTTCTTTGTGTGATTACAGTCAGCGGGATGCCCCAGTTTTTTTCTTAAGTCTCCTTCATAGGTTTTGACTTAGTGGGCTTTTATTTTGAGAGATAATGACTGCTGGTTTTAATTATTATGAAGAACCATCACCGTCTTCTGATTCGAAAGGACGTCCTCAAGGCCATTCATTATGTGCGAAGCGGAAGATTGCAACTGAATGCGCCTTTGAATTAACTGAGAAAACTACCCTGCCCCAAGTTATGATTAAGGGTTTTAATTTGTGTGAAAGAAAAACTCCTACTTCTTTGGCTCAAAGGGGTTGACTATGGATTATCTTCCTTATAACTCCACTGTTTAGGATTTGAAACAACGCCTATACATCATCAGCGGGGTCTGCTCAAAAGCATACTGTAGAGATTGTGGTATCATTCTCGTTATCCTCCCTCTAAGGCTTAGAGTTTTTAATCGAGAGTTGAATATCACGAAAAGGAAGTATAAAGCAGTTTAAGCATAGTGAAAACAGATTAATTCAAGACAAACATGTGTAATGCATTAATGAAATAACAAAGTTTTGACATGACAATAATTGTCCGAATAAACAAAGAAACTACAACTTGAGAATTCAAATGAACAAAAATGCTTTCAATGCTAGCCATGTTTTGGCATGGGAGCAGTGATCATGTTGGAAGTCTCAGGAGGGTTGAATTCAATCTCCTTGGTGTCAATCATATTCTGAATCTTGTATTTCAGCGCCCAACAATCATTATATCGTGCCCTGGGCTGCTAGAATGATAAGCACACCTTGCATCTGGATTGTAGTTAAGAGGGGAAGTCTTGGGATTCATATGAGGTCCTATCAACGTAATCAGATTCATCCTTAACAGGTGTTGCAAAGCTTGAGATAGCGATACATTGAGTTTGGTAAACTGCCTTTTGGGTACATCTGACTTACTCTAATTAACCCGTTGTTTTTGGCGAGGTTGTTGTTCAACCCGTGATGTGGTAGCAAATTGTAAAAGTCCACTCTTCACCAAACCAACCTCTTGTCTTCTCAGAAGTTGATCAATGACCTAGTCCCCAACCTCGACAGTTTGCTTTATACGGTTGTATCCATCTTGATGAAGTTGGTTGATGATGGCTCTCAGCTCTTCTTGTCCCCGGGCTAAGCCTTGGATAAGAGCCACATGCCCCAGCATCTGGGTTCTCATTGCCTCTACCTCAGCTTGAAGTTGTTCAAGTCGTTCGTCCTTATTGTCTTCAAGACTTTTCTTGACCAAGTTCCCAACGAGGAGCGTTTTCAACTCTTCTTTCCTGTTGGATAGGTTTAGGAACATTTCCCTGAACTGAGCCTCTTGAGTTTGAAGATATTTGTTGTCTTATTGGAAAGCCATTGCTGAAATAAACAGCAAGAACATGAGAGACCTGTTATGAAACTGTTTTATGCAATGTCATGGATGATATGCGTATGCAATGTTTTAAAGGATTTCGTGGGGTAAACAAGAAATGCCAGAAGTTGAATTTTGCAGCTTTTATTGAATAACTTTGTATCGTTGAGAGTCCTTCTACGAGAGTAAATCTCGCCATATCAAGTGGGTCGTAGCCCCTGACTCAAGTTATCATGTTTTGATCTTTTGACAACATTGGCTAGAGGAAAATAAATCCCCTTGCCCCTTACTAGACGTCTTATTTATCGTAACCTGCATCACAGGCCCTCGAGATCCTTGAAATGGTTAGTATGATATGTCATGTTATGATGCTATGGTGTGTATGTTATGCATCAAGCAAAAATGCAGGGTAAGAAACCAATTTATTGGATTTATACAAACAAGGTCCAACAAGGAATACAAACAAAGCCCTGCAATGAGTTCAAATTGTTAGGCCAAGAAAGCAAGCAAGTCACACAAGTAGCCTTGGGTTTAGGCTTGCATGGATTTCATAGGTAAGTACCCTCTTGAAGTTTAGTTGGTTTCAAACCTGTCTTAAAAAAGTAACTGGATTCTAAGGATTCTCAATATCACCGATCTTTCCCCCAAATTTCGTTCCGATAGACAATTGACTTGCCACCAAACTAAACTCAAGAGTCAAACCTCAATGAGTGTAGCATCGAGTATCAACCGACTTTAGGTTTACACCAAAGACAGCTATATCACTATGTCCTAAAAGCCAAGTTGGTCAATTAAGGTGCTAAGGTCAGTTGATGCTTTATGATACCATATAGCAGCCATGTATTCTCCTTGACTACTCAAGGGCTACCGATACACACCAAAGTATCGCATCAACGTAGCTACTGTTTCAACCGTGTCGGTATACCCCATATAGCTCCCTCACATTTTATTGCTACTTACCTAAAAGGAATTCCCCGATTCACGTTTAAGATCCAAACAACCCAAACAAATACCCTTAAAGATAAATAAAAAAAACAAGGCAAAGAAGCAATTAAGAATGACCTAGATCCTAAGGTAAACCCCACTTTTTATAAGTCCCCATCAGAGCCTCCAGTTCTGTGATACGGTGGCATAACCGACTGTTATTTTGATTTGCGTTTTTTGTTTGCAAATGTCGCGGTAAGCAAGAGTTGCCACCAACTTTTATTTCATCCAACAAAGGAAAAGGGAAAAGAACAGAAAAAACCTTTTTTTGAGAATTTTTGAGTACAGGGGGTAGATTATGGAAAGGGAAGGTGTTAGCATCCTTTCCATCTATGGTTTTCCATGGGCTCTTAGGTACTTGTTCATTTTGAAATTGCTTGTGTGTTTTGAAAAGTTTTTGTTTAACTTCGTGATAACCCAAGATATCTGTCCTCAAGAGTGTGACAAAGTTGTTTTTGAAAACTGTTTTGAAAGTGTTTGTGTGAAAGAGTTTTTGTTGTTTTGAGCAAGTACTTAAGAGTTTCTACCTACTCAAAAAAGACTGTTCGTTTTCTCATTTCCTTTAGACAACACTATTCTACTATTAAGGAGTAGGTAGCTCCGTCGTTGGAGTTTAAGGGACATTCGAAGGGACAATTACGGTCACAAAAGCAATGGTTAGGAAATCTTAGTAGTTACCCTAGAGTCCTAAAGATCTTTCCGAGGCAACATTCGAACGGGTCATTTTTGATCTTTTGAGACTAGAGGGCAACCACTAAAACTCCATATACTTCATGACCGTTTACCGAAGGCAACCTAAGTGGGGATATACCATAGGAGTGAGCATGTGCAAGTGTTTGGTTTCAATTAATTATCTATGCACAATTAGGGTTTCTACTATTTTAATTTCATTTGTCTTTTGCATGCAAGCCTATTATCCATACATCTAGACAGTTTATAGTTACGGAAATTAAAAGCGGAAAAGTAAATCTACGCTATTACAAGGCTTCGGGGAGGGGGTTACATAACCAAACTAGGGATTAAACAATAAGTAAAAAGCGGTAAAATAAACCCTAATTAAAAGCTATTACAAACCTCGAGACAGTTACAATAATTGGAATTATAAATAACTAAATACGCGCGAGACGAATTAAATACGGGAGTCAAAGTCTAAATTTGAAGGAAATCAAAGAAAATATTTTTGTTATTTTTTGATTGAGAAAATTAAATATTTGCAAATTAAACCTAATTTTATAATTGATTTCAATTATGGGAAAAGAATTTAAATTGCCCTAATTAAATTAACCTTATTAATTATAAAAAAAAAACCTAATTCCAATGCTTGATGACTTTATGATTTTATGATTTAGTAAATAAAAATGTTTTTTTTTGAAATAAATAAAATAAAAAAATAAAATAGAATAATAAAAAAATAAGAAAGAAAAAACAAAACTGGGCCTGTTGCTAGAAGTGAACTAGGGGTACAAAGTTGAAATTGCCAAGGCCTAGATTGGTTGGCCCATGTTCCTTCCGTGTGATCCCATGTAGACTGGCTTCAGAGAATGCACCATGGGCTGCTGTGGCTAGATGCTTGATCTGGATCAAGGGATGATCCAATGGCTAAGATTTGGATCGCATGATGGAGGCTTGGAATAGTGATGTATGAGATCCTGCATATAAAGATTAGAAAATAAGAAAAATGCTTGGACCTGGGATCGAACCCAAGCCCTTCCTCTCATATGTGCTTGGCTTTACTGTCTGGGATGGCTGGTTTGTTTGTTAATATAATAACATAAATAAAACATAAAGAAAATATTAAGCATTATGCCAAAAACGCACGCAGATTCAAATCTCCCAATGGGAGTCTTCCACTTCATCGTTTTCTTTCTGCAACCGTTGTTTTAGGTAACAACTTTTACCAACGGACACAGTCCGTCACTATAGCCCCTGCGTTTTCAAAAAATCAAGAATACGCAATATAAATTCATGGTGAGGCCAAGGTTAAATTGGGTTTGATGCCCTAAACACGATGGTGTCCTTATTTTGGGCCAATTTGGCATGTATCAAAAGATCCCAAATTGAAGCTTCAAACCCTAAAAATGGTATCGTGTGATTCCTGCATCCATACTAAAATTAAACAATCTAGATACGTTGCATACATGATAACAAGCATGAATATATATACTTAGAACATGTTTATGATGCCAGAATCAATGAAAATGATTTTCAAAAAGGGAGCAAACCGTGAGACTTGATGAGCGTGATTTTGGACGTTTTAGGCCTTGAGGATGATTGGGATAACTTCAGAAAACGTCCAGGAACGGATTGCTGGCCTTGAAATTGCTTGAATTGGTCTATGGAAGAGAATCCGATCTGCACTTTTCTTCCAAAATTTGCAACTTTGTTCTTCAGTTTTCACGACCCAATCCTCGTTTTTTTGCTTTGGATGTGTTATGGACATATAAGGGACTGATTTAGGTCAACAAATTTTGACTAAATCTTGGAGATTGATGAGAAAGAGATTTGATTTTCAACTTGATTCTTTTGTTTCTAAACTTGGCCAAAACATTCTATTTTCATTCCAATCATCCCTTGCACGACTTATTCAATTTTCTAGCTGTTCATGGACTCATAATATGCTCACAAAATCAAATCTTTGATTTCATTTGATTATTCTACTATTTAAATTGATTTATTTTGATTTAAATGCATAAAAATAAAAATAAATAATAAAAATAATAAAATAATAGGTGGATAAGCTCAGGGGTCGTGGGTCCTCTTAGGAACAAGTTTCAAACAAGAAAACATGGGCCCATTTGGAGAAAAAGTCATTTTGATCAATATTTACTTCATGCACATTTCCAAAAATTGGTCAACTTTGACAATACACATCTCTCTCAATTTTAATCCTAAGAAGGTGTTCTTGGACTTTTTAGAAAGCTTAGGATATTCTCTAAACAACCCTTTTAATTTCATCTCAATTGGATCTTCCATGCTCATGTAAGAAGCTTTGACCCAAAAGGTGTTTTTGTTGACTTTTTAAAATGATCTATAATGTCTGAATTTATATCTTTTCACGAGTGCATTTTTTGAACTTGAGGGATGAAGATACATTGTAGGGAATTGAATCCTCTTCAAAATGAGCCTTGGATGGGAAATTTCTAATAAGGTATGAGAAAGTTATGCCTGGTCAAAGTTTGGTTGACTTTTCCTATAGAAACCCTAATTTAGTAACTTTTGAGTTTTGATGAATTTGGGGCATTCCTTGAGGAATAATGATCAACCCTTGATCAAATGATGGATATTACGTCAAAATGTTGAGTTTGACCAAAAATCTTGAAGTTTCACTGTATGTGGGACACAATTGACTTTTGACCTAACACAGTTGATTTCCAAGCATCTGAGCAGTTGACTGAGGAAACTTGTAGTGCAAGGCATGAAACTTGGCATGGGTGGTATTGAGAACATATTAGGACCATGGAAAATATTTGAGGCCTTTGGAGCTCACCCATCTTGATGAAAATGGAAACCATAATTTGAGGCTCATTGTCTTAGGAGGAGGATTTGTCTGGTTAATCCTTAGGTATCCTTGGGCAAGTTTAGGACCTCTAGGAGCATGTTTTGAATAAAATGAGAGGGCAAATTTTAGGGTACAACACTTATTATAGCCCTACTATCCAGGCTTTCATTTAGAAGTAACCCTACTATCCAGGTTCCTTCTCATAACCCTACTATCCAGGCTTTCATTTCGAAGTAACCCTGCTATCCAGGTTCCTTCTCATAGCCCTACTATCCAGGCTTTCATTTTGAAGTAACCCTACTATCCAGGTTCCTTCTCATAGCCCTACTATCCATGCTTTCATTCCGAATTAACCCTACTATCCAGGTTCCTTCTTATAGCCCTATTATCCAGGCTTTCATTTCTAAGTAACCCTATTATCCAGGTTCCTTCTCAAAGCCCTATTATCCAGGCTTTCATCTCGAAGCAACCCTACTATCCAGGTTGCTTCCCATAAGCCCTACTATCCAGGCTTTCATCTCGAAGAAACCCTACTATCCAGGTTTCTTCTCACAGCCCCACTACCCAGGCTTTCATTTAGAAGCAACCTTACGACCCAGGTTCCTTCTCTCTTATCTCCAGACAATATTTTACAACACTGTAAGACCTGGACCCGACCAGATGCAGTCGATTTCACATTTCCCCAGTAAGTTGCTATGCAGCCTGGACCCTGACCAGACGTTCGGTTTACTTCCACCTCCTCTATCAAGATTTAATTCCCCAGTAGAGTAGAGGACAACCGAAGCTCCTAGCCTCTATTTCCCAAGACATAAATCAACATTCCCCGGTGAAGTTACATGAATTCTCGCAAAGGAATTTCTAATGCGACCGATATCTTTTCTGGATGGAGTCTTTAAGCCCATCTCCAACGACTCTCTATCGCCTTCCAAATGGCATCTGTAAGCCTGTTGTGCCCCAAAATTTTCCCTCTCATTTTACTCAACACATGTCAATGGAGGTCCCCAATTTGCTCAAGGAAGCCCAAGAGTTGACCAGACAAACTCCCTCCTAAGGCAAATGTACCTCAAACTAGGGTTTCCATTTTCATCAAGATGGGTGAACTCCAAAGACCTCATATGCTCTCCATGGTCATAACATGTTCTCAAGACCATCCATGTCAAATTTCAAGCCTTGCACAAGAAGTTTGCTCAGTCAACTGCTCAAATGCTTGAGAATCGACTGTATTAGGTCAAAAGTCAACTGTGGCCCACATACAGTCAAACCTCAAGATTTTTGGTCAACATAAACATTATAAAGTGAATTTCATCATTTTATGAAGGGTTGATCATGATTCTTCATGGAATGCCCCAAATTTATCAAAACCCACAAGTTGCTAAATTAGGGTTTCTCAGGAAAAGTCAACCAAACTTTGACCAAGTATAACTTCCTCATACTTTATCAAATTTTTTCCATCCAAGGCTCATTTTTAAGATGATGCAATTCCCTACAATTAATATTCAGCCCCCAAGTTCAAAATGTGCACTCATCAAAAGATATGAATTTCTACATTATAGGTCCTTTTGAAAAGTCAACAAAAACACCTTTTGGGTCAAGGCTTCTTACATGAATATGGAGGACCCAATTGAAATGAGACCAAAAGGTTTGCTTAGAGGACATCATAAGCCTTATAAAAAGTCCAAGAACCTCTTTCTAGGGTTAAAATTGGAGGAGATATGCCTTGTCAAAGTTGACCTTTTTTACAAAATTGCCAAAAGTCAAATATGCCCAAAAGTGCATTTTTTTACCAAATGGGCTTAGCATTTCATGATTGCACCTCACTTGTAGCATGGTCCACGACCAAAATATCCACCCACATGTCATTTGCTTCATTTTCCATTTTATTTTGACTTTTTATTAATTAAAAAATGAATAAAATCAAATAATTGGTAAATAATATCAAAGAATATGTCTTGATATGATTGTTTGACAGGATCTCAATCAAATTATGCTGAGATATCAAGACCAAATCGAATCAAGCATGATTGGTACAAGATTGGCATGATTTGGCTTAATATAGAAAGATATCATACAAGGATTAAAACCAAATTAAATCTTCATAATGGACCAAGATTTAGCTCGTTTTTGTTGACCTAATGTATTCCATTACATATAAAGAACATATCCAATGCACAAGGACAAGGTTTTGCAGTCGTGAAAGAGCAAGAACAAAATAAAAAAATTTGTCAAAAAGTAGGGATCAGATTTCACTCCACAGGACCTTTCAAAGCAATTTAAGGCCAGCAATCGCATCCTGGGCGTGTACTGAAGCTGTCCTAATCATTTGCAAGGCCTGAAGCATCAAGAATCGCGCGCTGCAGCTCATACGGTTTGCCCTTTATTTCAAATTCGATTACTACGATTCTTGCATCATAAACATGTTTTAATGGTATTTATGTGTTTGTTATCATGTTTGCAACGTATTGGATTGGTTTAATTGATGTTTTAGCGCATATATTGATAGTTGCCATTGCTAGGGTTTGAGATCGTATTTTAGGGCTTCTTGATACGGGTACAATTAGGCCCAAAGAAGGATGCCATCATACTCGTGAGATCAAAACGAGTTGATCTATATGCTTGGAATTGATTTATATTGCTTGTAGTAGATTTTGGAAATTTACAGGTTTGTAGCCATGGAAGCTTGGCCGTAGTTAAAAGTCCCTTAGCTAACACGACGGAGGGCTGAGGAAGATAACAACATGGCTGACCACCATTGGACAATTTGAATATTCGCGCGTTTTCTGAAGCTCGTGACCAGTTTGCATTATTTTGTTTTCGTTTCAATATTATAACAAACAAATACAGGTGGACCAGTGGTCAAATGTGTAGTTGGAAAGGTAGAGGGCCTAGGTTCGATCCCAGGTCCCAGCATTTTCTTGTTTTTTAAATTTATAACAGATCCTATGTATACGCGTCCTAGGGGCATACCATGCACTGTCATCATCTAGCCAACGGTTCCCTTATCAATCCAATCCAACGCCCATGCAAGAAAGGATCACGGTGCACCAACAGGTGGAGGCAGCATGGAATCCAAGGTGTTGACTGGGCTCAATAATTCAGTGATACACCCCCTAACTTCTTCATCACATGCCCAATCTAATTTCTTTTATTTTATTTCTTTTATTTATTTTGTTTTATTTAGTTATTTACTTTCACAAATTAATAAATTTTTTTATTAACTACAAAAAACCATAAAGTCACAAAAACACCCAAAAAATCTTTTTTTCTTCTTCATAAAATAGTTATTTTCTTTAATTAATTATTTTAGTTTAAATTAGGTTAATTTAATTCCTTTTCATAATTAAAACTAATTAGAAATTAGGGTTGTAAATAATTAATTTTTCTCCAAAAAATAACCAAATTATTTTTTAATTAGATTTTAGGTCTCTTAATTAATTCTTCGCATTCAATTCATCGCGTTAATTACCGTTTCAATTATTATTTATGTAACTGTTTTGAGGTTGTAATAGATTTTAATTAGGGTTTTAATTTCCGCATTTTATTTTCAGTTAAATAATTTTTTATCTGCGAAAGCCATGTAATAGTTAGGATTTCTATTTCCGCACTTTAAATTTCCGCAATTATTAACTGTTAGATGTATGCTAATAAGATTGTATGGCAAGAATATCTGAAAATTAAAATGATAGATAACCTAAATGTACAAAGACAAATTAACTAAAAAAGCTCACGTGCACATGCTCACTCCTAGGGTTTACTCCACTTTGGTTGCCTTCGGTTAAGCGGTCATGAAGTATAGGGTTTGTTAGTGGTTGTCCTCTAGCCCCGAAAGATCTCAAATGACCCATTCAGATGTTGCCTCGGAAACAGATCTTTAAGGCTTTAGGATGATTACTAACACCTCCTAACATTGCTTTTGTGACCGTATATGTCCCTTCAAACGTCCCTTAAAAATCCAACGACGGTGCTACTTATTCCTTAATAATGGGACAGCACTGTCTAAAGGAAAACAAACAGTCTTTTTTCGAGTAGGTAGATTAACTCTTAAGTACTTGCTCAAACAAATAAACTTTTCACACAAACACCTTTCAAAACAATTTTCAAAATAACTTCGTCACATCCTTGAGGACTGATACAAGGGTTATCACGAAGTAAAACTTTTTCAAAAAACAAGCACACATAAGCAATTTTAAAATGAGCAAGTACCTAAGAGCCCATGGAAAACCATTGATAGAAAGGGTGCTAACACCTTCCCTTTCTATAATCTACCCCCTGTACTCAGAAATATTCTCAAAAAAGGTTTTTTCTGTTCTTTTTCCTTTTCCTGATTGGATGAAATAAAAGTCGATGGCGACTCTTGCTTACCGCGACATTTTGCAAACAAAAAATGCAAAACGTAAACCAGTAAAAACAGTCAGTTCTGCCACTGTATCACAAAACTGGCGACTCTGCTGGGGATGAATAAAGTGGGGTATACCTTAGGATCTAGGTAATTTCAAATTGCTTCCTTGTTTGTTTGTTTTATTCTTAAAGGGTTTTGCTTGGGCATTGTTAAAGATCCTACACCCGGATCTGGGGGCACTTATTAGGTAAACAATAATGGATCGTGGAGACTGTACGACGTATACCGATATGGTTTAAGCGATGGCTGTGTTGGTGTGACACTTTGGTTGGTACCGATATCCTTCGCGGGGAAACGAGGAGAATACGGGGCCGCCGCGTGGTGTCGTGAAGCAATAAAGGACTTTAGAACCTTAGTTGAACAAACTTGGCCATTAGAAAGTAGTGAGATAGCCGGCCTCGGTATACAGCTGAGGATTGGTTGATACTCGATGCTACACTCATTGAGATCAGACTTTCGGGATATTTCAGCCGCAAGAAAAGATTGCTTGAGCTGAGACAATGCCTGATAAAGGATGGTCAGTGATATTGAGATCCCTTAGAACCCGGTTACTTTTTAAGACAGGTTTGAAACCAACTAAAATACAAAAGGGTATGACCTTTAACCTCATGCAGACCTTAAACCTAAGGACTTGGTGTGATTTGTCTGTGTTTGCTATACCTGTGGTTTATCATGAAATCATGCATCATAACATAGCATCCATTCTTATTGCACTAACCATTTCAAAGACCAAGGGAGTTTATCTTTGTTCTGTTTTGCAGATCATGGCTTCCGTTCGTAGAAACACTATCCGAATCAGCTTTGTGAAGATACCTTCCCAACTCAAAGAGCTAGTATCAAGGGTTTCTGAAACTTCTGTGTTCACTAAGAGACATGGTCGACTTCTCAACCTGGTTACTTCAAACTTCGATGAAAAGATGATGAGTGTACTCTTTCAGTTCTTTGATCCCAAGCACCATTGCTTCACCTTTCCAGACTACCAGTTGGTGCCTACCATGGAAGAATTCTCTCAGCTGTTGGATATACCCATTCTTGAACAGTTGCCTTTCACAGGTATAGAAGAAGTTCCTAATACAGAAGTCATTGCCTCAACTTTGCATCTGAAACGGGCCGACATGGTATCCAATTGGGAAATAAGAAGCGAAGTCAAGGGTTTTCTAGCCAAGTTTCTAATAGACAAGGCCCAACTATTTTGGGATAATATGGATTTTCAGGATTTTGAGGAGGTCTTGGCTCTTCTAATCTATGGGTTAGTCCTATTCCCTAATCCAGACTCATTCATAGATGTGAATTCTATCAAGATCTTCCTCTCTCACAACCCTGTGCCTATCTTACTCAGATATTTTGCATACTCTCCATACTCGTACCATGAAGAGAAGAGGGGTTCTTATATGTTGCATGCCATTGCTGTCGAGGTGGTTTATTTCTCACCTCCATAAGTCCATACTGAAGAATGAATAAGGTTTGGGTTGGTCGCAAAGGATAATGTCACTCACTCATATGGATATTCTCTGGTGTTCTCGAGCTATGGAAAACATTGCTATTATTGACTGCTGCGGGGAGTACCCTAATGTCCTGTTACTTGGCCTCAGAGGGGGCATAACCTACAACCCTTGTTTAGCTCTGCGACAATTTGGTTACGCTCGAAGAGATGGTCCCCACGAGTTACTTATTGAGGGAATTATATTCAACTACGAGGATAATGGTCACAAGTATCGCCGGAGGTTCATACGAGCTTGGGGCATGGTAAACTGATCTGGTGCCAGGGTTTTAGGGCCAAAGGCTTCCAATCCTATGGAACCTTACCTCCAATGGGTACGAGCTCGTGCCCAAAAGCTTATGATTCCCTATGTGGACGTTTTACCAGTGGTTGTGGAGCCTACTACTGAAGATGGTATTCCTTACACGGTTCTCTATCCTTATATGCCCACTGATCTTGGAGAGTTACAAAGGTCTTGGATTTAGTTGAAGAATGAGCGGGACACTTACAGAGATCAGTTCTATGCTCAAGAGAGGAAGGTTCTAGAGCTCACAAAGCAACTCCATGAAGAAATAGGACTCAATGCTTATCTCGGCACAAAGAGGAAGCATCCATGGGAATTTTGATTTCTTTTCTAGTTTTAGCTTTGTTTTTAATTGTAACGCCTAAAAGGCATTTGAACTTTGAATTCAGCTAATAAAATCTTTTGTTTATTTTGGTTTGCAAATTTAAATTTCCCAAAGTCTTTGAAATCATTGCATGCGCATCCCATTCATAGCATTGCATGTACAAGTACCCTTACAGGTTTCTCATCTTCTTCACTTTTTATTTCAGCAGAAATGTCTTTTGAACAACGCATCAAGGACCTTCAGGCACAAATCGCCCAGTTCCAACAAACATTCATAAGTATGGCAAAAGGGCAGGAGGATCTGAAAGCTCTCATCCTGAAATAGAAAAATAAAAAGAAGAAGGTTGCCGGTATTCTGAATATGGGCAGAAGGTTTAGAGAGCGATTGAAGCGACAAGTCGATCTGACCTCTTCATCCAAGGAAGGGGAGAATCAAGAAGAAGAAAAGGATCCCAATCCTATAGTTTCTGAAAATGATACTGACTACAATGATGAGCAATATCCTCCTGCTGAGGATAGATACAAGCAGTTGGAAGATCGTTTGAGTGCCATGGAAGTTTAGAGGATACCTGGGCTGGATTTTGAAGAATTGGGATTGGTGTCGGGAGTAGTCATCCCACAGAAGTTCAAAGCTCCAGTTTTTGCTAAGTATGATGGGGTGACTTGCCCAAAACTCCATTTCCTCTCTTATGTCAGAAAGATCCATCCCCACACCGCTGATAGAAATTTGTGGGTTCATTTCTTTCAAGATAGTCTGTCAGGGACTCAGCTTGAATGGTTCTACCAGCTGGAGGGAGCCAATGTTCGAAATCAGGAAGATCTGGCTGCTGTGTTCTATAAGCAATATCAATACAACATAGACCTTGCTCCTACTCGTACTCAACTCCAGATTATGTCCATGGGTGAAAGTGAAGGCTTTAAGGACTATGCGCAGAAATGGAGAGACTTGGCTGGAAGAGTTCAATCCCCGTTGTCTGATAGGAAATTGGTTGATATGTTTCTGGGGATGCTATCTGGTCCATTCTTTAATCATTTGATCGGAAACTCGTCAGTTGGTTTCACCGAGCTAATTTTAACTGGAGAAAGAGTAGAAGTTGGGATTCAGAGCGGCAAGGTACAAAAGTATGCCTCTTCGAGTTCGATAAAGAAGCCTTTTGCTGGTAAGAAGGAAGCCAACGCCATCTATAGCCCGAGGGGCCAAAACATGGTTGAACATCGTCAGATAGTAAGTGCCGTAATGATACCTAGGCCTGCAGTTGCTCCACAACGCAACAATCAACAAAGAGTGGAAAGACCACAACGACAGTTTACCCAAATCAACATGACATTGGCTAAAGTTCTACCTCATCTGCTGAGATCCAACTTGGCAACCTTGAAAGAGGCTCCCAAGAATCCAAATACTACATCTCCTCGATATAATCCAAATGCTCGGTGTGCCTATCATTCTGAGAGTCCTGGCCACGATACCAATGACTGATGGGCTCTAAGAAATAAGGTACAAGATCTGATTGAAGCCAAGGAAATTGAGTTCAATGCTCTGGAGAAGCCCAATGTCATAATTTCTCCCATGCCTAAGCACGGTCGTGGAATTAATGCTGTTGATACCGACTTGTTTGTGACCTTGGTGGATGAAGTTTCTACTCCTCTCATGACTGTGAAGAAGAATTTGGTGTTGGCCAGTTTATTTCCGGGTTGTGGTGAAGGTTGCTACATGTGTTCGTTTCTACCTTCTGGTTGCCGTTTGCTGAAGTTAGGTGTTCAACGCCGGATGGAAAATAAAGAAATTTTGTTCGAGAAAACTTTGGTTCCCGTTGTTCCATATAAAGACATTGCCATTATAACCATTTCTGCCAATCCTTCAAAGGTTTCCTCGAGAAGACCTGTTAGGATTACATCTGCTCCAAGAATTGCTCCGCTGATAATCACTGTTCCTGGTCCTGTCCCGTATGTCTCGGATAAAGTTGTCCCTTGGAATTATGGTGTCGATGTGTATTATCATGGCATCAAACAAGATTTAAAAGATGAAGAGGCTGATCCTGATATTGGTAACATTGTCGGAACCAACAAAGTTACCCAAAGTGGAAGGGTCTTCTCTCCCAAGATTTCCCCTAAGACTGTCAACAAGCCTATTGTCATTCCATCTACTGTTCCTGCTGGTACATCAACTACTGCTCCTATTCTTACTCCAGTTATTACCCCTATCGGCGAATCATCTGACACCCACGGAAAAGAAGTTATAGGTGAGCCTTCCCGGACGGAGGCACCAAGAAAATTGTTGTGGAAGCCTCTAAGCAAGAGATAGAGGAAATATTAAAAATAATTAAGAAGAGCGACTACAATGTGGTCGAGCAGCTGGGGCAGACCCCATCAAAGATATCCATGTTGTCTTTGCTGTTGTGTTCCGAAGCCCATGCGAAGGCTTTGATTGTATTCCTCAAGACTGCGCATGTGCCACAGGAAACTTCAGCTGATCAGTTCAAAGATTGTGTAGCCAGCTTGACTGCTGATAATGGGCTGGATTTTTCAGATGCAGACTTGACACATAAGGGAAGGAAGCATAATGATGCTCTGCATGTCTCGATTGAATGCAGGGGCACCACTATGGCTCATGTGCTAGTAGATACTGGGTCTTTGTTAAATGTCTTGCCTAAGAAGGCATTGGATTGGCTGGATTGCAAGGGTTTGACATTAAAGCCTAGTAACATTGTGGTAAGGGCTTTTAACAGGTCGAAGAGAATGGTGCACGGGGAGGTGGACATCCATGTCAAAGTAGGTTCTCATACTTTTGGGTCCATCTTATATGTGATGGACATCAGGACATCGTATTCTTGTTTGCTGGGTCGTCCTTGGATCCACGAGGCTGGGGAAGTTACTTCCACACTCCACCAAATGCTGAAGTATCCGGTAAAAGGGAAGATTGTCACTGTGTGGGGTGAAGAGGAGTATATGGTGAGCCACCTCAATTCCTTCCGGTGCGTAGAGATGGACGGGGAATTCATAGAAATTCCTTGTCAGAACTTCGAAGAGGTCCCTCAGATCTTGGCATCGACTGAAACTACTACCAACAACAAACCTCCTATGAAGATGGCTTCCCTCAAGGACGCCAGGGCCGTGGTTGAAGAAGGTGGGTGTGCCGATTGGGGCCAGCTCCCTGATTTCACTCACAAAACTGACAAATTTGGTTTGGGCTTTACTACAGGGGCTCAAAGGGCTATTCGACGTGCTCGGACTGGAAGACCTTCCCTACACATCAGTAATCGGGGAATTAATGCCATTGAAGACAATAATGAGGACTCAGACATCGACAGCTAGATCTACCCAACTACCAACGATGGACCGAGTAACTGGACGACTAGGGACTTTATACCAGTTTATTTTATTCCGCAGTAATTGTCTTGCTTGTTTTGAGATTTGTAATAAACAATTTAAAACTTTACGACCTTGTGCCTTGCCCGAGGCACATGGGTTTTGTTTGTGAGGGCTAGTATTTGTTGTTTCATATATCATTAATAAAGCATTGGACGTTTCTTGAATACAATTTTTGCGCTCTCTGTTTTTCTTTTCTATTTACACTTTATCAAAACAACTATTCTCTTACACACACTCACGTATCATACTGTAGATCCATATCCAATATGGATCCCATTGATAACAACTTTGCTATTGCCAGTTATAACTTCAAAAATCCGATCAACCAAGCCGAAGACGAAGGTGAGGATGATTGTAAGGTGCCTGGAGAACTTTCTAGACTATTACAGCAGGAAGAAAGGGCCATACAGCCTCATGAAGAGCCGGTTGAGACAGTGAATTTGGGTACTGAGGAAGACAATAAAGAGGTTAAAATAGGTGCAAATTTGAAGCTTAGAGTTAAACAGAGGTTGATACAGATGTTCCACGACTATGTTGAGATCTTCGCTTGGTCCTATGAAGACATTCCTGGTTTGGACACTGATATTGTGGTACATCGCCTGCCGACTAAAGAAGACTGTCCTCCGATTAAACAGAAGGTCCGTCGTATGCGTCCTGAAATGTCAGAGAAGATCAAGGCAGATGTCATGAAACAATTCGACGCAGGATTCTTAGCTGTCACTTCTTATCCACAGTAGGTTGCTAACGATGTTCCGGTACCTAAGCAGGACAGTAAGGTACGAATGTGTGTGGATTACAGAGATCTGAACAGGGCAAGCCCCAAAGATGACTTCCCTCTTCCTCACATTGATGTTCTGGTTGATAACACTGCACAACACAAAATATTCTCCTTCATGGATGGTTTCTCTGGCTACAACCAGATCAAGATGGATCCTTAAGACATGGAGAAGACGACCTTCGTTACACAGTGGGGCACCTTCTGCTACAAGGTGATGCCTTTTGGGTTGAAGAATGCTGGGGTAACTTATCAGCGCACCATGGTCGCTTTGTTCCATGATATGATTCACCATGAGATCTAAGTTTATGTTGATGACATGATAGCCAGGTCTCAAACCTAGGAAGAGCACCTGGATCATCTACAAAAGTTGTCGACAGGTTGAAGATATATAAGCTAAGGTTGAATCCGAACAAGTGCACCTTCGGGGTAAGGTCTGGTAAGCTTCTGGGTTTCATTGTCAGCGACAAAGGCATCCAGGTAGATCCTGCAAAGGTAAAGGCTATACAAGAAATGCCAGCTCCCCGTACGGAGAAGGAAGTTAGAGGTTTCTTGGGACGCCTGAATTATATCGCCAGGTTCATTTCACATCTCACTACTACTTGTGAGCCAATCTTCAAGCTTCTGAAGAAAGATCAAGTGCTAAAGTGGAATGATGAATGCCAGACCGCTTTTGAAAGAATTAAGGAATATCTTCAAGAACCACCAATTATGATGCCTCTAGTTGAAGGAAGACCTTTGATATTATACTTGACAGTGCTAGACAAATTAATGGGGTGTGTGCTGGGGCAGCATGACGAGTTTGGTCGAAAAGAGAACGCAATATACTACCTTAGAAAAAAGTTTACCGACTCTGAGACACGGTACTCATTGCTCGAGAAAACTTGCTGCGCTTTGGCATGGGCTGCTCGCCGACTGAGACATTATATGTTGACTCACACTACCTTGTTGATATCAAATATGGATCCAATCAAGTACATTTTCGAGAAGCCCGCACTCTCCGGAAGGATAACAAGGTGGAAAATAATATTAACTGAGTATGACATACAATATAAAACCTAAAAAGCAATAAAGGGGAGTGTATTGGCTGATCATTTGGCTCATCAGGCCGTGGATGATTACCAGTCCATGAATTTCGAGTTCCCGGATGAGAATATTATGTTGGTGACTGACTACGAAGAACCTGGACCGGATGAAGGACCTGAGGAGGGATCCCGATGGTCTATGTATTTTGATGGAGCCTCAAACGCACTAGGAAACATCATTGGCACTGTAATCATATCTCCCGAGGGCTGTCATACTCCGTTCACTGTCCGATTATGTTTCAATTGCACCAACAACATGGCGGAGTATGAAGCGTGCATCATGGGTCTTCGAGTTGCTGTCGACCTAAGGATCAAGTTCTTGAGTGTATTTGGGGATTCCGCTTTGGTGATAAGTCAGATCAATGGTGAGTGGGATACGAAGCATCCAAATCTCATCCCATACAAAGAGTACGTATTGACATTGCTCCCACACTTTGAGGAGGTAACCTTTGAACATTTCCCACAAGAGGAGAACCAGTTAGCGGATGTGCTAGCTACCATGTCTTCTATGTTCAAGGTTAGGTGGGACAATGAATCTCCCCAAATTACCATTGAAAGGCTGGATGAACCAGCACACTGCTGTGAAATCGATACCGAAGAAGTGGCAGACAAACCCTAGTTTCATGAAGTCAAGAGGTATCTCGAGACTCAAGAGTATCCCGAAAGGGCATCTGTCAATGATAAAAAGTTTCTGAGAAGGTTTGCTGCAAATTTCTTCCTCAATAATGGAATCCTCTATAAACGCAACCATGATTCCACACTACTACGGTGTGTAGACAACAATGAAGCAGAGAGGATCATGACAGATCTACATGAAGGCACCTTCGAAACTCATTCTAGTGGACATACCATGGCTAAGAAGATCCTACGAGCAAGATACTACTGGTCCACTATGGAAGCCAATTTCTATCAGCATTCTCGAACTTGTCATAAGTGCCAAATCTACACTGATAAGGTGCATGTGCCTCCAGTCCCCTTAAACGTCTTGACAGCTCCGTGGCCCTTTGCAATGTGGGGCATCGACATGATCGGAGAAATCAGGCCCACCGCTTCTAATGGATATAGCTTCATCCTAGTAGCCATTGATTACTTCACGAAGTGGGTTGAGCCAACCTCTTTTGCTACAGTAACCAAGAATGTCGTGGCGCGGTTTATCTGACATAATCTGATTTGTCGATATGGTGTGCCAGAGAGAATTATTACTAATAATGGTACGAATCTCAACAACACAATGATCACCGAGCTCTGTAAACAGTTCAAGATATAACATCATAATTCTTCCCCTACCGACCGAAGATGAATGGCGCTGTTGAAGCAACTAACAAGAACATAAAGAAGATTGTACAGAAGATGACAGTGACATATAAAGACTGGCATGAGATGTTACCATTTGCTCTGCATGGGTACCGTACCTCAGCACAGACATCGACAAGGGTAACCCCTTACTCTCTGGTATATGGCATGGAGGAAGTCCTACCCATCGAAGTCCAGATACCTTCTCTCAGGATTATGAAGGATGCGGGTTTGAACGAGGACGACTGGATCCAAACCCGACTTGATCAGTTAAATCTAATCGATGAAAAGAGACTTACTGCTATCTGCCATGGTCAGACGTATCAAAAGTGAATGATCAAGTATTTTAACAAGAAAGTCAGACGCCAAGAATATCAAGTCGAGGATCTGGTGATCAAGCGCATCATACTGCCGCAAGGTGATCCCAGGGAAAAATGGACCCCCACGTACGAAGGGCCATTTATGGTTAAGAATATTTTCTCAGGAGGAGCTATGATTCTAACCACCATGGATGGTGACGACCTTCCTCACCCTGTCAATGCAGACATAGTGAAAAGATACTACGCCTAATCAAAGACTCGCTAGGTTGACTGGCCTAGTCAAAAATAAGGGATTCCCGGCGAACCAAAAGGGTTCGGGCAAAAGTAAGGGATGAAAATAAAAAAATTTGTACACCCAGCAAGTCGAAAACCCGAAAGGGCGTCTTGGGCAAAAAGGGGTATCCCGATGGACTGAAAACCCGAAAGGGTGGTCCAGGCAAAAGTTAGGGATATAAAGCGTACCACTATGTCTCATTGGATCATCTCGCGACCAGACTTCGGTATCCACTATCAAGCTCGGACAACGCTAATCAATCTGATCAACTTTCGGCCAAGAAGCAAAGTGATGAGACGCTTGAAGATATAAAGGCAATGGCAGAATTGGAACCCAATGGGATTGTTGCACATAGCTGTTTTTATTTTACATAAATTTGTATAGCTTCTATTTTTCGGCGGTGTTATCTTACTAGAGCGTCAGCCTCCTTGTACAAAAACGTCTATTACAGGCCGACTTCAAAAATCAATACAAAATTATTTTCACATCGAGTTTGTTTTTGTTTTCTGTTTTGTTTTGCAAGAACGTCCAATGACTTATTTTTGATATATGCATTTGAAAATGATTGCTGCTCATAAAAATTTACATAAGAAATAAAAGATAATTACTCGTAATTCCAGAAACAAAAACAAAAAAACAAGAAGTGCCAAACCCGACGGTTACTCCACCCAGCAGGTATCAGGATAGAGTCAGCTTTGGAGCATAATCATTAATACATACACTGCCCACAAAGTAAAAGTATTCAAAAGCATTGATGCCAGCTTTCCCAACACAGGATGTAACCACCCCAGCTGAAGTTCATAATCACAGGCGAGTCGGTAAAATTCATCCCCCAAGCAGAGTTTATTTCTCTGGATGCAGAAGCTCAATCCCTGACAGAGTTCATCACTTCAGCTACAAGAAGTCATTTTCTAAGTTCGTTCCCTGCAGCGTTTATTATCAAGCAACATCTCTTCCAGACGGAATATTTACAAATCTCCAGCAACAGTCAGGGATTTATTCTCCCATACGTGAGCATACCCCGATAGCATTTCGTGAACATACATCATGACATACACATACATATCATATACAGCATAATCTCATTTATTTTGAGAACATCATCTCACCCTGCATTTCATGCATCGCATATAGTTAACCCTAAAATCTTTGCAGGTAAAGACGGGTAGCTTCAACAAATCTAGCAATTATACAGGTCACGTCTGCTGACAACTAATGGATACTCAGATCCCGAAACCAAACAGGTCACCTAATCTACACTATCACCTTGAAGTAACCCTACGACCCAAGTTTCTTCCCACAAGCCCTACTATCCAGACTTTCATTTTGAGGCAACCCTACTATCCAGGTTCCTTCTCACAGCCCTACTATCCAGGCTTTCGTTTCTAAGTAACCCTACGACCCAGGTTCCTTCTCACAGCCCTACTATCTAGGCTTTCATTTCAAAGTAACCCTACGATCCAGGTTCCTTCTCATAGCCCTACTATCCAGGATTTCATTTCGAAGTAACCCTACGACCCCAGTTCCTTCTCATAGCCCTACTATCCAGGCTTTCATTTCGAAGTAACCCTACGACCCAGGTTCCTTCTCACAACCCTACTATACAGGCTTTCATTTCGAAGTAACCCTACTATCCAGGTTCCTTCTCATAGCTTTACTATCCAGGCTTTCATATCGAATTAACCCTACGACCCATGTTCCTTCTCACAACCCTACTATCTAGGCTTTCATTTCGAAGTAACCCTACTATCCAGGTTCCTTCTCACAGCCCTACTATCCAAGATTTCATTTTGAAGTAACCCTACTATCCAGGTTCCTTCTCACAGCCCTACTATCCAAGCACCACATATCGAAGTAACCTTACTATCCAGGTTCCTTCTCACAACCCTACTATCCAGGCTTTTATTTCGATGTAACCCTACTATCCAGGTTCCTTCTCACAGCCCTATTATCCAGGCTTTTATTTCGAAGTAACCCTACTATCCAGGTTCCTTCTTACAGCCCTGCTATCCAGGCTTTCATTTCGAAGTAACCCTACGACCCAAGTTCCTTCTCACAGCCCTACTATCCAGGCTTTCATTTCAAAGTAACCCTACGACCCAAGTTCCTTCTCATAGCCCTACTATCCAGGCTTTCATTTCAAAGTAATCCTACGACCCATGTTCCTTCTCATAGCCCTACTATCCAGGCTTTCATTTCGAAGTAACCCTACGACCCAGGTTCCTTCTCACAGCCCTACTATCTAGGCTTTCATTTCGAAGTAACCCTACGACCCAGGTTCCTTCTCACAGGCCTACTATCTAGGTTTTCATTTCGAAGTAACCCTACGACCTAGGTTCCTTCTCACTGCCCTACTATCTAGGCTTTCATTTCGAAGTAACCCTACGACCCAGGTTCCTTCTCACAACCCTACTATCCAGGTTCCTTCTCACAGCTCTACTATACAAGCTTTTATTTAGAAGTAACCCTACTATCCAGGTTCCTTCTCACAGCCATACTATCCAGGATTTTATTTCAAAGTAACCATACTATCCAGGTTCCTTCTCACAACCCTAATATCCAGGCTATCGCTTCAAAGTAACCCTACTATCCAGGTTCCTTCTCACCGCCCTACTATCCAGGCTTTCATTTCAGAGTAACCCTACTATCCAGGTTCCTTATTATAACCTTACCATCCGGGTTTCTTCTCTCTTATCTCCAGACTACAGTCTATAACACTGTAAGACCTGGACCTGATCAGATACAGTCGATTTCACATTCCCTCAGTAAGTTGCTATGCAACCTATACCTTAACCAGATACACCACTCACTTCCACCTCTTCAATCATTCCCCAGTAGAGTAACAAACAACTGAAGCTCCTAAACTCTATCAGCATTCCCCGACGAAGTTCTCCTCAACAGCGGGTACATGGATCCTCGCAAAGGAATCTCTTATGCGATCAATATCTTTTTCAGATGGCATCTTTAAGCCCATCTCTGAAGAGTCTACATCAACTTCCAAATGGAATCTGTAAGCCCATTCCCGATATCTTCGATCAGCGTTACTTCATACGAGTGCAAATTTCTGGGCACTCTAGTGTTCAATCATCTTCCACCTTTAGATCACGAAAGGCAGAACAACCAATCTACATCTTCAAGTTTAAGAAGATTGAACAGGGGCATCTGTTGTACCCCAAAATTTTCCCTCTCATTTTACTCAACACATGTCAATGTAGGTCCCCAATTTGCTCAAGGAAGCCCAAGAGTTGACCAGACAAACTCCCTCCTAAGGCAAATGTACCTCAAACTAGGGTTTCCATTTTCATCAAGATGAGTGAGATATAAAGACCTCATATGCTCTCCATGGTCATAATATGTTCTCAAGACCATCCATGTCAAATTTCAAGCCTTGCACAAGAAGTTTGCTCAGTCAACTGCTCAGATGCTTGAGAATCGACTGTATTAGGTCAAAAGTCAATTGTGGCCCACATACAGTCAAACCTCAAGATTTTTGGTCAACATCAACATTTTGAAGCGAATTTCATCATTTTATCAAGGGTTGATCATGATTCTTCATTTAATTCCCCAAATTTATCAAAAGCCACAAGTTGCTAAATTACAGTTTCTCAGGAAAAGTCAACCAAACTTTGAACAAGCATAACTGCCTCATACTTTATCAAAGTTTTTCCATCCAAGGCTCATTTTGAAGAAGATGCAATTCCCTATAATTCATCTTCAGCCCCCAAGTTCAAAATATGCACTCATCAAAATATATGAATTCTACATTATAGGTCCTTTTGAAAAGTCAACAAAAACACCTTTTGGGTCAAGGCTTCTTACATGAACATGGAGGAACAAATTGAAATTATACTTAAAGGGTTGCTTAGGGGACATCTTAAGCTTTCTAAAAAGTCCAAGAACATCTCTCTAGGGTTAAAATTGGAGGAGATATGCCTTGTCAAAGTTGACCGTTTTTGCAAAATTGCCAATAGTCAAATATGCTCAAAAGTGCATTGTTTACCAAATGGGCTTAGCATTTCATGATTGCACCTAACTTGTAGCATGGTCCACGACCCAAATATCCACACACATGTCATTTGCTTCATTTTCCATTTTATTTTGACTTTTTATTAATTAAGAATTGAATAAAATTAAATAATTGATAAATAATATCAAAGATATGTTTTGATATGATTGTTTGACATGATCTCAATCAAATTATGCTGAGATATCAAGACCAAATCGAATCAAGCATGATTAGTACAAGATTGGAATTATTTGGCTTGATATAGAAATATATCATACAAGGATTAAGACCAAATCAAATCTTCATAATGGACCAAAATTTAGCTCGTTTTTGTTGACCTAATGTATTCCATTACATATACAGAACATATCTAATGCACAAGGACAAGGTTTTGCAGTCGTGAAAGAGCAAGAACAACTCAAAAAAGTTGCCAAAAAGTAGGGATCAAATTTCACTCCACAGGACCTTTTAAAGCAATTTAAGGCCAACAATCGCATCCTGGGCGTGCACTGAAGCTGTCCCAATCATTTGCAAGGCATGAAGCATCAATAATTGTGCCCTGCAGCTCATACGGTTTGCCCTTTATTTCAAATTCGATTACTATGATTCTTGCATCATAAACATGTTTTAATGGTATGCATGTGTTTGTTATCATGTTTGCAACGTATTGGATTGGTTTAATTGATGTTTTAGCGCATATATTGATAGTTGCCATTACTAGGGTTTGAGATCGTATTTCAGGGTTTCTTGATACATGTACAATTAGGCCTAAAGAAGGATGCCATCATACTCATGAGATCAAAACGAGTTGATCTATATGCTTGGAATTGATTTATATTGCTTGTAGTAGATTTTGGAAATTTACAGGTTTGTAGCCATGAAAGCTTGGTCGTAGGTAAAAGTCCCTTAGCTAACATGACAGAAGGCTGAGGAAGATAACAACGTGGCTGACCACCATTGGACAATTTGAATATTCACGCGTTTTCTGAAGCTCGTGACCAGTTTGCATTATTTTGTTTTCGTTTCAATATTATAACAAACAGATACAGGTGGCCCAGTGGTGAAGCGTATGGTTGGAAAGGTTGAGGACCTGGGTTCGATCCCAGGTCCCAGCATTTTCTTGTTTTCTAACTTTATAACTACAGATCATATGCATACACGTCCCAGGGGCATACCATGCACTATCATCATCTAGCCAACGGTTCCCTTATCAATCCAATCCAATGCTCATGCAAGAAAGGACCACGGTACACCAACAAGAGGAGGCAACATGGAATCCAAGGCGTTGATTGGGCTCAACACATCTTGGGCTCAACAATTCAGTGATACACCCCCCTAACTTCTTCATCACAGGCCCAATATAATTTATTTTATTTTATTTCTTTTATTTATTTTGTTTTATTTAGTTATTTACTTTCACAAATTAATAAAAAAAATTTATTAACTACAAAAAACCATAAAGTCACAAAAACACCCAAAAAAATCATTTTTTTTCATAAAATAGTTATTTTCTTTATTTAATTATTTTAGTTTCGATTAGGTTAATTTAATTCCTTTTCATAATTAAAATTAATTAGAAATTAGGGTTGTAAATAATTAATTTTTCTCCAAAAAATAACCAAATTATTTTTTAATTATATTTTAGGTCTCTTAATTAATTCTTCGCATTCAATTCGTCGCGCGTTAATTACCGTTTCGATTATTATTTATGTAACTGTTTCGAGGTTGTAATAGATTTTAATTAGGGTTTTAATTTCCACATTTTATTTTTAGTTAAATAATTATGTATCTGCGAAAGCCATGTAATAGTTAGGATTTCTATTTCCGCACTTTAATTTTTCCCTAATTACTAACTGTTAGATGTATGCTAATAGGATTGTATGGCAAGAATATCTGAAAATTAAAACGATAGATAACCTAAATGTGCAAAGACAAATTAACTGAAAAAGCTCACTCGCACATGCTCACTCCTAGGGTTTACTCCACTTCGGTTGCCTTCGGTTAAGCGGTCATGAAGTATAGGGTTTGTTAGTGGTCGTCCTCTAGCCTCGAAAGATCTCAAATGACCCATTCAGATGTTTCCTTGGAAACAAATCTTTAAGGCTTTAGGATGATTACTAACACCTCATAACATTGCTTTTGTGACCGTATCTGTTCCTTCGAACGTCCCTTAAAACTCCAACGACGGTGCTACCTATTCCTTAATAATGGGATAACGCTGTCTAAAGGAAAACGAACAATCCTTTTTCGAGTAGGTAGATTAACTCTTAAGTACTTGCTCAAACAAATAAACTTTTCACACAAACACCTTTCAAAACAATTTTTAAAACAACTTCGTCACATCCTTGAGGACTGATACAAGGGTTATCACGAAGTAAAACTTTTTCAAAAAACAAGCACACACAGGCAATTTTAAAATGAGCAAGTACCTAAGAGCCCATGGAAAACCATGGATAGAAAGGGTGCTAACACCTTTCCTTTCTATAATCTACTCCCCGTACTCAGAAATATTCTCAAAAAAGGTTTTTTCTGTTCTTTTTCCTTTTCCTGATTGGATGAAATAAAAGCCGGTGGCGACTATTGCTTACCGCAACATTTTACGAACAAAAAACGCAAAACACAAACCAGTAAAAACAGTCGGTTCTGCCACCGTATCACAAAGCCCATTCCCGATATTATCAATTAACACTCACTTCATGCGAGTGTAAATTTATGGGCACTCTAGTGTTCAATCATCTTCCACCTTTAGATCACAAAAGGCAGACAAGCCAATCTACATCCTCAGGTTTAAGAAGATTGAACAGGACAACTGTTGCACCCCAAAATTTTCCCTCTCATTTTACTCAAAAACATACTCCTAGAGGTCCTCAATTTCTCAAGGATGCCCAAGAATTAGCCAGACAAATTCTCTCATAAGGCAATGAACCTTCAACTAGTGTTTCCACTTTCATCAAGATATGTGAACTCCAAAGGTTTCAAATCTTTTCCATGGTCCTAATATATTCTCAAGACCATCCATGTCAAGTTTTATGCCTTGCACAAGAAGTTTTCTCAGTCAACTGCTCAAATGTCTAAAAATCAACTGTACTAGGTCAAAAGTCAACTGTGACCCTCATGCAGTAAAACTTCAAGATTTTTGGTCAACATAAACACTTTGAAGTAACATCCATAATTTGATCAAGGGCTGATCATGATTCCTCAAGGAATGCCCCAAATTCATCAAAACTCAAAAGCTGCTAAATTAGGGTTTCTATAGGAAAAGTCAACCAAACTTTGAGCAGGCATAACTTTCTCATACTTTATCAGAAATTTCCTATCCAAGGCTCATTTTGAAGAGGATTCAATTACTTACAACTCATCTTCAGCCCTTAAGTTCAAGAAATGCACTCATTAAAAGATATAAATTCAGACATTATAGGTCCTTTTCAAAAGTCAACAAAAACACCTTTTGGGTCAAAGCTTCTTATATGAACATGGAAGACCCAAAGGATATGAAACCAAAAGGGTTGTTTATAGGACATCCTAAGATTTCTAAAAAGTCCAAGAACACCCTATTAGGGTAAAAATTGAGAGAGATGTGCATTGTCAAAGTTGGCCATTTTAGGAAATTTGCACAAAGTCAACCATGCCCAAAATGCATTTTTCTTCAAATGGGCCCAACTTTTTATGCTTGCATCTCACTCCTAGCCTGGTCCATGACACATGAACCACTCCATGTCTCATTTACTGATTTATTTAAGTAATTTTGATTTTTATTTATTTAAAATTCAAATAAAATAAAATAAAATAAAAAATAAATCAAATAAATGGGACAAGATTTGTTTTTGCATTGATTGAGTATCTCATGAACTGTCCAATGAAGAGAAAATCGCATCAAGCCATAGAAGGGAGGAAATCTCCAAATTTGGAAAGATTTGAAGAGATTTGAAATGCATTCATATCTTCGGATTCTTGCCAAAACTATTAACCTAATTGATTCACATACATATAGAAGATCATTGTGAACCCTAGGCCATAGAATTCATGTGCAACCTGCCTCAAGAGAGCAAGAAACAAGTTTCAATTTTTTGCAAAAAAGTGCAAACTGTATATTTCCCTACAAGCCAATTCAAGGAGTTTTGAAGCTTTAGGGATCATCCACGCAGATCCAAGAAGCTTTTCCCGTCGTTTCCAAGCATCAAACACCAAGAATCGTGCCCTATAACAGTCACGGTTTACTCTCTTTTTCAAAAATCGTTTTCCTTAATTCTGGCATTATCAACATGTTTTAACCATATATTTATGCTTGTTATCATGTGTGCAACGTATTTGGATGCTTTAATTTGAGTATGGATGCAGGAATCACACGATGCCATTTTTAGGGTTTGGAGCTTCAATTTGGGATCTTTTGATACAGGCTAAATTGGACCAAAATAAGGACACCATCGTGTTTAGGGCATCAAACCCAATTGAGCCTTGGCCTTACCATGAATTTATATTGTGTATTCTCGATTTTTTGAAAATGCAGGGGTTATAGTGACAGACTGGGTCCGTAGGTAAAAGTTCTTACCTAAAACAACGGTTGCAGGAAGAAGATGATTAGGTGGCAGACTCCCATTGGGAGATTTGAATTTGCGTGCGTTTTTGGGGCATAATGCATAATTTCCTTTATATTTTATTTGTTTAATTATATATATGAATGAGCAGCCCATCGCGGATGGTTAAGGAATGAGTATGTGAAGCAAACGTCCTGGGTTCGATCCCAGGCGTACGCTTTTGTATTTTTCTTGATAATTTCTTACAAATCCAGTGTGCCTCACCATCAAACGTCTATCACGCACCCCTGATCTCAACCATCAGATTCATCATCAATCTAGATCTAAACGCTCAGCAATCAAGGATCATGGTAGACCCTCCAAAGGTGAACCTCATGGGATCATACACAATCCTTGGGCCAACAAAAATGGGCCTGGAAATTTCAAGCGCAGCACCCCCTCAGATTACTCAGCAACATCAGGCCCAATTTATTTCCCTTTTTTAATTTCTTTGGTTTTAATTATTTTTACAAAACAAAATCATTTTTTAAATCAAAAAATCACAAAAATAGAATTAGGGTTTTTATAATTAAAATTAATTTTTGAAAATTAATTATTTTATTTATTTCAATATTGATTATTTTGTTAAATAAAATTAATTAGAAAATTAGGTTTAACTTGCAAATTTCAACTATTTTTCTCAATAAAAAAATACAAAAATATCTCCTTTACTTAATTAGATTCATTAGGATATTTAATTCCCATGTTCCTCCTCGCACGCATTTTATTTATTTATTTTTTCAATTATTGTAACTGCCAAGGGTTGTAATAGCTTTTTAATTAGGTTTTATTATTGTTCTTACTTATTATTTTCCCCTATTTTGGCTATGTAACCCCCTCCCCAAAGCCTTGTAATAACTAGGTTTTTATTCTCCGCTTTACTTTCCGCTATTATTAACTGCTAGATGATTGATAATAGGATTGTATGCAAAAGACAAATGAAATTAAAAAGGTAGAAAACCCTAATTGTGCAAAGATAAATAAATTAAAATATAACCACTTGCACATGCTCATTCCTAGGGTTTCCCCACTTCGGTTGCCTTCGGTAAATGATCATGAAGTATAGGGAATATTAGTGGTCGCCCTCTAGTCCCAAAAGATAAAAAATGACCCATTCGAATGTTGCCTATGAAAGATCTTTAAGACTCTAGGGTAACTACTAAGGTTTTTTAATCATTGCTTTTGTGACCGTAATTGTCCCTTCGAATGTCCCTTAAACTCCAACGATGTGGCTATCTACTCCTTAATATTAGGATATCATTGTCTAAAGGAAACGAGAAAATGAACATACTTTTTCGAGTAGGTAGAAACTCTTAAGTACTTGCTCAAAACAACAAAAAAAAACTCTTTTGCACAAACACTTTCAAAACAGTTTTCATAAACAACTTCGTCACACTCTTGAGGACAGATACAAGAGTTACCACGAAGTTAAACAAAAACTTTTCAAAACACACACGAGCAATTTAAAAATGAGCAAGTACCTAAGAGCCCATGGAAAACCACAGATAGAAAGGGTGCTAACACCTTCCCTTTCTATAATCTACCCCCCGTACTCAGAAACATCTCGAAAAAGGTTTTTTTTGTTCTTTTTCCCTTTTCCTTTGTTGGATGAAATAAAAGTCCGTGGCGACTCTTGCTTACGACGACATTTGCGAATACAAAATGCAAACCAGTATAACAGTTGGTTCTGCCACCGTATTACAAATGTCTTGATAAAATAAGAGGGTAAATTTTAGGGTACAACATAAGGTATCTTCAGTGGGCAGAGTTCCTTAGGTCTCAATGAAATGGACTGGGAGGTCATTATATCCAAGGTCAAAGAAACCTGGCAGAAGAATTTTCCAGAAGATGTGGCCGCCATGATGAGGGTTCTCGAAACCACTTTGACACTGAATGATGAAGTTGCGGGCTCCCAAGCCGCCCTGGATAAAGCTTATTCCTGCATCCAAAAGTTGAAGGGGATTAATAAGAAGTTGAGGGCTGATATTCTCAATCATGAGACGAAGTATGAAGCGCAGGTCTAGCTCCTCAAGGATTTGAATGAGCTAAGTCCTCAACTAGAGGTTGCGACTAAGGAGAACGAGTGACTGGCCGCTCGGGTAAAGCAGTTGGAGGAGATCGTGGAGCCTCCCAATGGCGAAACTGACGTGGATAAGGCCCTTGTGACCAGGCAAGACCTGATTGCTCAAAATCGTGTGCTCGAGCAGGATGTCGTGGACACCCTAGTTATGGATTCAACACTACCATGAAGCAGCTCAAGATCATCAACAAAGGGGTCTAGCTTGTGGTCGAAGGTGCTAGGCCTTTTAACCAGGTGTTTGACGGGAAGATATTTTATCCTCCCGAGGATAATCCCAAGGAAGAAAGCGATGGCAAGGATGATGTGTGCCAATATTAAGTTTTTGGGCCTGCGTGCTTGTTTGTTTATTTGGCTTGCGTGCCAGCTTTTGTTTAACTTCTATGTATAAGGGGCTTTTCCCTTTTTTTTGTCGGTTTAATTTTGGGTCTGCATGCCCCCTTTTGATATTGTATAGACAACACTGGCCTTCGTGGTCAGCTTTCTAACGCTTTTGTTTTGCCCTTATGTTTTGCATGTTCAATTGTCGTTGTTCTTAATCTGTTTATTTTGGGAAATGTGGAATTTTGATAAGTGAAGGTTTGTTCTCGACCTTAGTTGTGGTCGACACATGTTGGGATATGTCGAGGAAGCGGAGTAGGAGTCCGTATGGACAAGGTCAAGATCATGGTCGGCATCTTGACTTTGTAGCGTGAATTTCCCATCGCAACCTGGGTGTTCTGCCTATTGGGTACTTCAGCGGTGGAGCTCGGTCGAGGTGTTCCCATCAGGCTAAGGTTCTGCTCGACCAATGAGCAAAAACCCGCCTTTCGTTATTGGTTGGAGGCTATGTTCGTACCTTAACATGCTTTTGTGGTCGAGCGAGCCCTGTCATTTGTCAGAGAGGGTACGTCGACTATTGTGCCCATCGTTTATCAGGGACCTAGCTGTAATACTGTTTCAGGTTTGTAGCGTTCCATGGTCGAGGTAGTGGTTATCCACTTAGGCGTTCGAGGTGGTAGGCTCCAGTGCCCATTGCCCCACGGACGTGGTAAGGTCCTTCCCAGTTGACGTCCAACTTTCCTTCACGGGAATCTTTCTGATTTCTCCATAAGACTATGTTGCTGACCTGGAATTTACGTTTTACGACTTTGGTGTCATGACGCAGGGCTATCTGTTTTTTAATTGTGGCTTCGCAAAGAGCTGCTCCTGATCAGATTTTTTCGACCAGGTCGAGCTGTTCCCTTAGGGCCTCATCATTTAGTTCCTTGTCTAAAGGGACTTCAGTTCGTCTAGATGGCTCTATGATTTCCACGGGGATAACTGCTTCGGTGCCATAGGTTTGTCGAAACGGGGTTTCGTCGATCGTCGAGTGTAGTGTCATTCGGTAAGCCCATGTGACGTTGTGCAGCTCTTTGACCCACCCTTTTTTGGCTTCGCCCAACCTGCACTTGAGTCCTCGTAAGATGACTCTATTTGCGGCCTCGGCTTTCCTGTTGGTTTGAGAGTGTTCGATGGACGTGAAGTGTTATTTAGTGTCGAGCTTGGTGACAAACTCTTGGAAGCTTTGGTCAGTGAACTGCATCCCGTTGTTGATGACGAGCATTTGTGGTATGCTGAATCGGGCAAGCACGTTTCATTTATAGAAACGAAGGATGTTGTGTGATGTGATTTTAGCCAGGGCTTCGACCTCTATCCATTTCGTGAAATAGTCGACGACCACGATCAGGAATTTATTTTGATATGATCCTTGTACGAACAGTCCGAGGATGTTCATCCCCTATCAGGCAAAAGGTCATGGGGACAATAATGTTTTGAGTTCGTGTGGCGGTGTGAGGTGCATGTCCGTGTGTCTTTGATATTTGTCACATTTTTTGATGCATGGTGGGCTAGTAATACCCTGCTCACAAAGCCTTTCGAGCCAGAGATCTTCCGCCCAAGTGTTGGGCGTTGATTCTCTCATGGATTTCTTGTAAGATCTCGGGGATTTTGGACTCCTCGACGCATTTTAGGAGTGGAATGGAGAATCTCCGTCGATAGAGCTTATACTCGACTACTACATAAGAGCATGCTCATCATTTGGTTGCATTGGCCTCTTTTTGGTCAGCGGGTAACTCTCCCTTTGTGAGATAATTAAATATCGGGGTCATCCAACACGAATTATCCCCGATGGAATTTACCTCGGGCGACGAAGTTGGCTTTTCGATACTCGGACGAGAAAGGGATTCTTGGATAACGAATTTGTTCCCACCTTTTTTCTTTGTGCTCGCAAGTTTTGAGAGTATGTTGACCCGCATGTTCTATTTGTGAGGGTACGTGTTTGATTTCTGCCCATTCGAACTTCTTCATCCTTTCTTTAACTAGGTTTACGTATTCGATATGGCTATCGTTCTTGGCCTGATATTCTCCTCGAACTTGAGATGTGACGAGTTAGGAGTCCATGAATACTTGTAGTTCTCTGGCACCTAGGTCTTCGGCCAACCTTAATCCTGCAAGCAGGGCATCATACTCGGCCTGGTTGTTCAACTTGGGAAATGACAGAGCAAGCAAATGTTAGATCATAATGCCCTCTTCATTTTTGAGGAGGATTCCTGCTCCGCTTCCCATCAAACCAGAATCTCCGTCCACGAAGATGGTCCACTTGTGTTTCCCATCTACAGGGGGTTCGTGGGTGGTCATCTCCATAATGAAGTCAGCCAACACTTGGGCTTTAAGTGCTTTCCTACTTTCTTACTGAATGTCAAACTCCAAAAGCTCCAGGGACCATTTCAGCATTCGATCGGCCATGTCTGGTCGACCTAGGAGCTGACTCACTGGTTGGTCTATTCGTACGACGACTGTGTGGGCCAGGAAGTAATATCTGAGTCTCCTCTCCATGTTGATGAGGGCTAGGGATACCTTTTCAATTTGTTGATATCTGACCTCGGGGCATTGTAACACTTTTCTAGTAAATTACACTAGTTTCTTCCCATCTGGTGTCTCACGGGCGAGGGCCGCACTTACAGCTTTGGTGGAGATGGACAGATAAAAGAATAAAGTTTCCTCGCTCTCTGGCCGTGATAACACGGGTGGTTTTGAAATGGCTCGTTTGAGTTGGATGAGGGCTTTCTCACACTCTTTGGTCCACTTGAATGCTGCCTCTTTATGCAAGAGTTTGAAGAATGAGAGTGTGTGTTATGTGGACTTTGCCACGAAGTGGGATAGCGAGGTAAGCATGTCGTTCAAGACTTGTATGGATTTTTTTTTGAGTTAGGAGTGAGGAGCTCAGAGAATGCCCTGCATTTTTTGGGGTTGGCTTCAATTCCCTGTTCGGTTAGATAGAAACCGAGGAATTTGCCCACCTTGACCCCGAAGGTGCGCTTCTCCGGGTAAACCTCATCTTGCATTGCCTTGCTTGATCGGAAACTCTTTTGAGGTGGGCAGCATGGTCGGTTTCCGATTGGGACTTGATGATATGTCATCCCTGTATACCTCGAGCATGTCCCTGATCTCACCCTTAAAGACTTTATTCATAATCCACTAGTATGTTGCCCCTGCGCTTTTTAGGTCGAAGGGCATTACATTGTAGTAGTAATTGCCCGACCCGATGTTTACAGTGATTCCTGGTAAACAACCGCTAGTCCTCCAAACTATCAAATAATCTTAATGACTGTTATTTAATCTCTCTGGTAACTTGCAGGATCGACTAGATTGATCCTAGGATGTATTGGTTATTTGGATAATTCTCATTATAGAACTGGTATTCATGGTTGGTATTTAGAATGTTGTGTAGGTGTTTAACTTACTTCGATTACTCTATTAAAGATCTAATGACATGATCAAGTAAATGCGTGCGAAACTAAATTGCATGAATAAAGTTCAATTGTAAAGACATGTAAAACTGCAGAAAAGACAAATAAATGACTTCGAAGCATAAAAACATGTAATGTAAAAGCGTTTCTGGAATGTAAAAGATTCAAAATATGAAGAAAGCGTTTAAATGCAAGAAATCAGTAAAATGACTTTGAATGAAAAAGGTATTCGAATGATAAAAGCATGAAGATAAAGGCATGAAATATACAAAAGTTTCTGAAATGTAAAGGATTTGAAATGGAAAGAAAACATTTAAATGTAAGACATCAGTAAAAAGACTTCGAATGAAAATACTTTAATGTAAAGGCTTTTAAATGATATTGACATGAAGATCGAGGAAAAGACTGGAAATGATAAAGAGTTTTATTGAATCATAAACATTTGGTGTTATCATACGTACATTGTCCGTGCATTCGTTTCCCTAGCCATGTGGTATTTTGAATGTTTACTGAATTTTTGTACAAGAGATATGACACACGAAATCCTAACGCTAAGACTTCTATTTATACTACTTCGACCATAACGGTATTGCTATAAGATTCTGCCACGTTCAGAACATGCAAAGCAATGCCCTCTCTAGCTTCCACGCGTCTTCGAATGCTCCAGCGCATATATTTTAAATTTTGAACATCCCGCTTGCGTTTGAATTTCAAATGTTTTGGCACTCTTCGTTTCGAATTCATTTCTTGGACACAGCCTTGTTACCATTTCGAGACTTCTTTGAATATATCCCCATAACTGTCACTCGAAGCTCAGAGTTTTGACATGCCCATTTGAAGCACTGCTTCTACCATTTCGAACATGACATCTTGCTTTATTCCAATCGAAACATCCAACTTGCTTCGCTTCGAACAATATCATCAAAATATTTAGCCAACAAAATGCCCCTTTAAAATATGTATTTCGATTCCTTTGAGAAATACTTATTTTAAATATATACGCAAGATTTTGATGCGACCTTTGAATCATCGTAACATTTATTGCATATGACTCCAGTCACGTCAATCATGACGCTTTTCAGATTCCTTAACCACCTTGAACCATTTCACAGCATGGTGCAGTAACAAAACAATGATTATTATTTAATCACGCCTATTACCAATATTAACTTTTATGCCACCTCCTTCTCAATTCAACCCACGACTACCACGTATCACATTCTTACTCAGTGGATGTTTAAACTTCCACACTATAAAAACCCATCAACTTAGTCTTTTCTTTTTTCTTCCCACATTCTGAATTTTTCTTCCTCTCTTCTCACCGAAACCCTAAAAAACTTCCAACACTCTCCAAACAATGTCTTCTTCAACGTCATCTCAACTGAAAAAAGCTTCCAAAAAGAAAGGAAAGAACACAGGAGCCATAATGGAAAGCAAGGTTGGCACCTATCAAGGTCAATCTGTTCTTATTCCTCAGATGATCTCAAAAGAGAAGGAAATGCTCTACGCATCCCAGGTACTAATTCCCACTAACGCCGCTGGCAAGAGGTTAGCTTTAATGGGCCCTCTTACAGTCTTTGAAATCTTAAAAGACACCAGAAAAATTTTCCCTGTTTGTTATAATTTTAAAACTTTGTTTAATAAAATGGATACCCCTAAGACGGGGGAGTCTTCTGATTCGACCATCGTGGAAACTCCAATCATTCCCCCTAAGGACCCTTTTGTGCTAGATTATGTAAAGAGTAACTTTAAACCGTTTCGATCCTGCCCCACTTCTGACACAACTTACCACAACTGGTTTACTAAAGTAGAAGCCAAGAAATCCCAGCAATGGGAAGAATTAGGCATTTACAACTTGATTAAACTATCGAAACCAGGCTTCACCTATAGCCACCCATTATTATTTGCGTCCTTGTGTTTCTGGGACAGTACCTACAATATCTTCCATCTCCCTGGGGGGATGATTACACCCACCTTTTTTGACATAGAAGCCATTACTGGATTATCACCAATAGGAGAAACCTATATTCCTGACTGTTGTACCCCAAAATTTGCCCTCCCATATTCTTCAAGGTTTGCTAAGATCATGCTTCAAAATCTCCCAAGGGTTGCACAGTCCAATTGCCTCCCAACAGTCAAAAATTAGGGTTTTGGTGCTGGCAAAGAAATTGAAGTTTCCAAGGGTCCAATCAAGTCCCACATGCCCATATACATTGTCAAGCATCCATATGTTAAGTTTCAAGACTCACAGCATCAAATTGCACAGTCAAAAACCCTAATTGCTTCACAGTCAACTGCAGGGGCAAAATGGTCATTTGACAGTCAAAAGTCAAACTTTTTGGTCAACATCTTATTTTGAAGCCACAAACATCATTTGATCAATTCTTGATCATGATTCTCAAAGCATGGCTCAAAAAGTCTCAAGATGCAAAAGTTTATATTTTTGGACAACTGAAAAAGTCAACTGCAAATTGACCAGGGCATAACTTCCACATGGTTTATCAGAAAAATTCCATCAAAAGTTCATTTTGAAGAGAATGACATTTCCTACAACTCATCTTCACACTTCAAGTCCAAGAAATGCTCTCACAAAAAGTTATCAATTTCAACATTATAGGTCATTTTCAAAAGTCAACAAAAAGGCACTTTAAGTCAAAGACCATAACTTGATATTGGTAAATCAAAATGACATGGGATCAAAGACATTGGTTAGAGGACTTCAATAACTTTCCAAAATGTCCAAGAACATGATCAAAGCTTAAAAATTGAGCAAGATATGCCTTGTAGAAGTTGGGAAAGTTTTGGGAATTTTGAAAAGTCAACTTTGCACAAAAGGCCTCAAAAATGCTAATGGGCCTCAATTTCTTTCATGAATCATTACCCAAAGGCTATGCACGACCCATTGACCTCAAAGGGATGTATTTTCTTATTTTTGGTTAATTATTTGAATTTTTATTATTATTAATTCACTTAATTAAATTTAAATATGAAAAAATATCAAATAATATCTTTCAAATCTTTTTGTGCAGAGAATTCATTCATTATGTGCTAAGGATTTCGTTTCACATTCAAAAAGGCAATATCTCTCATGATTGGCAATAGTTTAATGGCAAAAAGATTGAAATTGATATCATTGAAAATCAAATCTCCAAATCATCAATGCATGGATTATGGGCTGGTTTTTTAACCTAATTCTATTCAGTTACATATACAAAGCTAACCTAATGCTCATAGACACAAAAGCTGCGCTGAAAACCAAGAACAACATTGCAAATTTTTGCCAAAAACCTTGAAACTGTTTTCATATCTAGAGCATAATTCAAGGCTCCAAACGCATTCCAACACATTGCCAAGGGACCTAGGAAGCTTTTGCAATAAAAACCAAGTCTCCAGACTTCAAGGGTTGGTAGAACGACATCACCCTTTTCTTGAAATTGTCCATTATCGTTTTGTGATTCACATGCATTTTTCTTTTGTTTTAAATGTTGATTTACACTAATATGAGTGTTCTGAAGCTAATGGTATCCTTGAATTGAACTAATACTGCCTGTACAAGAATTCACCATGAACGTATTTTAGGGTTTCAGGAGCTTTGAATTAGGGGTTCCTTCATAAGGAAAAATTAGCCCTTCAAACTGGTACCAATGGATTCGTGACATCCAAACGAAGCTAACTCACACATCACGCCCTTTTTATGTTTGCCTATATCCTATTCGCTATTTTTTCAGGTTGAGTTTAGTGGGGGTTTAAAACCCCCGCTATTTGGTATTATTTGCAGGAACAAAAGGAAGACGATGCTAGCGTGTCCAAGCATGACTGGATGATTCAAATATTGGCACGTGATTTCTTGCTTTATGCCACTAGCGTTTGTTTTCTATTATATTATTTATGTTCTATTATAATAACAAAGAGACTCAATAGCCTGGATGGTTGATTAGCTGGCTTGCAGGTACTGGGACCTGGGTTCGATTCCCAGGTCCCCCATATTCTCAATGATTTTTGTTGTAACGTGTTCATATGCAGCATGCTCCTGACGTCCTACCATGCACACACACGCCCAAGCTTGCCACCTATGCATGAGGATCCATCTGAAGGCCAGAATGGGAAGATCATCATGCACGCTAGTCAACCCTTCCACACATAATTCCTGAAAGTCAAAAAAAGGGCTTTATTCTTGGGCCAGATTTCTCACAATTAACCTCCAAAAGGGTCAGACACCCCCCATGGTTTGCTCAATTTTTAGTTTTTATTTCTTTTTCCTTTTTATTCTCTTAATTATTTTTAATTATTTTCTTTAAATTCCATAAATTAATTTTCACAGTAATAAACATAAAAAATCAAAAATATTTATTTATTAGTATTGATTTCATCACCATTATTTTGTAAATAAACTTTAAATAATTAATTAGATTAAATTAGGTTTTAAAACTTAAATCTTTTTTCTTAACAAACTAAAATATTTAGAAACTAGGGTTTTTAGCTTTCCATCATTTTTTTGTAATAAATAATTTTTTCTTATTATCATTATTATTAATTATTAATTAATTTTGTAAATAAACATGTAATTAATTAATTAGGGTAAATTAGGTTAAACTTGAATATCTTTCATAAATAATTAAAAACACCTTAGAACTAGGGTTTTATTTAACTTCTAATTTTAATTAATTTTCTTTATTTTCATTAAATACCAAAAATATAAAAAATATTCCTTTTCTTTTTATTAAATAATTAATTAATTTTTAATTTCAATTTAATTTCAAAAGGGTCCAACGCCCTCGAACATTCGATTCTAATTTCTTTTCGCGCATTTATTTTGATTTTCTTTTTTTAATATTATGTAATTGCCCAAGCCTTGTAATAGTAATTAGGAATTTATTTACTTTCCGCATTTTTATTCAAAACGGGTCTTTGTTAATTTGGCGATGTATAGACCCGCGCCTTGTAATAGCGTAGGACTTTATTTTCCGCACTTTTAAATTATAATCGCATGAAAGAATGAATGGCCTAAATTAAAAAACAACGCGTAGCTCACCAAAGGCATGATCAAAGACAAATATTAACATGAAAACAATACACAAATTCACACACCACTCTTAGGGTACGCCTCACTGTTTCCTTGCCCCTCAAAACGTGGTCGTCGAGTATAGGACGTTTTAGTAAGTCCTTATGTCCATGATCTATGGCATAGGGGTAGCTTCTAAGGTGTCCTACTATTGCTCTGGTGACCACACTGTCCCTAACCCTCGAATTGACCCGAACACCTCCAACGGTGGTGCTACCTATCTCTCAATGGTGGGATGGAATTACCTTAAGGACATTTACACAGCCTAATTCCTTAGGGTAGGTAGATGACTCATAGATACTTGCTCTAAAAAACAAATCAAAACTCTTTTCACACCAACACTTTCAAAAAAGCTTTCAAAACAATTTTTCAAACACTCTTGAGGACTGATACAAGAGTCGATCTGAAATCTTTAAAACGAAACTTTTTCAAACCCACTCACACTTTGAAAAGCAAACACTTTTGAAAACACAAATGAGCAAGTATCTAAGAGCCCATGGATAACCATGGATAGAAAGGGTGCTAACACCTTCCCTTTCTATAAATCTACCTCCCGAACCGAGAAACTATCTCATAAGGAATTTTGCTGTGCTTTTGTCCTATCTATGTTGGAGAAAATAAAAGACGGTGGCGACTCTTGCTTACCGCGATATTTCACGAACCAGCGTTAAACAGTCAGTTCTAAATCCACCGATCACAGAACTGGCGACTCTGTTGGGGATAACTTTAAAGTGAGGTGTACCTTAGGACTAAGATCACTTGTGTTTTCAATTGTTGTGCCTGTTTGCTTTAATATTATTGGGTTTGTCTTGGGAGTTCTATAGATCCTAACCCGGATCTGGGGATACCTTCTTAGAAAGTAGCAACAAGGCTGTGAGGGAACTGTGCGGGGTATACCGACATGGTTGAAGCAGTCTGCGTTGATGTGGCACTTTGGTGTGTACCGGTAACCCTTGAGTTCAGTCAAGGAGAGTACGGGGCCTCCGCGTGGTGTCGTGAAGCATCAACTGACCTTAGGAACCTTAATTGAACCATCTTGGCCTCTTTAGGGTAGTGAGATAACTGACTTTGATGCAGTCCGAGGTTGGTTGATACTCGATACTACACTCAATTGAGGGTTGTTTTCTTGGAATATTTTGGTCGCCAGTTCAGTGGCTAAATCGAAACGATGAACAATGAAAGAAATCCAGTGATATTGGGACCCTTAGAACCCGGTTACTTCTGATAGGACAGGTTGAGCCCACCAACTTCAAGAGGGTAATACCCAAACCCCATGCTGGCCTAAACTCTAAGGGCTTGTCTTGTGTGACTTGTGTGCCTTATCATGTTTGCTTCTTGTGAATATTTGTGGTGTGTTCAATCATAGCATCATGACATCATACAGCATCATATGCATTCACTAACCATTTCAGGGGTTCAAATCTTCATCTTTGTTCTTGTTTTGTAGGGCATGGAAACTGTTCGCAGAAAGACAATTCAGATCAGCCTTGTAAGGACCCTTCCTCAGCTTAAGGAGCTTATATCCAGGATTCCCGAGAACTCTTCATTCAGTGAAAGACATGGAAGACTCATCAGCTTGGTCAACACCAACATTGAGGAAGATATGATAAAGGTTCTCTTCCAATTCTTTGACCCTCTGCATCACTGTTTTACTTTCCTGGATTATCAGCTGGTGCCTACATTGGAAGAGTTTTCCCGGCTTTTGAAGATCCCTATCCTTGATCAACTACCCTACAACGGTACGGAAAAGGAACCCAAACTCGAAGAGATTGCTAAAGCACTACGCCTACAACCATCTGACCTCAAGGGACATTGGGAAGTCAGAAGTGGTATCAAAGGGTTCTTAGCCAGCTTTTTGTTTGAGAAGGCCCAAGAATGTTGGAACTCCCTTGACCTACAAGCTTTTGAAGAAGTTGTGGCCCTCCTTGTCTATGGATTAGTTTTGTTCCCGAATCCCGATCAGCTTATAGACATCAGTGTTGTCCAGATCTTCATGTCCAGGAATCCTATACCTACGTTGCTTGGGGACATCCTTCACTCATGTTACACTCGAACCATGAGAAAAATAGGTGTTCTTATGTGTTGCACTCCTCTCCTGGGAAGGTGGTTTATTTCGCACATTCCACAATCAGTTTTGAAGAACGAGCGGGGTTTGAGATGGTCACAATGATTGATGACTCTTACACATGCAGATATACATTGGTGCTCTCGGTCCAGAGAAGATGTCACTATCATTGATCGTTGCGGGGAGTTTCCTAATGTTCCTTTACTTGGAATCAGAGGAGGTATTACTTACAATTCGTGTCTGGCTTGGAGACAGTTTGGTTATGCTCGGAGGGACGACCCTCATGACATGTTAATTCCTGACATAGTTTTTGACTTCGACAATGATGCACAAGGACTTCGCCAGAGATTTATCAGAGCTTGGAGGATGCCCAACAAGATAGACAGCAAGACACTGGGGCATAGGAATTCCATCCCGTTGGAGCCTTATCTCAAGTGGGTACGAGCCCGCTCCCAGAAGCTAGTAATGCCCTATCCTCATGTTCTCCCTATAATCAAAGAGCCAGTTTTGGAAGGGGAGGTGTCCTACACCATTCAACATCCTGACATGCCTACATCCTGGGAAGAAATGCAGAAGAGTTGGATCCAGCTTAAGGAAGAACGGAATTCTCTTAAGACCAGTCTACATGCCAGTGAGAAGAAGGTCTTGGAGCTCACCCGCCTACTGCACGAGGAAAAGACTCTCAACACTTACATTGCTCCAAAGAGGATGCGCAGTGTCTTTTGGGATTGATTCACCTTTGTAATGTTTTGCCCATGAGGCTTTGATGTACTGAACAATTACTTCTTAATGATAATGTGTGTTCTTTTTGTCTACAACAAATTTGAACTTTTGAACCCTTGAATGCATTGCATAGACACATATCATGCATCATGTGCATAGCAGGTACTCTTCTTTTCAGGTTGCTTAATGTTCTTCGCTGTTTATTTCAGCATCATGAACCCTGAATCATCTACCGAGCAGTCTATCAAGGCCCTTCAGGCTCAGAATGCACAATTCCAAGAGCTGATTATGAGTTTGGCCCAAGGTCAAGAGGAGTTAAAGGCTCTGCTGGTCAAGAAGAAGAAGAAGAGAACTGTTCTATTCAACACGGGCCGGAGGTTTGGTAACACACTGCAGAATGAGGAAGCTGGTTCGTCTGTAGGCAAAGGCAGTCCCCAGGGGGGAAGGGCTCCAAGTCCGGTGGTCTCTGACAACGAGACTGATTTTAATGAGGAACAGTATCCTCCAGCTGAAGATAGATACAAGCAGTTCAAAGACCGTCTGAACGCCATGGAAATTCAACAAGTGCCTGGTTTGAATTTCGGAGACTTGGGTTTATCTTCTGGTGTGATCATCCCGCACAAGTTTAAAGCACCATCTTTCACAAAGTATGACGGGGCGTCCTGCCCTAAGTTACATCTCAGATCTTATGTGCGGAAGATTCAGCCGTATACAGTGGACAAAAACTTGTGGATCCACTTCTTCCAGGAGAGTCTTTCAGGGACTCATCTCGAATGGTTCTATCAGCTGGATGGAACCAAGGTTCGTAACTGGGAGGAGTTGGCTACTACTTTTTACAAGCAATATCAATATAATGCCGACCTCGCTCCTACACGTACCCAACTCCAAGGTATGTCGCTAGGATCGGGAGAAGGTTTTAAAGAGTATACGCAGAAGTGGAGGGACCTAGCTGGCAGGGTGCAGCCGCCATTAACCGACCGTGAATTGGTAGATATGTTCTTGGGGACCCTATCTGGGCCGTTCTTTAATCATCTCATTGGCAATTCATCTGCAGGATTCACAGACCTTATTCTGACTGGGGAAAGGATAGAGGCTGGTGTAAAATCAGGTAAGATTCAGAAAGGTGCGTCCTCAAGTGCTGAGAAGAAACCTTTTAAGAAAGAGGCCAGTGTTGTGTATGGGCCTAGGAGGCAAGACAAACCAGAGCGCCGCCAAGCTGTCAACGCGGTGGTAATTGCTAAGCCTGCTGCCGCTCCTCGGCAACCCAACCAACCAAGGGGTGAGAGACCCAGAAGAGAATTCACTCGGCTGAGTATGACCTTGTCACAAATTTTGCCGCAACTGCTATCGACCAACTTGGTGACCGTCAGAGAGGCTCCGAAGGTTGTGAACACTGCATCTCCTAAATATAATCCAAATGCCCGCTGTGCTTATCACTCCGATAGCCCGGGGCATTCTACTGATGATTGCTAGGCCCTAAGGAATAAGGTTCAAGACCTTATTGATGCGAAGGAAATACAATTTGAGGCGCCTGAGAGGCCAAATGTTGTGACTGCTCCTATGCCCCAGCATGGAGTAAATGCCATTGATGAAGACTTGTATGCCGTTTCTGTGAATGATGTAGCTACCCCTCTGTGGACTGTTAAGAGGAACCTGCTGCTGGCCGGTTTATTTCCGGGTTGTAGCAAGGGTTGCCTTCTGTGTGCTGTTACCCCTGCTGGTTGTCCGTTGCTGAAGTTAGGCATCCAAAGCCTGATGGACAGCAAAGAGATTCTGTTCAAGAAGACCGCTGTTCCTTGTGTTCCCGCTGAAGAAGTATCTGTCGTTACAATTTTCAACAATCCAATCAAGGCTCCCCCGAGGAAGCCAGTTAAAATCATGTCTGTTGCACCCATTATTATTACTGTTCCGGGGCCCCTCCCCTATGAATCTGACAAGGCTGTCCCATGGCACTATGGGGCAGATGTATATGTACTTGGAGTGAAGCAGGAGTTCAACACCGGTACCAGCATCAACAATATCACTGGTCTAGCTAAAGTAACTCGCAGTGGCAGGCTCTTCTCGCCTGACATTGCGCCACCAGTTATCCGAAGACCTCTTATAATAACACCTGCAAATGCGCCTGTTTCCCCTTCTGATCAAGCTGCTTCCCCTGCTGCCGAGTCATCTAATATTCGGGGCAAAGGGATTGATGATGAGCCTGCCCGGATGGAGGCACCGAAGACTGTGAATGTTGAAGCCTCCTAGCAAGAGATGGAGGAGATTCTTAAGATAATCAAGAAGAGTGACTTCAATGTCGTTGAACAGCTGGGGCATACCCCCTCCAAAATCTCTATGCTATCATTGCTGCTGTGCTCAGAGGCCCACACCAAGGCCCTGATTTCATTTCTGAAGACGGCCCATGTGCAACAAGAGACCTCTGCAAATCAATTCACTGACTGTGTGGCCAATTTGACCGCCGATAATGGTTTGGGTTTCTCGGATGCTGATCTTACCACCAAGGGAAAGAACCACAATGATGCCCTGCATGTCTCTATTGAATGCAGGGGCACTACTCTTGCTCACGTGTTGGTGGACACCGGTTCTTCCCTGAATGTATTGCCCAAGAAGGCCTTAGACCGTTTGGATTGTTAGGGCCTGGAGTTGAAGCCTAGCAACATCATTGTCCGAGCCTTTGACGGGTCGAAGAGGATGGTGCATGGTGAAGTAGACATTCCTATTCGTGTGGGTTCTCAAGTCTTCGACTCGACGTTCTATGTGATGGACATCCGTCCATCTTATTCCTGTTTGCTGGGTCGACCTTGGATTCACAAAGCTGGGGCAGTGACCTCCACTCTACACCAGAAGCTCAAGTACCCTGTCAGAGGGAAGATCGTTACTGTACAGGGGGAGGAAGAATACATGGTTAGTCATCTGAATTCCTTCTGGTATATTGAGATGGACGGGGAGTTTATTGAAACCCCCTTTCAACATTTTGAAGAGATACCTCCGACATTGGCAGCAGCAGAAGCAGTGACTGAAGAGGGTCCTCCTTTGAAGATGGCCTCCTTGAAGGACGCCTGGGCTGTAATTAAGAAAGGTGAATGTGCTAACTGGGGCAGGCTCCCTGATTTCACTCCTAAAACTGACAAGTTTGGACTGGGTTTTACTGCAGAGGCACAGAGGGCTGTACGCAAGGCTAGGATCGGAAGACCTCCTGTACTCATCACCAATCCAGGAGTGAATGCTATTGGGGATGAAGACGAAGTGAAAGAATCAGAGTTCGATAGCTGGATCTACCCGACGACTGACGGTGGATTGAACAATTGGACCGCAAAAGATCATATACCTGTTACTTTTGTTACGCAATAATGAATTCCTTTGTTTTTGTTATTTGTAATAAACAATAAACTGAAACTTTATGGCCCGGTGTCTTACCCGGGGCACCATGGCTTCATTTGTGAGGGCTTATTAATTGTCATTTACATATATCATGAATAAAGACCTTGGACGTTTTTCGCATTTCAAATCTTGTGCTCCCTTTCTTTCTTTCTTTCTTTCTTTATATATTGCAAAATAGCTATTTTTACACACACCCACCCATACAGGTTTCAATCCACTCTGGATCTCACTGGTAACGACTCTGCTACTGCCAGTTATGACTTCGAAAATCCAATCAACTTAGCCGAAGACGAAGGTGAAGATGATTGCGAAGTGCCTGGCGAGCTTGCAAGATTGTTACTCCAGGAAGAGAGGGCCATTCAGCCACATGAAGAGCCAGTGGAAACGATAAATCTGGGTACCGAGACAGACAAGAAGGAAGTTAAGATTGGTGCCAATCTAGAGCTCAGCATGAAGCAACGGTTGATTCAGATGTTACATGATTATGTGGAGATCTTTACCTGGTCCTACGAAGACATGCCTGGGTTGGATACTGACATTGTGGTCCATCACTTGCCTACCAAGGAAGACTGCCCTCCAGTTAAACAAAAGGTCCACCGTATGCGTCCAGAGATGTTCGAGAAGATCAAAGCTGAGGTTATGAAGCAATTCGATGTCGGTTTTCTTGCAGTGACTTCTTACCCTCAGTGGGTTTCCAACGTGGTCCCAGTGCCAAAGAAAGATGGTAAGGTCAGAATGTGTGTCGATTACAGGGATTTGAACAGGGCCAGCCCTAAAGATGACTTCCCTTTGCCTCACATTGATGTTCTGGTTGACAATACTGCTCAACACAAGGTGTTCTCTTTCATGGATGGTTTTTCAGGGTACAATCAGATCAAGATGGCTCCGGAAGATATGGAAAAGACGACCTTTGTTACTTAGTGGGGCACCTTCTGCTACAAGGTCATGCCATTCGGGTTGAAAAATGATGGGGAAACCTACCAACGTGCCATGGTTGCTTTATTTCATGATATGATCCATCATGAGATTGAAGTGTATGTCGATGATATGATTGCAAGGTACCAAACTGAGGAGGAACACCTTGACCATCTGCAGAAACTGTTTGACCGTTTGAAACTGTACAAGCTGAGGTTGAACCCGAACAAGTGCACCTTCGGGGTAAGATCTGGAAAGTTGCTAGGCTTCGTCGTAAGTAACAAGGGTATTCAAGTGGACCCTGCCAAAGTTAAAGCCATTCAAGAGATGCCAGTTCCTAAGACAGAGAAAGAAGTCAGAGGCTTTCTAGGACGTCTGAATTACATTGCTCGATTCATCTCACACCTAACTGCTACTTGTGAACCAATCTTCAAGCTGCTGAAGAAAGATCAGGTAGTACATTGGAATGATGAATGTCAGGCCGCTTTTGACAAAATCAAAGAGTATCTCCAAGAACCACCCATCCTTATGCCACCGATTGAAGGGAGACCTCTGATACTATACTTGACAGTACTTGACAGCTCAATGGGGTGTGTGCTGGGGCAGCATGACGAGTCTGGCCGAAAAGAGCATGCCATTTATTACCTTAGCAAAAAGTTTACCGACTGTGAGACCCGATACTCACTGCTCGAGAAAACTTGCTGCGCTTTGGTATGGGCTGCTCGCCGACTGAGACAGTATATGCTGACTCACACTACCTTGTTGATTTCAAAGATGGATCCAATAAAGTACATATTTGAAAAGCCTGCTCTGTCCGGAAGAATAGCAAGATGGCAAATGATCTTGACAGAATACGACATCCAGTACACGACTCAGAAAGCTATCAAAGGAAGTGTATTGGCAGACCACTTGGCACACCAGGCAGTGGACGACTACCAGTCAATGAACTTCGAGTTTCCGGACGAGAGCATTATGATTGTGACTGATTGTGAAGTACCTGGACCGGATGAAGGACCTGAGGAAGGATCCCGATGGTCTATGCACTTTGACGGAGCCTCCAACGCTTTGGGTAATGGTATTGGCGTTGTGATCATATCCCCTCAAGGCACTCATACTCCACTCACTGCCCGACTATGTTTCAACTGCACCAACAACAAAGCAGAGTATGAGGCATGCATCATGGGTCTTCAAGCTGCGATTGACTTAAGGATCAAGTTTCTGAGTGTCTTCGGAGATTCCGCTCTCATGATCAATCAGATCAAGGGCGAGTGGGATACGAAACATCCGAATCTTATTCCTTACAGAGAATGTGTGTTGACATTGATCCCCCATTTCACAGAGATAACTTTTGAACACTTCCCGAGAGAGAAGAATTAGTTGGCGGACGCGTTGGCTACGATGTCTTCCATGTTCAAAGTCAAATGGGACAATGAGGCTCCCCGAATCATCATCTGGAAACTGGATGAACCGGCATACTGTTGTGATCTTGAGGCTGAGGTAGTAACTGAAAAACCTTGGTACCATGAGGTGAAGAGATACTTGGAAGCTCAGGAATACCCTGAAGGTGCATCTGTCAACGACAAGAAGTTTCTGAGAAGGTTCGCAGCAAAGTTCTTCCTTAGCAACGGCATTCTGTACAAGCGAAATCATGATTCGACCTTATTACGTTGTGTGGATAAAGCTGAAGCAGAAAGGATCATGGCAGAGCTACATGAAGGTACCTTCGGAACATATTCCAGTGGACACACCATGGCAAAGAAAATCCTTCGGGCCGGATATTTCTGGTCCACAATGGAAGCTGACTGTTACCAACATTCTCGGACATGTCATAAATGCCAGATTTATGCAGATAAGGTGCACGTTCCTCCGGTTCCCCTGAATGTCTTGACAGCACCCGTGTCGTTCGCAATGTGGGGCATAGATATGATCGGCGAGATTAAACCTACGGCATCCAATAGGCATCGCTTCATCCTGGTAGCGATCGATTACTTTACAAAGTGGGTTGAAGCAGCTTCCTATGCCACTGTAACCAAGAATGTCGTGGCACGGTTCATTCGGCATAACTTGATCTGTCGATACGGAGTCCCGGAAAGAATCATTACTGACAACGGTACCAATCTCAATAACAAGATGATCACTGAGCTCTGCGAGCAATTCAAGATACAGCACCACAACTCTTCTCCCTACCGGCCGAAGATGAATGGGGCTGTAGAAGCAGCGAATAAGAATATCAAGAAAATTGTGCAGAAGATGACAGTGACTTACAAAGATTGGCACGAGATGTTACCGTTTGCTCTCCATGGGTGCCGCACCTCAGCAAGGACTTCAACCGGGGCAACACCCTTCTCCTTGGTCTACGGCATGGAGGCAGTCTTACCAATTGAAGTGCAGATACCCTCCCTCCGGATAATGAAGGATGTAGATCTGAGCGAAGATGATTGGATCCAAACACGACTTGATCAGTTAAACCTAATTGACGAAAAGAGACTCGCTGCTATATGTCATGGTCAAACGTATCAAAAACGGATGATCAGGGCATTTAATAAGAAAGTCAGACTAGAAGAGTATCAATTCGGGGACCTGGTAATCAAACGCATCGTCCTTCCTCAGAGTGATCCAAGAGGAAAATGGACCCCTACGTACGAAGGGCCATTTGTGGTTAAACATGTGTTCTCAGGAGGAGCCATGATCCTAACCACCATGGACGGTGACGACCTTCCTCACCCCGCCAATGCAGACATAGTAAAAAGATACTACGCATGATAAAAGACCCGCTAGGTTGACATACCTAGGCAAAAATTAGGGCTGCCCGGCGAACCAAAAGGGTTCGGGCAAAATGAGGGATGAAATGAAAAAATCTGTACACCAGGCAAGTCGAAAACCTGAAAAGGCGGCTTGGGCAAAAATGGGTATCCCGGTGGACTGAAAACCCGAAAGGGCGGTCCAGGCAAAAGTTAGGGATTAAAAGCGTAATACTATGTCTCATGGAATCACTTTGTATCCAGAATCCGGTATCAACCATCAAGTTCAGACGACATCGATCAATCAGCTTCATCGTCAACTGAGCAGCAAAGTGATGAGACGCTCGAAGATATAAAGGCGATAGCAGAGTTGGAACCCAGTGGGATTATTCTTTTCACATAGCTGTTTTGTTTTCCCTTTGTACAAATTTGTATAAACTCTTTTGTTCGGCGGTGTTCTCTTACTAGGACGTCAGCCTCTTGTATATAAACGCCTATTTACAGGCAAATTCAAAAATCAATACAAATACACTTTTTAGACAAATTGCCAATTGTTTCTCCTTTTTCTGTTTTGTTTTGCGAAGAACGTCCAAGGTTCAATTTGTGATATATGCATTTGACACTAATTGCTAACTCATAAATATTCGCATACGAAACAAAGGATTAATTACAGGTAACATCAGAAGCAGGGGCAATAATGAGTTGTCTAAGCGATCTAATTGCTCTGTCCACCAAGGTACCAAGGTAAGTTCAGCTGAAGAACATAACCAATATATCTTAACTCCCCAGAGAGTGAGCCAGCAAGTCAATACACTCTCCCCGAGCAGAGTTATCCTGTCAGCCTTAAGGAAGTTGGGTATCCTCCGGCAGATCTCAACATTCCCCAGCGCAATATACAAACATTCCTAGCAAGCATCCCCGACAATCTTGATCTAAGATTGTTCCCCGGCGGTATACAAGACATTCAGTGGAGCCACCTCCCCAGTATATCTCAAAATTTCCCCAGGAGAGTCCAGTCCAAAAGTTCCCCCAGGAAAGTGGAATCCATCTCCCCAGCAGGAAGCTTATCCCCAATAGATTCTGGAAGCTTATCCCCCGCAGAGCACGAATGCGTCTCCCGGTTTTTATTTAAAGGTTATTTCCCCACCAGGACATAACTGGGTTATCCTCAGCCAACTGTCACGGAAAGATCGTCCCCGACGAAATCTTCCTATCCCCCAGTGGAGTTCACCAATTCCTTCAACATAACACAACAATGGTATCCCCAGCGGAGTTACCATCAACCTCAGCAAAGAATCATCTTTTCCCCACAGAGTTCACTCCCCACAGAGTATTATATTCGCCAAGTTTATTCCCCAACGGAGTCATCATCTCCTACCGGTATTCTTGCAACTATCATCCCCAGCGGAAACAACGAAACTCTTCTCTTCAACATCAGCCCAGGATTTAACTTCCCGGCACCCATCAAGGATCTATTTTCCTAGACAAAAACATACATTCATAAAAAACACATTTTCATACATTACAGCATGCATATACGCATCATGAACATACAATCTCATCTCGCATGTCATACATCATGACATTACGCACAACTAACGTTTTGTCTTTTCAGGATAAAGGTTAATACAAAGATAATTACTATCAACGGTCGCAACTAAAGATCTGATTCCTGTATCTTGCCAGGGTGTATCTGTTGACGACTGATTCCAGACTCGATTCCTGTATCTCGCCAGGGCACGTCTGAAGGGTTCGAAGATCCGATTCCTGTACCTTGCCAGGGTGTATCTGTTGACGACCAACATTACCAGACTCGATTCCTGTATCTTGCCAGGGCACATCTGAAGAGTTTAAGGATCAGATTCCTGTATCTTACCAGGGTGTATCCGTTGACGACTAACAGTACCAGACTCGATTCCTGTATCTTGCCAGGGCACGTCTGAAGGGTTCAAAAATCTGATTCCTGTATCTCGCCAGGGTGTATCTGTTGACGACCAACATTACCAGACTCGATTCCTGTATCTTGTCAGGGCACGTCTGAAGGGTTCGAAGATCCGATTCCTGTACCTTGCCAAGGTGTATCTATTGACGACTAACATTACCAGACTCGATTCCTGTATCTTGCTAGGGCACGTCTGAAGAGTTTGAGGATCCGATTCCTGTATCTTGCCAGGGTGTATCTGTTGACGACTAACATTACCAGACTCGATTCTTGTATCTCGCCAGGGCACGTCTAAAGAGTTCGAAGATCCGATTCCTGTATCTCGCCAGGGTGTATCTGTTGACGACTATATTCTCCGGACTCGATTCCTGTATCTCGCCAGGGCACGTCTGAAGAGTTTAAAGATTCGGTACCTGTATCCAGCCAGGGCACATCTATGCAAAGAGTTTGAAGGCCAACTCCTGTAACAGGCCAGGTATTTACTTTCTTTCTCAGGTACGCAAGTTCTCGCTAAGGAATCTCTTACGCGATCGACAACCTCCCGATGGCATCTATAAGCCCATCTCTCCCATCCATCAGTCTCCAAATGGCATCTGTAAGCCCATTCCCCGCATCATACTGCTGACACTCCACTATGTGAGTGTAAATTTCTGGGCACTCTAGTGTTCAATCATCTTCCACCTTCGGATTGCGAAAGGCACGCCAGCTAATCTACACCCTCAGGTTTAAGAAGATTGAACAGGGGCAACTTTTGTACCCCAAAATTTGCCCTCCCATATTCTTCAAGGTTTGCTAAGATCATGCTTCAAAATCTCCCAAGGGTTGCACAGTCCAATTGCCTCCCAACAGTCAAAAATTAGGGTTTTGGTGCTGGCAAAGAAATTGAAGTTTCCAAGGGTCCAATCAAGTCCCACATGCCCATATACATTGTCAAGCATCCATATGTTAAGTTTCAAGACTCACAGCATCAAATTGCACAGTCAAAAACCCTAATTGCTTCACAGTCAACTGCAGGGGCAAAATGGTCATTTGACAGTCAAAAGTCAAACTTTTTGGTCAACATCTTATTTTGAAGCCACAAACATCATTTGATCAATTCTTGATCATGATTCTCAAAGCATGGCTCAAAAAGTCTCAAGATGCAAAAGTTTCTATTTTTGGACAGCTGAAAAAGTCAAGTGCAAATTGACCAGGGCATAACTTCCACATGGTTTATCATAAAAATTCCATCCAAAGCTCATTTTGAAGAGAATGACATTTCCTACAACTCATCTTCACACTTCAAGTCCAAGAAATGCTCTCACAAAAAGTTATCAATTTCAACATTATAGGTCATTTTCAAAAGTCAACAAAAAGGCACTTTAAGTCAAAGACCATAACTTGAGATTGGTAAATCAAAATGACATGGGATCAAAGACATTGGTTAGAGGACTTCAATACCTTTCCAAAATGTCCAAGAACATGATCAAAGCTTAAACATTGAGCAAGATATGCCTTGTAGAAGTTGGGAAATTTTTGGGAATTTTGAAAAGTCAACTTTGCACAAAAGGCCTCAAAAATGCTAATGGGCCTCAATTTCTTTCATGAATCATTACCCAAAGGCTATGCACGACCCATTGACCTCAAAGGGATGTATTTTCTTATTTTTGGTTAATTATTTGAATTTTTATTATTATTAATTCACTTAATTAAATTTAAATATGAAAATATATCAAATAATATCTTTCAAATCTTTTTGTGCAGAGAATTCATTCATTATGTGCTAAGGATTTCGTTTCACATTCAAAAAGGCAATATCTCTCATGATTGGCAATAGTTTCATGGCAAAAAGATTGAAATTGATATCATTGAAAATCAAATCTCCAAATCATCAATGCATGGATTATGGGCTGGTTTTTAAACCTAATTCTATTCAGTTACATATACAAAGCTAACCTAAAGCTCATAGACACAGAAGCTGCGCTGAAAACCAAGAACAACATTGCAAATTTTTGCCAAAAACCTTGAAACTGTTTTCATATCTAGAGCATAATTCAAGGCTCCAAACGCATTCCAACACATTGCCAAGGGACCTAGGAAGCTTTTGCAATCGAAACCAAGTCTCCAGACTTCAAGGGTTGGTAGAACGACATCACCCTTTTCTTGAAATTGTCCATTATCGTTTTGTGATTCACATGCATTTTTCATATGTTTTAAATGTTGATTTACACTAATATGAATGTTCTGAAGCTAATGGTATCCTTGAATTGAACTAATACTGCCTGTACAAGAATTCACCATGAACGTATTTTAGGGTTTCAGGAGCTTTGAATTAGGGGTTCCTTCATAAGGAAAAATTAGCCCTTCAAACTGGTACCAATGGATTCGTGACATCCAAACGAAGCTAACTCACAGATCGCGCCCTTTTTATGTTTGCCTATATCCTATTCGCTATTTTTTCAAGTTGAGTTTAGTGGGGGTTTAAAACCCCCGCTATTTGGTATTATTTGCAGGAACAAAAGAAAGACGATGCTAGCGTGTCCAAGCATGACTGGATGATTCAAATATTGGCGCGTGATTTCTTGCTTTATGCAACTAGCGTTTGTTTTCTATTATATTATTTATGTTCTATTATAATAACAAAGAGACTCAATAGCCTGGATGGTTGATTAGCTCGCTTGCAGGTACTGGGACCTGGGTTCGATTCCCAGGTCCCCCATATTCTCAATGATTTTTGTTGTAACGTGTTCATATGCAGCATACTCCTGACGTCCTACCATGCACACACACGCCCAAGCTTGCCACCTATGCATGAGGATCCATCTGAAGGCCAGAATGGGAAGGTCATCATGCACGCTAGTCAACCCTTCCACACATAATTCCTGAAAGTCAAAAAAAGGGCTTTATTCTTGGGCCAGATTTCTCACAATTAACCTCCAAAAGGGTCAGACACCCCCCATGGTTTGCTCAATTTTTAGTTTTTATTTCTTTTTCCTTTTTATTCTCTTAATTATTTTTAATTATTTTCTTTAAATTCCATAAATTAATTTTCACAGTAATAAACATAAAAAATCAAAAATATTTATTTATTAGTATTAATTTCATCACCATTATTTTGTAAATAAACTTTAAATAATTAATTAGATTAAATTAGGTTTTAAAACTTAAATCTTTTTTCTTAACAAACTAAAATATTTAGAAACTAGGGTTTTTAGCTTTTCATCATTTTTTTGTAATAAATAACTTTTTCTTATTATCATTATTATTAATTATTAATTAATTTTGTAAATAAACATGTAATTAATTAATTAGGGTAAATTAGGTTAAACTTGAATATCTTTCATAAATAATTAAAAACACCTTAGAACTAGGGTTTGATTTAACTTCTAATTTTAATTAATTTTCTTTATTTTTATTAAATACCAAAAACATAAAAAATATTCCTTTTCTTTTTATTAAATAATTAATTAATTTTTAATTTCAATTTAATTTCAAAAGGGTCCAACGCCCTCGAACATTCGATTCTAATTTCTTTTCGCGCATTTATTTTGATTTTCTTTTTTTAATATTATGTAATTGCCCAAGCCTTGTAATAGTAATTAGGAATTTATTTACTTTCCGCATTTTTATTCAAAACGGGTCTTTGTTAATTTGGCGATGTATAGACCCGCTCCTTGTAATAGCGTAGGACTTTATTTTCCGCACTTTTAAATTATAATCGCATGAAAGAATGAATGACCTAAATTAAAAAACAATGCGTAGCTCACCAAAGGCATGATCAAAGACAAATATTAACATGAAAACAATACACAAATTCACACACCACTCTTAGGGTACGCCTCACTGTTGCCTTGCCCCTCGAAACGTGGTCGTCGAGTATAGGACGTTTTAGTAAGTCCTTATGTCCATGATCTATGGCATAGGGGTAGCTTCTAAGGTGTCCTACTATTGCTCTGGTGACCACACTGTCCCTAACCCTCGAATTGACCCGAACACCTCCAACGGTGGTGCTACCTATCTCTCAATGGTGGGATGGCATTACCTTAAGGACATTTACACAGCCTAATTCCTTAGGGTAGGTAGATGACTCATAGATACTTGCTCTAAAAAACAAATCAAAACTATTTTCACACCGACACTTTCAAAAAAGCTTTCAAAATAATTTTTCAAACACTCTTGAGGACTAATACAAGAGTCGATCTGAAATCTTTAAAACGAAACTTTTTCAAACCCACTCACACTTTGAAAAGCAAACACTTTTGAAAACACAAATGAGCAAGTATCTAAGAGCCCATGGATAACCATGGATAGAAAGGGTGCTAACACCTTCCCTTTATATAAATCTACCTCCCGAACCGAGAAACTATCTCATAAGGAATTTTGCTGTGCTTTTGTCCTGTCCATGTTGGAGAAAATAAAAGACGATGGCGACTCTTGCTTACCGCGACATTTCGCGAACCAGCGTTAAACAGTCATTTCTAAATCCACCGATCACACTGACAATGAAGAGCATTCGAGTATTATTGACTTCGAAGTCAAGTTAGCCAGCTTTTCGAAGTTCATTAGCCACTATCACACTAAAGGAGACAGTGTGTCAGATGTGGAACACATTGCCTTCCTTACCTTATGGTTATCAAGGTATGTCTTTTGCAGCATGTCCCTACAGGTAGCCAGTAGGTTTATTCCTCTAGCTCGAGATTTACATGAGAATCAGAGGGTGTGTTTAAGCGAACTGCTACTTGTTGATCTTTACGAAAGTCTAAGATCAGCTGTGTCGAGTCTGAAATCCCACACCTCCAAAAACATCCTGCTAGCTGGCCCCTTATGGTTACTCCAGTTATGGCTCAATGCCATGTTTGAACCCTCACTATCAACTGCCAATACTATTGCTGAACAAGATCCAGAAATAACGGACAGAATCATCGAAGGTAATAGGCTGCAAAGACTTACCCCAAATGATGATAAGGATGACTTCAAAGTTCTCTTCTCAAAATACATAATGATCTTCTCCAAGAGACACAAATTCGAAGAGACCATGGCGCCCTTTGCCTCAAGGACTCATGGACCATCATGGTTCACCATGGCTCTCTCAGAAGCAATCAAAAGCAAAGAAATTCAAGATGTATGGAAAGCCTTTTTGCTTCCCAGATTAATCTCCTCACGAATTACTCCTGCTAAGAATCAAATCTTCCTTTTTGCTTATCAACCCAACTTCGTTTCGAGACAATTTGGCTTGTGCCAACTAATCCCTGAACCCCTATTTCAAACAGAAAGTGCCATCACCTCTGGGCGAACCTTCAAGGCAAGAGAAGCCAAACTACAACAGGAACAATACCAAGGCTTCGTCCACTTTGAACTAATATCTTTCGAACCTACACACCTCACAGCAAAGGGTTTTCTAGAATGGTGGACAAAGTTCTATCAGTCTTATATGTTCGATACCCTCACTATTCAACAGAAACTAACTGATGCGTTCGATGTGCAGGTACAATCCAAGAAAGGTATGTTCACTCATGCCAAAGAGATTAGGGCTTTTCAAAATTATTTCGAAACTACTTATGATCCCACACACTTGGAATCCACTGTGCATCAAGCGGCTGAGACCTTGAAGGAAAAATTCAAAGAAAAAATTTCTAAGTTAAAACTTCCTTCAGGGTTGTCACCTGAGGATAGGTATAGGTTGGCATTCGAAATGCATCCACCTAAATTTCCTAGATTACCTAACTCAGAACTGGCTCTGGCTTGGTTTCCTCCATACCCTTGGTGGTTCACTTGCAAAGAAATGTTCAAATATCTTCAAAAGAAACCAAAGCCATCTGAGACTGTGACATGGGCTCGACATTGGCTCCACGATTTCCCAGGACATCTTCGCTATGACCTTTCTGCCATGTCGATTAAATCTGATCAAGGCGCAGGTGTGAATGCTTGGGAAAATCCCAAATGTTTCTCCCTTTCTACATTTTTAACTTTTGCCTTAATTGTTTCGATTTTCAGCCATCAGGATAAAGACTGCTGCTTCAAAGTCAAAAGAGGGAAGCGCCTCCCAAACATCTGTCGAAACCATTGATAATGTGACTTTATCCAAACCAACAACAACTGCTGCAACAACAACAACAACAATAACAACACCAGTAATAACCAGTGCTCCAACTCCACCGGTACTCAATTAGCCTTGATGTTTCGAATACACTAATGTTTCATGATTTGTATCTAACTCATTGTTTAAATCTTTTCAGACTAACAAACTCCCGCCAACCACTCCAAAGAAAAGAAAAACAAACACTACTGGGAAGGATCCCAATGCTGGAGGGAATTCACCAGCTGCTTCGAAGAAGAAGCAGAAGAAGGAAATTTCCAAAAGTGTTGTACCAACTAGTGTCTCTGGACTCGATTCCAGAGATGCTGCTCCCTCAACTAAATCCAAAAATCCACCTTCGAGAAATACGGAGTGCAAGTCTTCATGTTTTGAAGTGTTGATGAATTCCCGCTTAGAGAAATGAACTCTGTTGTAAGGGAAACGCTGTGTACTGCTTGTGAAATCCTATTGGGAAATCCTGAGAAATTTGGCGACTTCTAACGGGGAGTGATAACGGGAAGTTTTGTTCCGCTGGGGATTAAACTGCACAATGCGGGGGATTTTATGGAATAGCTTAAATATATTGCCCTATCTCTTAAAGCCACCAGTGATTGTCTTTCTATTTTTTTCATTTATAAATGGTAGTTACGTTCAAATGCATATGTTTAAAAATAAATCATTGGACGTTTTCGTAAACAAACACAAGAGTAAAGAAAAACATATAGTTTTGCACTTTCAAAGGGATATCTTTGTATTGACTTTGAGTAAGTATTTTTGTACAATGAGACAACCATTCTAGTAAGGGAATGCCGTCGTAAAAAAAATTGATACAAAGAAAAGATAGCTATGTGAAATAATCCCATGGGGTTCCCATTCTGCTATAGCCTTCGTGTCTCTGAGCATCTTATCTATTTGTTTCCTTGTCCGAAGCTGATTAAATTGATCAGAACCGTTGAGTTTGTCAATTGAAGTCGTAAGATGATCCAATGGGACATAGTCATACGCTTTAATTCCCTAACTTTTTCCTGGACCTCCCTTTCGGGTTTTCAGTCCACCGGGATACCCTTTTTTGCCCAAGCCGCCCTTTCGGGTTTTCAGCTTGCCGGGTGTACAATTTTTTTTGGTTTTTTCCTTAATTTTTGCCCAAACCTTTTTGGTTCACCAGGATGCCCTTATTTTGCCTAGGTGTATCAACCTAGTGGGTCTCTTATGCGTAGTATCTTTTGACTATGTCCGCGTTCACAGGATGCGGAAGGTCGTCTCCATCCATGGTGGTCAAGATCATTGCCCCACCCGAGAGTATACTTTTGATCACAAACGGTCCTTTGTATGTAGGAGTCTATTTTCCTCTGGGATCACCTTGCGGAAGTATGATGAGTTTGATCACCAGATCCCCGACTTGATTCACTTGGCGTCTGACCTTTTTGTTGAAAGCCTTGATCATCCATTTTTGATACATCTGACCATGACAGACATCAGTAAGCCTTTTCTCATCGATCAAGTTCAGTTGATCAAGTCGAGTCTGTATCCAATCGTCTTCGTTCAGACCTGCATCCTTCATAATTCTCAGAGAGGGGATCTAGACCTCAATAGGAAAGACAACCTCCATGCCATAAACCAGAGAGTAGGGTGTTGCCCCGACTGATGTGCGAGTTGTGGTACGATACCCGTGGAGAGAGAATGGTAGCATCTCATGCCAGTCTTTGTATGTGATTGTCATTTTCTGTATGATCTTCTTAATGTTCTTATTTGTGACTTCGACAACACCATTCATCTTTGGCCGGTAAGAGGAAGAATTGTGATGCTGGATCTTGAATTGCTCGCACAGGGCGGTGATCATAGTATTGTTCAGATTCGTACCATTATCTGTGATGATCCTCTCCGGGATACCGTACCGACATATGAGATTTTTTTTAATGAACCGGGCTACAACATTCTTGGTAACGGAAGCGAAAGAGGCTGCCTCAACCCACTTTGTAAAATAGTCAATGGCCACTAAGATGAAGCGGTGTCCATTAGAGGCTGTTGGTTTGATTTCCCCAATCATTTCGATGCCCCACATAGCAAAGGGCCAAGGAGCCGTCAAGACATTCATAGGAACCAGAGATATGTGCACCTTGTCAGCATAAATATGACACTTGTGGCAGGTTCGAGAGTGTTGATAGCAATATGCTTCCATGGTAGACCAGTAATAGCCTGCCCATAGGATCTTCTTTACCATCGTATGCCCACCGGACTGGGTGCCAAAAGTTCCTTCATGTAACTCAACCATGATCTTTTCTGCCTCAACCTTGTCTGCGCAACGGAGCAAAATAGAGTCATGGTTGCGTTTGTAGAGAATTCCATTACTAAGGAAGAATTTAGCAGAGAATCTCCTTAAGAACTTCTTATCATTGACTGAAGCTCCTTCCAGATATTCTTGAGCCTCGAGATACCTCTTGACTTCGTGAAACCAAGCCCGATCCACTACTTCTTTAGTATTAATCTCGTGATAGTGAGCTGGTTCATCCATTCGTTCAATGGTGATTTGGGGAGCCTCGTTATCCCATTTAATTTTAAACATGGATGACATTGTGGCTAGTGCGTCTGCTAGCTGATTTTCTTCTCGAGGGAAATGCTCTAAGGTAATCTTCTCAAAGTGTGGGATCAATTTCAATACATGTTCTTTGTAGGGGATAAGGTTAGGGTGTTTGGTATCCCATTCTCCTTTGATCTGGCTGATGACCAAAGCTGAATATCCGAATACATTTAAGGATTTGATCCCTAAGTCTATGGCAGCTTTGAGACCAAAATGCACGCTTCTTATTCTGGAATGTTATTTGTACAATTGAAGCAGAGTCTTGCCATAAAGGGAGTATGAAATCCTTCAGGAGATATGAGTACATCACCTATACCATTGCCGAGTGCGTTGGACGCCCCATCAAAAACCAGGGTCCATCAGGATCCTTGTTCAGGTCCGTCATATGGTCTGAATTCTTCACAGTTGTTTACCATCATGATGTCTTCATCTGTAAATTCGAACTTCATGGACATGTAGTCTTCCACAGCTTGGTGATCTAGGTGATCAGCTAGTACACTGCTCTTTATTGCTTTCTGGGTAGTATACTGTATGTCATATTCTGTCAGGATCATCTGCCATCTCGCTATTCTCACAGAGAGGGAAGGTTTCTCGAAGATGTATTTTATTGGATCCATTTTAGATATCAATAAGGTAGTATGGGTCAGCATATACTGTCTTAGCCGACGAGCAGCTTATTCCAGAGCGCAACAAGTTTTCTCGAGTAGTGAATATCTTGTTTCACAGTCGGTAAAATTTTTGCTCAGGTAATAAATAGCATACTCTTTTTGTCCAGACTCGTCATGCTGCCCTAGCACACAGCCCATTGAATTTTCTAAAATAGTTAGATACATGATCAATGGTCTTCCCTCGACTGGTGGCATCAAAATGGGAGGCTCTTGCAGGTACTTTTTGATCTTGTCGAAAGTAGTTTAGCACTCGTCATTCCACTTGACTACTTGATCTTTCTTCAGTAATTTGAATATTGGTTCACAAGTAGTTGTCAGGTGAGAAATGAATCTGGCAATGTAGTTTAATCGTCCCAAGAATCCTCTGACTTCCTTCTCAGTACGAGGAGCAGGCATCTCTTATATCACTTTCATCTTGGCAGGATCTACTTCAATACCTTTATTGCTGACAATAAAGCCTAGGAGTTTACCATACCTCACCTCAAATGTGCATTTATTTGGGTTCAACCTCAGCTTGTATTTCTTTAGTCTCTCAAATAGTTTCTGTAAATGGTCAAGATGCTCTTCTTCTGTTTGAGATCTGGCTATCATGTTGTCCACATAGACCTCTATTTCGTGATGTATCATGTCGTGAAATAGGGCTACCATGGCACGCTGATAGGTTACTCCATCATTCTTCAGCCCGAATGGCATAACCTTGTAGCAGAATGTGCCCCACTGTGTGACAAAGGTTGTTTTCTCCATGTCCTCAGGCGCCATTTTGATTTGGCTGTAGCCTGAGAAACCATCCATGAATGAAAACACTTTATGCTATGCCGTATTGTCAACTATAATATCAATGTGGGGGAGTGGGAAATCATCCTTAGGGCTTGCCCTATTCAAATCTCTGTAGTCCATGCACATTCGTACCTTGTCGTCTTTTTTGGGCACGGGAACAACATTGGCAACCCATTGTGGATAGGAGGTGACGGCCAAGAATCTAGCATTGAATTGTTCCATGACTTATGCTTTGATCTTCTCTGACATGTCTGGTCGCATACGATGGACCTTTTGTTCTACCGGTGGACAGTCCTCTTTTGTAGGTAGACGATGTATCACGATGTCTGCATCAAGTCCTGGCATGTCTTTGTACAACCAGGCAAAGACTTCAACATAATCATGTAACAACTGAATCAGACGCTCTTTGACACTGGGTTCCAGATTGGCTCCCACCTTGACTTCTCTTTTTTCTTCTTCGGTACCTAGGTTAATTGTGTCCACTGGTTCTTCATGGGGCTGAATGGTCCTCTCTTCTTGTTGTAGTAACCTAGCGAGTTCCCCTGGCACTTCACAATCTTTCTCACCTTCGTCTTCGGCTTGGTAGATTAGATTTTCAGAGTCACAAAAGGCCATAGCAGAATCGTTACCCATGGGATCCTGAGTGGATGTAGACCTGCATTGTGAGTGTGAGTGTGTGTAAGAGTATAACTATCTTTGAAAGAAATGAAAATGTAAAAAATAAAAATAATGAGCACAAGTTTTGTATGAAAAAAAATTCCATGATTCATTGATGTCATATGGAAATGAGATAATAACCCTTAAAAATGGACCATTGTGCCTTGGGTAAGACAGAAGGTTTTAAGAGTATGAATTGTTTTAATGTTACAGATCCGACAAAATCTCTAGCCTCTCAGTTGCTGAGCCCTCCACTGACAGTTGGGAAAATCTAATCCTCTAGGTTATAGTTGTCTTCATCATCCTCCACCACGTTGACTCCATGGTTGCTGATCTTCAAGGGTGGTCCTCCAGCACGAGCGCGACGTACAACCTTCTGGGCTCCTGAAGTGAAACCCAAACCAAATTTGTCAGATTTGTATGGGATATCTGGGAGTTGGCCCCAAATAGTGCACCCACCTTCTTCTATCACTGTCTTGGCATCTTTCAAAGACGACATCTTGAGCAGAGGCCTTGTAATCTTTGGGACCTGAGGAATAGCCTTGGTCACAGCCACAATTTGCGAGACTTCTTCAAAGTGCTAGAATGGAGTTTCAATAAATTCACCATCTAATTCCACATATCTGAAGGAATTTAGATGGCTGACTGTGATCGGTGGATCTGGAACTGACTGTTTAACGCTGGTTCGTGAAATGTCGTGGAAGCAAGAGTCGCCACCGTCTTTTATTTTCTCCAAATGGAAAGGACAAAAGCACAGAAAAATTCCTTACAGAGATTGCTCTCGGTTCGGGAGGTAGATTTATAGAAAGGGAAGGTGTTAGCACCCTTTCTATCCATGGTTATCCATGGGCTCTTAGATACTTGCTCATTTGTGTTTTCAAAATGGTTTGTTTTCTTTTCAACTGTGGGTTTTAAAAAAAAGTTTCTTTGAAAATTTCAGTTCGACTCTTGTATCAGTCCTCAAGAGTGTTTGAAAAGTTGCTTTCGAAAGCTTTTTGAAAAGGTGTCGGTGTGAAAAGTATTTTTTTGATTTGTTTTGAAATCAGAGCAAGTATCTAGAGTCGTCTACCTACCCTAAGGAATTCGTCTGTGTAGATGTCCTTAAAGTAGTGCCATCCCACCATTGAGAGGTAGGTAGCACCACCGTTGGAGGTGTTCGGGTCAATTTGAGGGTTCGGGACATGGTGATCACCAGAGCAATAGGAAGACACCTTAGAAGCTACCCTCATGCCATGTTCATGGACATGAGGACTTACTAAAACGTCCTCTACTCGACGACCACCTTTCGAGGGGCAAGGCAACAGTGAGGCGTACCCTAGATGTGGTGTGTGATTTGTGTGTCGTTTTCAGATATTTTCGTCTTGTCATGCATTGGTGATCTACGCGTTGCTTTTATTTTGACATTCATTCTTTCATGCAATAGTTAATAGTTAAGAGTTGCGGGAGTATAAAAGTCCTACGCTATTACAAAGGCGCGGGTCCACATCGCCAAATTAATCCAGGACCCGATTTGAAATAAAATAAAGTGCGAAAAATATAAATGTCCTAATTAAGCTATTACATGGCTTTGGGAGAATTACATGAATATTCACAAAAAAGCAATAAAAATGCGAAGAGAATTAAAGTCGGGAATGCGAGGGCGTTGGACCCTTTTTTAGGAAATTAGATTATGATTACGAAACTAATTAAGCTAAATAAAAGAAAGAAATTGTTTTTTGAGTTTTTTGTATTTATGGATTTTTAATAAGAAAATTAAATGGAATTAAGAAAGATAATTAACCCTAGTTCTAACTATTTTTAATTTATTAAGAAAAATATTTAAATTTGACCTAATTTTAATTAATTATTTACATGGCCATTTATTTACAAAAATAATATTTAATAATTAATTATGGTGAAAGAAAAGAAAAAAGAATAACAAATACTTAAAACCCTAATTCTACATTTTTTAGTTTATTAAGAAAAATATTAGAATTAAACCTAGATTAAAAAAAGCTAAATTAATTAATAAGATTTATTTACAAAAAAACATTTAAATAAAATATTTTTATATTTTTTGTCTTTTCTGATTTTTTTATTTATTTTTATGTTATGAAAATATTAATTTTTGATGAATTAAAAGAAAAAAAACAATTGAATTAAAACAAATAATAAAGAAAATAGAAGAAAGAAAAGAGAAGGAAATATAATACACTAGGGGGGTTCTGCCCCAATCTGGAGGTATTGTCCAGCAATTAGGCCCAAGAAGCTTGGCCTTTTCTGACTTCTCATGCTGGCGTGTGGAACATTGACCAACGAGTATGGTGTTCATCAGATCAGGGCCCTTGGATTGAGATTCTGAGCCATGTGGCACGCTTGGATTGTGGACGTATGGTAGTCTTCTGAGGGGAACGCTGCATGTTAGCATAGAAAGAAAAATAATATGGAGAAAGGAGGGGACCTGGGAATCGAACCCAGGTCCCATTGCTTACCAAGCCAATGCCTTTTCCAGCTGCGCTGTTTACGCGTTTTGTGAATAATATAACAAATAATGAATATAAGGTAAAACAAACGATTAGTGGGTATTTCGCGCGAAATTCAAATGCACCACTTGCTGGCTTACACATCACCTTCTTCTCCAAGTGTTTGTTGTGCCTGAAAAAAAAACAAACTGAATAGCGGGGGTTTTAAACCCCCACTAAGTGACAAGCATAAAAATAGCGAATAGGCCCTGGTTGCTCATAAATTGAGCGCAACATGTGTGTTCAATTCGCATGAAGCTTCTGAGTCCAACTGTCCTGGTCTTAGGGTCTAATTTTTCTGGACAAGAGAAACCCCAAATTTGAAGTCATGAAACCCTAGCAAGCTTCAATGGTAACTTCATGTATAACGCACGAAAACTCAATTAAATTACATGATTAGCTTTAAAATGAATAAATTAACACAAATCAATCATTAGAAATTGAAAACAACGCATGAATCATGAGACACGAATATGCAAAAAAGCTTGACACAGTTTGATCTCCATATACCGATTCTTGATGCTATGGGCGTGGAAAAGTATCCAGTCAGGTTCAGTGATGCCTTAGGAAGCTTTTGCAATTGGTTAGAAGCCTTGAATCGCTTTGGAATGGTGTTTTCAGTTTTGATTTTTTTCACAAAAATTGCAAAGTGCATAAGAGGTTTTGGGCGCAGCTTTCAGGTCCTTGTGCATTAGGTTTTGATCAGTATATGTATGGCAATAGATTAGGGTTGAAATTTGAGTCCACAAATCCTTGTAATCATGAATCAAATATTGGATATTAATGGCATATTTCTTCAAATCTTTTCCATGTGTTTTGATGCAAATCATGACCAAATCACCTTGATTCTTTCCATATCAGATAGTGCACGAAATCTTGAAGGTATTCTATGCACAAAAAGATTTGAAAAGCATGGATGAGTATTTTTTTCATATTTTATTTAATAAAATGAATTAATAGAAATTAAAAATTCAAATAAATAATAAAAATGATGAAAAAAATCCCCTTTGGGCCAAATGGTCGTGCATAGCCTTTGGATGATGAATCTTGGAAGAAAATGTGGCCCATTAGCAATTTTGAGGCATTTGAAGTAAAGTTGACTTTTCAAAATTCCCAAAAATTTCCCAACTTCCACAAGGCATATCTTGCTCAATTTTTAAGCTTTGATCATGTTCTTGGACATTTTGGAAAGGTCTTGAAGTCCTCTAACCAATGACTTTGGTCCCATGTCATTTTGATTTACCAATATCAAGTTATGGCCTTTGACTTAAAGTCCCTTTTTGTTGACTTTTGAAAATGACCTATAATGTTGAAATTGATAACTTTTTGTGAGAGCATTTCTTGGACTTGAAGTGTGAAGAGGAGTTGTAGGAAATGTCTTTCTCTTCAAAATGAGCTTTGGATGGAATTTTTCTGATGAACCATGTGGAAGTTATGCCTTGGTCAAGTTACAGTTGACTTTTTCAACTGTCCAAATATGGAAACTTTTGCATCTTGAGACTTTTTGAGCCATGCCTTGAAAATCATGATCAAGAATTGATCAAATGATGTTTGTGGCTTCAAAATAAGATGTTGACCAAAAATTTGAACTTTTGACTGTCAAATGACCATTTTGCCCCTGCAGTTGACTGTAGGGCAATTGGGGTTTGTGACTGTGCAATTTTGTGTTGTGAGTCTTGAAACTTGGTATGAGGATGCTTGACCATGTTTGTAGGCATGTGGGACTTGATTGGACCCTTGGAAACTTCATTTTCTTTGTCAGAACCAAAACCCTAGTTTTTGACTGTTAGGAGGCCCTTGAACTGTGCAACCCTTGGGGAGATTTTGAAGCATGCTCTTTGCCATTCTTGGAGAATATGGGAGGGTAAATTTTGGGGTACAAAACTGACCATATACTCTTCTTCTCCATGAGCAGTGATGATTTTCCCCTGAATTAGATATTTCAGCATTTGATGCAACGTAGAGGTAACGACACCAGCATTGTGAATCCACGGTCGGCCTAATAAGTAGGAATATGAAGAGCGAATATCCATTACATAAAAAGTTGAATCAAATGTTTGGGTTCCAACTTTTATGGGGATGTCCACTTCCCCATACACCATCCTTTTTGAGTCGTCAAAGGCCCTCACTACTATGTTGCTAGGCTTCAAGGTCAATCCTTCACAGTCAAGCATATTAAGAGCTTTTTTAGGCAGCACATTCAGAGACGAATCAGTGTCTACCAAGACATGAGCCAAAGTCGTGCCCCTGCATTTGACTGAGACATGCAATTCCTCGTTATGCTTCCTCCCCTTGGCATTAAATCAGCATCTGAAAAACCTAAACCAACATCTGCGGTCAAGCTGGCTATGCAGTCTTGGAATTGATCGGCGGATGTTTCTTGGGGTACATGGGCAGTTTTAAGGAATTTTTCCAAGGCCTTTGCATGAGCCTCGGAACATAACAATAAAGCCAACATGGAAATTTTTGATGGAGTTTTCCCCAGTTGTTCAACTACATTGTAGTCGCTCCTTTTTATAATCTTTAGAATTTCCTCCATCTCTTATCGGGAGGTCTCAGGGATAGCTACCGATTGTGCATTCGTCCGGACAGGCTCAACCAGAATACCCTTGCCCCGAGTCTTGGCTAACTCGGTAGTAGGAATGTCAGTAGGGGTGATAACAGGGACTGCAGCAGTTTTGTCAACAAGAGTATTAGCAGAGATGATTGCAGGACTGGGAATAGCCTTTGGAGGAGCAACAACAACATGAATGATTACGGGTCCAGAAATAGCTTTCAGGGGAGCAATTTTTGGAGAGAATACCCTTCCGCTTCAGGTTATCTTGCTAGTCCCTGCGATATTACTGATATCAGAGTCAACTTTCTCAGAACTTGAATCTTTAGCAGCTGGCCAATCTTGCTTGATACCGTGGTAGTAGACATCACCTCCATAATTCCATGGGATGGTTTTATCTGACGAATACGGGATTGGTCCAGGCATTGTAATTATCAACGGAGCTACTTTAGGAACCGATGTAATTCTAACGGGTATTTTGGTGGAGACCCTGGAAGAATTGTCAGAAATGGTCACTATGGAAATATCATTATAAGAAACTGTTGGAATATAAGTCTTCTCGAACAAAATCTCCTTGTCATCTATTAGGCATTGAACGCCTGCTTTTAACAAATGACAGTTGGTTGGTGAGGATAAACAGAAATGATAGCTTTCATCACAGCCTGGGAATACACCGGCATTCAACAAGTTCTTTTTGATAGTCAGGAGTGGGGTCACAAGTTCATCAACCAAAGTAGCAAACATATCTTCCTCAATGACGTTGACATTACGGTCGTGCTTGGGCATAGGGGCAGTGATTACATTGGGAATTTCTGGCGCGTCGAATTCAATCTCTTTGGATTCAAGAAGGTCTTGTACTTTGTTCTTCAGAGTCCAACAATTGTTAGTGTCATGGTCGGGGCTCTCAAAATGGTATGCACAGCGGGCATTAGGATGATAGTGAGGAGAGGTTGTATTAGGATTCTTTGGAGCTTCTTTAAAAGTCACTAGGTTGGATCTTAACAAATGTGTAAATACTTGAGATAGTGTCATGTTAATTCGAGTGAACTGTCTGACTGGTCTTTCTGTTCTTGGATGGTTGCTTCTTTGCTGAACAGGTGCGGGTTTAGGAATCATGACAGCCCCCACCATTGGACGGCGTTCAGCCCTATCTTGATTTCTATAAGGATATATAACAACAACTTCTTTCTTTCCAATGAATGGTTTCCTTACAGCAGCAGATGATGCATCTTTTTGAATCTTCCCATTCTTTATCCCGACTTCCACCCTTTCTCCGGTCAATATCAATTCGGTAAAACCCGCCGATGAACTCCCAATTAAGTGATTGAAGAAAGGACCAGACAAGGTGCCCAAAAACATATCTACTAACTCTCTTTCAGATAGGGGAGGCTGGACTCTTCCTGCTAAGTCCCTCCATTTTTGCGCATATTCTTTAAAGCCTTCACTTGAAAACATGGCCATACTCTGGAGTTGAGTACGGGTGGGAGCAAGATCAGCGTTGAATTGGTATTGTTTGTAAAAGGCAGCGGCCAGATCTTCCCAGTTATGAACATTGGCTCTTTCTAACTGATAAAACCAATCAAGTTGAGTTTCAAACAAACTGTCTTGGAAGAAGTGTACCCATAAATCCTTGTCAGCGATATGAGGCTGGATTTTCCTCACATAGGACCGGAGATGCATTTTGGGACATGAAACTCCATCATATTTGGCGAACACCGGTGCTTTGAATTTTGGAGGAATGACAATCCCAGATACTAACCCCAACTCCTCAAAGTCCAATCCAGGCACTTTTTGAATTTCCATTGCACTTAACCGTTCTTCCAAATGCTTATACTTGTCGTCGGCTGGAGGATATTGTTCTTCAGAATAATCTTATTTTTCCTCTTCCTCTTCTGAATCTGGCTGGACAACTGCTTCCTTGCCTTTCCCATCTTGATTGTCTTTCTCACCAAATGATGTTGCAATGTCTAGGGTCCTTCTTTCTTGTCCTTGGAATCTTCTTCCCATATTTAGAACTCTAGTTATTTTCTTTGCTTTCTTCTTTTTCTCTTCAACCAGCAAGGTCTTCAACTCTTCTTGTCCTTTGGCTAGAGTTAAGAGCATATGTTGAAACTGATAATTTTGTGCTTGGAGGTCCTTCATCATTTGCTCAAGATCCATCTTACTGAAATAAATAGTAGAAAGATGAGGAGACTTGTTGTAAGAAACCTGCTTATGTTATGATGAATGGTAGATGCATATATATGCAATGATTTCAAGGATTTTAAAGATTCAAATTTGTTTTAGACAAAAAAGAAAACACATATTATATTAATAAATTAAAGCTTGAGTACATCAATGCCTCTCTGGGCAAAACAATACAAAAACTCTAAGATAAAAAGGTAGTACGCATCCTCTTTGGTGTGATGTAGGCATTCAGAGTCCGTTCCTCGTGAAGTTTCTTAGTGAGTTCCAAAACCTTCTTCTCGCTAGCGTAGAATTGGGCTTCGAAAGTGTCTCGCTCCCCCTTTAGTTGTATCCAATCTCTTTGTAAGTCTTCAAGAGAGGTAGGCATGTCAGGATGCAGGATAGTGTATAAAACATCTCCTTCCATAACAGGCTCAATGATTTCCGGGAGAATGGAGGGATAAGGCATCATAAGACTTTGAGCGCGAGTTCATACCCATTTGAGGTAAGGATCAAGAGGGATAGAATTCTTGCGCCCCAATATTTTTCTATCTACCTTGTTTCACATCCTCCAAGCTCAGATAAATCTCTGGCGATGACCTTGATCGTCGTTCTCGTAGTCAAATACCAAACCTTGGATGAGCATCTCATAAGGGCCATCCCTTCGGGCGTAACTTAACTGTCTTAAGGCTAGGAAGGGGTTGTAGGTGATACCTCATCTAATTCCAAGTAAAGGGACATTAGGGAATTATCCATAACGGTCGACAATAGTAGCATTCTCTAAGGATCGGGAACACCAATGAATGTCTGGATGTTTGAGCATCATCAACCTTTGTGACCACCTTGAACCTTGCATGTTCTTCAATACAGATTGGGGAAGATGCGAAATAAACCATCTTGTAAAGAGAGGAGTACAACACATAAGGATACCTCTTTTCCTCATAGTGTGAGTGTGAAAAGAATGTAGGATGTCCCCTAGCAAAGTAGGCATCGGGTTGCGGGATATGAAGATTTTGACAGCATTCACATCTATGAGTTGGTCAAGATTTAGAAACAAAACCATCCCATAGATGAGGAGAGCCACAATTTCCTTAAAGGATTGCAAATCCAAAGAGTTCCAACAATTTTGGGCTTTCTCAATCAAGAACTTTGCTAGGAAACCTTTGACACCACTCCTTGTTTCCCAAATAGATGTGATATTAGATGGTTGCAAGTGTAGAGCTTGAGCAATCTCTTCTGGCTTTGGATCTATTTCCGTACCGTTGAAAGGTAGTTGATTGAGAATGGGAATCCTCAAGAGTTGGGAGAATTCTTCCAAAGTTGGCACAAGTTGATAATCGGGAAATGTGAAGCAATGGTGTAAAGGATCAAAGAACTGAAAGAGCACCTTCATCATGTATTCACCAGTGTTGGAGGTGACCAAGTTTAGTAGGAAACCATGTCTTTTGGTGAATGGAGAATTTTCTGGAATCCTTGAAGATAGCTCCTTAAGTTGTGGAGGTATCCTTACAAGATTGACTTGAATAGTTTTCCTGCGGATAGAATCCATATCCTACAAAACGGAACAAAGATAAATCCCAAGATCCTTGAAATAGTTAGTGAATGGGTATGATGTTATGATGTTTATGATGTTATGTACAAGTAAATATACACAAATAAAGAAAACAAGTCCTTAGGTTTAGGCTTGCATGGAGTCTCATAGGTAAGTACCCTCTTGAAGTTTATTTGGCTCAAACCTGTCCTAGCAATAGTAACCGGGTTCTAAGGAGCTCAATATCACTGGTTTGTTTCCTTGGTCATTGTTTCAGCACAAGCCTCTTTATTGGCGACCAAAATATCCCAAAAAACCAAACCTCAATGAGTGTAGTATCGAGTATCTACCAACTTCGGACTGCACCAAATTCGGTCATCTCACTACGTCCTAAAGGCCAAGTTGGTCAAGTAAAGGTTCTAAAAGCTCATTAGTGCTTTATGACATCACTCAACGGCCCCGTATTCTCCTTAATTAACTCAAGGGATACCTACCCACAAATATGTCGCACTAACATAGCTATTGCTTAGACCATGTTGGTATACCCCACACAGTTTCCACAACGTATTTCTACTTACCTATAAGGTATCCCAAATCCGGGTAGAGGATTCAAACCCAAACAAAGAAACATAATGTAAAGCATACAAGTCAAACAATGAAAGTAAGTAAATGTGATCTAACCCTAAGTAACCCCTCTTTTAGTTTAATTCCCCAGCAGAGTCGCCAGTTATATGATACGGTGGAAGAACTGACTTGGGTGTTTTGCGTTTGATTGAAAATGTTGCAGATAGCAATAGTCTCCACCGACTTTTCTTTTATCCAAAAGGAAAGGTGAAAAATCATAGGAAATACCTTTGAGATTATTTCTTGAGTTCGAGGGGTAGATTATGAAAAAGGAAGGTATTAACACCCTTTTCATCCATGGTTTTCCAAGGGCTCTTAGTTTCTTGCTGGATCACTTGCTTTTGTTTGAAATTGTGCTTTGTGTGGTTTTTGAAAGTATTTTGTAAAGAGTCCATTGTTTAGGAAAACTTTGAAATGATTCTCATTCGTAAGAATGTATACAAAGTGTTTGATCTTTTGAAAATGTTTTCAAGTTTGAAATATGTTTTTCGAAAGTGTAGGTGTTTGTTTTGAAAATAGCAAGGATGTTCATTGATTTGGTAAGCAACCCTATTTTTGGATGTAAGCGGGATGGGCATGGGTCATCGTATAACTATGATTAGCAATGTTGCAAGGTATCTTAACATTCTCTTTTAGGGACTAAGATCATTTGAAAGGCAACATAGATAGCGTCATCGAGGGACTATGATCTTATACTTTGCTTGTTTTTTCTAAGATACCTCACATGCATAATAAGGCCATTTTGTAAGACAACCAAGTGGATTTTACCCTAAGGGTTCTTGTGTGCAAATGTATTATTTTTCATGCTTGGTTTTGTCTTTGGTTAGGGTTTTCTAATTGATTTTTTTAGTCTTTCCATACAAACCCTAATTACTAGCATTTGTATATAAAGCGATAAATTGCGGAATTTAAAATTACTACGCTATTACAATACTTGTGGGAGGGGGTGTACAAATTATAAATGGGGATTACCAGAAAATAAAACCTAATTATCTATTACAACCATATTGAATTTGTACAAGAATTGAAATGAATAATGTACAAAAATGAATAAATGTATAAGGATGTGAATGTAAAGAAAATGGATGTTTATTTGGATTTTTAGGAAAAAAGGATTTTTGTTTTAACCTAATTAATTAAAAGAAAAATAATAATAAAAGGTAAGCCTAAATTTACTAGGAAAAAGAATTTAAATAAAACCCTAACCTATTAATTTATTAAGAAAGGAAATTAAGTTTATAAGAAGAATATTTTTTGGATTTTTGTCTTAAAAATAAATTAATATTATAAAATATTTTTGGTCTTTTTAAATATTAAAATAATATATTTAAAATGTGTAAAAGAAAATAATTAAAACCCTAGTTTTTAATTAAATTTACAAAATAATTAATGAAATAGATAAAGTATGATTAAATAAAATAATTTCTTGTGTAAAAAAAAACTTTATCTAAATATAAATCTAATGTTTATATATATATATATATATATATATATATATATATATATTTTTTTTTTTAGCATTTAGATAAAATAATTTAAGAAAGTAAATAAATAAAATTGAAAAAAGAAAACAAAATGGGCCAGGGGCTGTGTAAGTGAAACAGGGGGGTTAGAGGTAAGAAAAAAAACAAAAGGCCCAAAGGAGGCCCAACGCCTGTCCAAAAAAGTCAGAATGTATGAAAAAAATGTAAAAAAAACCAAAAGAGTACCACTTGGGCTCGAACCCAGGTCCCTCAATCACAGGCGCGCGCTTCTACCAATGGGGTGGTTATACATTCCTTTATATAAACAAAACAATAAATATATGATAGTAAACAAGTCCATGGCCTGAACTTCATCTTCAACCTCACGCCCAGCCAGAGCTTCTGTATCTTGATCAATTCTCAACAAAAATGAAAAGTGTAAACAGGAAACTTGTAGCAAATTTCCTCACGATTTCAGAAATGCAAAGCAATAAAATTATAGATCAAAGACAAGCATGAATTTTAATGGCCCTAATCTGAACCCTAAAAATCTCAGAAACTTCAATCTTAAAATTCTCTAAGCTCAAGCAAAATTAATGAAAACTATGACATGGTTAGCTTTAGGGCAATGATATCTACATTTTTCATTCATAAATAAATCATTAATGATGCCTGTATGAAAAGTTCCAAAGTCAAAATACTTACCTTGCAAGAGGGTATCGGGTTTGGAGTTTGAGTAGCTTTCAGTGAGTTCCAATGATTGGATTAGCTTCCTCGAGTTCCCAGGAAGCTAATGGGATGCTTAGCTTGAGCTGAAAGTACCTGAGGAGTTCTGGAGAAGTCAAGGTGCAAGGTGCTGTTTTTGAAAATGGTGGATGATGATGGAGGCGTTACAGTGGTGCTGCAGGTGTAAAAGGCCAAGAAACGCACGAGCAAATTTGGAGATTGGATTCAAAACTCAGAAATGACAAGTTTTTAAGTGTTTTTGGTGATTATGTGTTCTAGGTGTTTTCAGGGCTTAAGCATGCGTGTGATTTGTGGCAAATGACTTGTGTATGTATAAGCAAAGAGGTTTGAGTGCTTTTGAAAGTCAGAAATACAAGTTACAAGCTATTTGCTATGTTACTTGATTTTCAAGAAAAGTGGGAAAACAAGTTTCAAGGGAAAGTACAAGCATGGGCTGAGTGATTGCAAGTGTATAACAAGTTTCTTATGAATTATGGGACTTGTATGATCAGAAAAGAACAAGTGTAAGGCTCAAGAACAAGTTTTGTGCAAAAAGCCACTTTATCAAAATGACAATGTGCACTTTCTTCCCAAAATGGATATAAAGCATGGCCTTGCATTGAATGCTTGAAATGAGACCTCTAACAACTGTGTAAGCAACTAATTATGGAGTTCCTAACAAGTTTTAGACCTGTAAAGTAGAGGTAATGCAGCATAAGTTTGAATTTTGAATTTGTTCATCACAAAATGACTTGTAATTCAAGTGATAAAACCCTAAATTCATCTTTTTGATTCTCCCTAATCAAAAATGATCTCAAGGAGTTCTTGGAAATTTTGGAAAGCTTGCAATGTTCTCTACAACCCATACTTGAATCACTTTTGAGAATTCCCCTTGGAACTATATGAAAAAGTGCCATGAAGTTAGGTCAAAATCCTGACCAAATTAGGGCAAAATTTCACTAAGTGTTTTTGTTTCATGACCATGTATTCTTAAAATTATAACTTGATATCCAACCACTTTTTGAAGGATTTGTGTGAAGAAAAGTTGTATATTTCATGGAGATCTACAACTTTCATGTTGGAAGTTTCTTTTGAATCATCTTGCATCATGGTGAAAATTTTGCTCAAAGTTGTGAAAAAATAAGAAATTTCCAACACTTAGAAAAATTTCTAAGTTTAGAAATTTTAACTTTTCAAAATGAAATATTAAATTTTTGATTTCTTGATGAATAAGTTTCATATTTTGACATGCTTTGATGAATTGTGATCTTTGACATTTGAATTTGACCAAAAAGTCAAAGTTTGACTTTTCAATATACAGTTGACTTTTGATCAGTTGACTGAAAATTCATTTGTCAATCCATTGGTCTTGAGAAATGTTTTGAGCCATATCATTTGGTAAAAATGATGAAATTGTACTCTTGAGATCATGCCTTAAACCAATTGATAATTTGCTAGGTCAAAAATCAGAATTTGCCCTTTCCCAGTCAAAACCCTAATTTTTGACATTTTGCCCTTTTGAAAATTTGATCAAATTTATTGAGGAATTATGGTCCAAACTTGATCAAATGATACATATGAGTTTAAAATGTTGATATGGATAAAAAATTATGAAGTTTGACTGTGAATTGGCCATAGTTGACTTTTTACCCAATACAACTGATTTTTAGGTCAACAACTCAATTGACTGAGCAAAGGTGTGATCCAAAGCTTGAAACTTGACATAAGTAATCTTGAGGGTCCATAATGATCCATGAAAGTCATATGGGGAATTGGAAGTTCAAATATCCTTGTGCAATCTCAAACCCTAATTTTGGTCATCATTGCTTTAGGAGGTGTCTTGAGCTGATCAACCCTAATGCAGTCTTGAGTCAAAGGAGATCTTGTGAGAAAATTCTTGATAAATGAGAGGGAAAAGTTTAGGGGTACAATACCAGGTTGAATATCGGGCCTCAGAAATAAAATTTGCCTCTGGGAGGTCTTTTACAGCTTTTTCAGTAGCCTCTGCTTTTTTGGGAGACTGCCTATGCATACATTGTATTACTGCCCTAGCGATTGAATCCTTAGCAAGTTAGTGACAGGTGATCTCAGGGTCGAGTTTGGTCATCTCTGCAGCTCTCCACGCAAACATATCAGTGTTTTCCCTCATGCATGCTCTGAGCTGCTTCCTTGCCAGGTCCGGGAGTCCAACACCGATCTTCACGCCTTTGCCCGGGTCTTCGCGCGAGGGGGATGAACTAGAAGTATCTGTCTAGGATGGGTCGGAGAGGATCTTGTTCGCCATTGGGGGCCTCGACTTCATCTTTGTGAAAGCGGGTGTCGAGGTCAATGGAGTCGACCTTTGGTGGAGCTTGTTGTTCTTCAACTCGAGCAGGTTTTTCCGCCGAGGTAGCTACTGTTGTCAAGGTGGGTGGTCTTTTAGTAGGTTGTGCCCCAGTGTCAACCATGTTTTGACATTTGGAAGCCGCGTTGAAACATCTCCTGGGAGCTGAGATGTCTCCATGGATGGTGGAGACGCGGTCCCTCTTGGTGTAGAACTTCATCTTTAAATGCATCATAGAGGGTACGGCGGTCAACTCAGCCAGTGTTGGTTTCCACACAATGTAGTTGTAGAAAGACGAGAAATTGATCACCATAAACTACAATTTGACCTGTCGGGATGCAATTTCTTCCCTGAATGTGACGAACAGCTCGACGTAGCCCCATGGCTTGAAGGTTGAACCATTAAATCCTTATAGGCCAGACACCACGTATGGTGACAGGTGGGTATCATCGAGCCGTAGGGTGCAGAATAGGTGGGTGTACATGACATCGACAAAACTCCCCTTTTTCGACCAGGATGCGATGTACATCAAAGTTGGCCGTCTTTGCCGTCACTAGTAGAGGATTGCTGGAGTTGGGGGCTCCGGCGGGAAGCTCCTCGAGATAGAAGGTGATCGGCTTAGATTTTCCCTTGAATCTTTCAAGGGTTACAACCTGGATCGGGGTTGCATCCACCAACTCATTGAGTTTTCTCTTTACTGAATTCACCAAGATGTCAGTGAATCCATCGCCAGATATGACCATGGCGGAGGGGAACTTCTCACATCTATTGTGGGTGAACAAAGGCTCGCCATCTTCAAGATTGTCGGGGATGTGGAAATCCTCGGGACCTGAGACGTAGAAGGATACTTGGAGGGGACCAAATTCATCATATGGTCGGGTATCCTCCTCAATTTCTTTAACCTCGTGGGTATTCTGACGAGGGGCGTCGTTCTGCCTGTACTTCCGAGTCTCCCTTCCTTGATGATAGTCTCGATGGCATCCTTCAGGTGGACGCAATATTCGGTTAGGTGACCGTGGCTCCGGTGGTATTGACAGTATTTTGTCATGTCGGCCTCTGGCTTTGTAGGGGTAGGTCGAGGACGCCTGACCTCGCCGTCCATGAACTCAGCATTGGAGCACTCTGCAAGGATACGCTTGCAAGAAGCAGTCAACGGGGTGTATTCGGTAAATCGCCCGGCTGGTCCTCTGTGCTCACGGGGGTCACGAGGTTTCTCCTCCCTTCTGTTCTCCCTTGTTCATCGAGAAGAGCCTACGTCATTATATAGTGGGATGTTATTTGGTCCTCGATTCCTCGAATCGTGGGTGTTATTGGCGGTCTCTTTTTCCTCGTAGTCCATGTATGCCCGGGCTTTTTCGAGGAGTGCGTCAAAAGACCTAGGAGGCTTGATACCGACGGCCTTTCTGAACTCAGTGCCCAGGAGGAGTCCCCTCTCGAGTAAGTACCTCTTCATGTGATCGGCGCAAGGTACATGAATGGCTTCATGGTTGAAACGATCAATGTACTATTTAAGGGTTTCATCGTTCCTATGGACGATTGCCTTGAGGGCGACCTCATTTTTCGGTTGTCAGCGAGATGTTATGAATATGTTAATGAATTGGTTCTTCAAACTCTTCCACAAAGTGATCGACCCGAGGGGAGTCTCTTATACTAGTCCATGGTTGTTTTCCTAAGTGTCGTGGGGAATAACATGCATTTAATAGGGTCTCTGACATTGTGATACTAGAGCATCGCCTCAAAGTAGTTGATGTGGTCGACGGGGTCAGCAATGTCGTCGTACTCCTTCAAATGGGGAGGATTCTCCATCCTTTTAGGAATAGAGGACTTCATGATAGCTTGGGACAGTGGACTACAGTGGTCATCTTCGTCGCTTCTTTCCGGGGAGCGAGAGGGGGACCAGTTGTAGCGGCAGCCTGTGTGTCGGTCTTGGACACATATTGGATTCCTCGGCCGAGACTTTTTTTCTTCGTCCCCCCCCCGTTCCTTTTATGTTCAGGGGATCTTCGCTCTTTGCACAGGGGAGGTGTGTGATCGCGCTTCTTGACAACTTTGGGCTGGGTCCTCTCTAATGTAGGACCTCGCCCAGTTCGGCAGGGAGAAGGGCTTCGAGAATCAGCCCGTTTATGTCTCCGTAGGGGAGATCGAGAGCAGTCCTTATTCTGTCAGGGAGCAGAAGTTCAAGAATCATATCTTCGGTGCTTTTTGGGGGACTAACGAGTCTGTTCCAATATCATTAGGCGTTCACCATGCGCGAAGATCATGAAGTTTATCTGATTGATCACCGCAAATATGGCTCTGGTCGTGGTGTCAACGTTTTTGGGAATGGGGATCTCCTGATACGCACCCAACTCATAATTCCACTGAGGATGGTAGGTGTCGTAGCATGGTTGTGAGCGGGTGGAGGAAGATGCGGTCATCCTGTTCCGGGGGTCTTGCTCAGGAGACACAATGTTATTATTGTTGTTGTTGTTGTTGTTATTCCCAATGTTGTTGTTGTTGCTAGTGTCGGCGAAGTGAACGTTCTAGTCATTGTTGATAGCTTGGTCGTCCTTGACAACCTGAAGGTTGAAGATGTTGCTTTGGTCTTACGTGAATGAAAGACGAGGAAGCCTTGTTCCCACAGACGGCACCACTGATCGTACCTGATCATAAGAGATCATCAAGGCCCATGAGCTTCAAGTTGAGCGCGGTTAAATGTAAAGTAGGGGGGTACCTGCAAGACACTCTGATGCCAAAGTGAGTTTCATAGTGAGAGCAAGTAAAGTAGGTGAGGTAGAATGAATGAATGAATACTTGAGTCTCTCATGTGAGAAGGTATTTATAGCCCCAACGCTGGGCCAAGATTCATGTAATAGGCCAAGAAATTTGGGCCTAATAACATGGACTGCCAGGGTTTATGCGAGTAATAAGGTACAACACGTGGTCCCCTACCTGATGAAGCACCTCAAGAATGTAGGGTCAGTGGACCTGTTATTCTCGGACGGAAGGTGGTGGTTGATGATGACTATGGACACGTTCTCTAATGGGCACATGATGGAAATTCTCAATGGCTATCGATCTTGGACCTAAAGCTATTGGGCCACAATAAAGGCACTGGACTGGCCCTTCCCCAACGGTGGGGCAAGTGCCAGCCCATTCCAGAACAGTTACCAAAATACAAATAAAAATGAACTATTGTGTATATCTAACCCTATATATCTCTTTTGCCTCATGTATTGTAATGTATTCCATGTCTCAGCTAAGATGGCCTGTAAGGTGGCCATGCCATAACAACCTTCCTCAAAATATTCTATCTTTCTCTAGGGCATATCTTCTAAGCATAACAATACACCGATAAGTCGGAAACACGTCACAGGTGTGTCATCCCTAGCATGTTCCTCTTCCCATATATCTTGATGAGCTGGCTTAGGTGGTCCTCCCGCTATATCTTGTGTCATGTAAGGACGTGACACATTATAAAACCATTGCATGTAGCCAAATACAACAACACATGGATCAGGAGTTGGCATAATGCGTACATCATCTAATACTTGAAGATTATAAAAATCATCAAGTATGGCATCAAAATCTCCGTGGACGACTATCGAAAGAGCAGACTTGAAGGGATGTCTTGGAATAAATTGAAGAAACCAGAACTAATGCATGACTCGCTTAAGCAGATGTGGATACATCAAGCGCAACCCACAAGTCAAACATATATAGTAGAAGGCCATGTCATCCAATAGAATATAAAAATATAGCATAAGTGCCTCTCGTGGCATCAATATCTATTTGGGATTCACTTGGGTCAGTTCCCAAATAGACCACCATCATGTCCATTGCCTTAACTCTAGATGTTTCTGAATGGTTTAGTAATATTCCCCTAATTGGAAGATGTAGGAGATATGAGACATTATAAGGGTTATGGACTTATAACCAATAGAAATATGAAAAGACGGTGTCTCCTTGTGCCATATGTAACACCCTGATTTATGTTTTTTAATTGTATTTAAATGGTAGAGTATCTTAATTGATTTAATTGGTATTTTTGGGAATTATTGGAATTTAGTAGAATTATTAGAATTTTAATAATGATTAAATTATTAGAAAAATAAATAATTAGAGAATTTTAGGGAGAAATATGAGTTTTGGCTAAAGTTTGAGAAAAGGGAGAGTGTGGGGAGAATTGAAAGGGTGAGAGAGTAAAAGGTTATTTTAATTGGATTACAATAACTGAATTAATTTAAATATATAAAACAAGGCAGAGAGAATTGAGAAAGAAAGGGAAGAAAGTGAAAAGTTGTCAGTAGAGCAGAAAAAGTTATAGCAAAGCAAGAATGGAAAGGAGAGACCTCATAGTCGAGTTTAGAGTTTTCTTCACATATTTGAGGTAAATGGATATTATTCATCTATAGGTGTGTTTTTCCCAATGGATAAAGAGGGGTCTCAAACCTCTTCTTTGTTTTCGTTTCCCCATCCTTCATTGACGATACTTTGAATCCTTGAGATAGTTGTGCAAATCTCTCTGGATTATGATGTTATGAATTTGTTTTTATGTTATGATAAATGCCAAATTTTCACTACTACAAAAGCGCTTTTAATGTTGGACACGAAATGTGTTTTACCTCGGATAATGAATCGAGGTAACGAAGGGTGTCATGAAAAGTTTCCACTTAACACCTTGGTGATTTAAAACCCTAGGGGTAAAGTTATATACACATGGGTTCGAACCCCAACAACAATAAATTTTATTATTTTCAAAACTAGCGTATCTTTTATCTTGGTTTATCCAAATAACCAAGGGGTATGATTTTTATTTTATTTTTTAAAAATTTGTTATATTGTTTACCCAGAACATTAAAATTAAAATAAAAATCAAATTTCCTAGGGATCTAGATAAAAATCAAATTCCCTTAAGATTTAGACTTTAGATCTTCGAATTATTGAATATAGGTGAAGATCAAATGTTGGGTGCAAGATTACTCTCTACGGATCTTGCATGTATTTGTTTCTTGTGGAAAAAAGGGTGAGATGATTAATATCAATAATCAAAAATATTTTTGGTACAAATAAAAATTTAATAAAATAAACCTTGAACCCAGATGATTTTCTACTCTTACAATTCATCGTAAAGAACTTTTCTAAGCATCCTTAGGTTTCAAGTGCTTCATATGTTTCATTTAGGTTCGATTTTCAATATCATAAGAGAACTTTTATAATGGATGTCCCTTAGGTTTCACGCGGATCACTAATGGCAGATTCTTGAGCGTTGATAAAAAAACTAATGGCGGATCACTAAGGATTGTTAAGACTGGTGCATATAGAAGAAAAAAAATAATCTAAACTCTCACCTCGGTCATGACAAAACACCGAGGTAATAAGCTTTTTTTTTAAATTACATTGTTTTCACATAATATTAAAATACATTGTATGCAACAAGATTTAGAGGTCCCATGAAAGATGATAGAGAATATATATTTTCTGCACTTGCAATCCATCCAAGAGCTATGAAATGGATGGTTGTAAATATTTCCTCTCTTTGGGGGGCCTTCATAATATTAAGGATTAGGGGAAAATCTGTTTTATAAGTGTTTTTATAGTAAAATGTGATTAATATTATTATTATTATACCCCTCGGTTTATTTATAAAATCGAGGTATATTTTCATCTTCTTTTAGCTATTACACCGGTTATTATTCTTTTTTTAAATATTATATTATCTACACATAATATTAAAATGAATTGTTTAGAACAAATCTCTTCAATGGTTTTTCTACACTTGTAATTCATCATAATGGTGTTGATGCTTGACTATCAAAACTTTGCATCCAAGATTGATCGTTGATGTTATCATTATTTTTTGCATCCAACTTCTAATAAGGTGTTTGTTCAAAAAATTGGAAAATCTTTTTTTCTGCACTTGCAATCCATCAGTAAGAACTTTTAAAAATAAATTTCTCAATATTGTCAACCTAAGAAAATCATAGTTATTTTCTTTGATTTACAACATTGAAAGGTTGTTCAAAACCTTCAACAATAACAATAATAGCAACATCAACACCATTGTTTGAGATGGATTGCAAAAGCTGGAAAAAATGTTTTGTTCAAGGTATTAGAACATTTTTTTTTCAATTTTGCAATCCATCCCAAAACAATGATGCATGCGACTGTGGGGCGGCTACAAATAAGATATCGTTAGGGTAAATTCTATTTAACGAGTGTTTTTATAGTAAAATCTGATTATTTTATCCCTCGGTTATCATTGAAATTGAAGGTTTACATAATTTATTTTACATTTTTAAACAAATAAAAACATAAATTGCAGTAGCTAGTATTCGAATCATGTCCGGAATGGTCTATCCCCTTGATTTTTACATTAACTGATGTAATAAGTTGTTTTTATTTTTATAAAAAATATAACATGGTGCGCATTGGAATAATATCTCATTTTTTTCTGGTTAACGTGAAAGCTTCGTCATGAAAAGAAATATTTGTTGTAGTGTTTGTATGCAATTGTGTGTGGAATTCAGACTGATGTTGTTGTGTTTTGGTGGTGATGAACATAATGATAATTTTGTGATAAATCGATGTTAATGTGCCAAATCTGTGTGGCAATTGATGTATTGGAGGTTATAAGAGTAAATGTAATTTATTCATGTACAAAAACTGAATTGGGATTGGTCTAGGTTGAAGAAATTGAACTTAGGAAGTGTTCATGCAAAAAAAATTATTTGGGTAATCTCCCTGATGCTAGTCAAGTGAGATCACAAATATTGGGAATATTGATATCTTATGTTTTTGGGAAGGAAGAATGGTCACCATTGTTTGTATTCCAAGGTTTTCACGTGCCTCATCCTTTTTATGTTATTTATAGGCTTCCCTTCTTTTGTAGCTTCACCCCATGCTCTTATAGAATAGACCTCAATTTAATTGGTCTAATGATCATTAAACAATTTTATAACGTCAACCTCTTTAGAAACACAGTGTTTCCCTAATTTATGGAAGATATTGTAACAGATAGAGTGATATTTTGTATCCTGTAACTGCCAAAGTCAGAAACGGGAAACCCAATTCGGTTATTCGATCTACCCCTGTCTAGGAACAAAATTTGGGATGTACATAAGCCCCTAAAGCATGAGGCCTATAAGGGTGAAATGTTATCAGTTTATCCAAAATCATATAAACTTGACATAAACGTATTTTAGGTTTATGCATTTTGATTGAGTAAGCTCCTGTAAATTCTTGGTCATGATGATGGATCAATTCTTGAGAGATTCACTCTGGTGCATATTGGGAAGATTTATAACTTTAATGAAGTCGGGAAAATCCATGACTTTAATGGAGAAGCCAGAGAACCCAAGGGGATTTGTTATGTAGAGAATCAGATAGCCTAGGTGGGATCTTGACTTGTTGAAGTAATAGAACCCAGTAAGTTCTAGACATAGAGAAGTGAGAGAGCTCTGGTGGGATCCACTACTACAAAACATGCAAACAACAACACCCAAGTCACCACGTCAAAGAATCCACCATGGAAGAATCTATTCAACTAGGCATTCTTTTTTTATTTTCATATTTTAGCCACTTTTCACCACAGTTGGAAGTTCTAACCGTGATAAAAGTGGCGCATGGTCATGAGTTTGAATCTTGATGTTGTTGTTGTTCTACTGCTGTACTTTTTATATTTTATTAAAAGACATACAATAACGGTTATTTAATATAACCGTTGTTGTATGTAGCATGCATGGTCTTGAGTTCAAATCTTGCTATTGTTGCTTTTCTACTGCTGCATTTTTTATATTTTATTAAAATACATACAACAATGGTTATTTAATACAATTATTGTTATATGTAGCGTATTTATTGAGTTTCTTCACCATCCTTAAATAAATCTCAATCGTCCATTCATGTGACTATCAATGCTCAGGACACTACTATTAGCGATCCGCCTGAAACCTAAAACTTTGACGAACTTCATCTTCTACCTTCAAACATCATCTTTCATTTACGACACTCTATTTCTCCACTAAACCAATCACGAAAATATCATTTATTTAATAAGAAAAACTTGAAAGCATCATTTCTTTAATTTATAAATTTCAAAACTCTTTCATCTATTCTCCATCTTGAATGAGATAAGAAAAGTATGGATTCAAGTTAGAAACGTTAGTTGTTGTTGCTCTTATTGTTCTTGTTATTCTTGTTCTTATTATTGTTGTTCTTGTTATTGTTCTGGTTATTGTTGTTGTACGTTGTTGTTGTTATTATTGTTCTTCTTCTTCTTGTTTTTGTTGTTCATGTTGTTCTTCTTCTTGTTGTTGCTCTTCTTGTTGTTCTTGTTGTTGTTCATGTTGTTCTTGTTTATGTTCTTGTTGTTCTTGTAGTTGTTCATGTTGTTCATGTTGTTCTTATTGTTGTTCTTATTATTTTTGTTGTTCTTGTTGTTCTTACTATTATTGTTGTTCTACTGCTATTTTATTTATTAAAACACATACAACAATGGTTAAGTTAACTAACCGTTGTGATATCACATGAAATTTTTAGTATACGACAATGGTTCCAGGACCGTGATTGTAAATAACGCATTTACAACACCACTCTACATAACAACGCCTGGAGCCACATGATTATATATCTTTTCCAACCATTGTTAAATGCCTTTTTCGTAGTAGAGATCCTGGCCTGTTGATGTCATAGAACTCGATAGGTTCTAGATAGAGGGAAATCAGAGAGCCCCGGTGGGATCTCGACCTGTTGAAGTCGTGGAACCTATTAGGTTCTAGACGTAGGGAATTCGAAGAGCCCAAGTGGGATCTCAACCCCGTTGAAGTAATTGAACCTAGTAAGTTCTATACATAGAGAAGTCAGAGAGCCCCAGTGGGATCTCGACATGTTGAAGTCATAGAACCCGGTAGGTTCTAGACATAGGGAAGTCGAAGAGCCCTAGTGATATATCGACCTGTTGAAGTCATATAAGTTGGTAGGTTCTAGGCATAGGGAAGTATGAGATCCCTAGTGGATTCTAGACCTGTTGAAGTCATAGAACCTGGTAAGTTCTAGACATAGAGAAGCTATAGAGCCCTAATGGGATCTCAGCCTGTTGAAGTCATGGAACCCGATAGGTTCTAGATAACGGGAAATCAGAGAGCCCCTATGGGATCTTGACCTGTTGAAGTCATAGAACCTGGTAGGTTCTAGAAAAAGGGAAGTCGAAGAGCCTTGGTGGGATCTCGACCTGTTGTAGTCATAGAAACTGATAGGTTCTAGACATAGGGAAGTCAAAGAGACCCGGTGGGATCTCGACATGTTAAAGTCATAGAAACTGGTAGTTTTAGACATGGGGAAGTCGGAGATCCTTAGTGGGATCTCCACATATCAAAATCATAGAACTTGTTAGGTTCTACATGTAGGGAAGTCGGAGTGCTCTAGTGGGATCTCGACTTGTTAAAGTTATAGAACCCGATAGGTTCTAGACGTAGGGAAGTCGGAGACCCCCAGTGGGATCTCGACCTATTGGAGTCATAGAACCTGGTAGGTTCTATACGTATGGAAGTTGGAGAGCCCTAGTGGGATCTCGACCTATTGAAGTCATAGAACCCGGTAGGTTCTTGACATAGATAAGTCGAAGAGCCCCGATGGGATCTCGAGCCATTGAAGTCATAGAACCCGATATATTCTAGACATAGGAAATTCGGAGAGCCGCAGTGTGATCTTGACTTGTTGAAGTTTTGTTTTAATTACGCTAATGCTTTCCCTTGTTATTAGAATAACAATAGCCCATGTGGGTTTTTAAATATCAGTAGAAACCAAATCCTGAAAGGTTTAGACGTACATAGGTTGGCAAATCCCGAGTAGATCTTATTTCATTATTTTTTGATGTTTTATCTCTTTGATAAATAATTGATTTGTTCGAATGGAAGTCAAAACAAAAATGGGAATTCCCGTATGGATCTTAACTTATCCTTAATTGAGGTTTGTAGTGTATAGATTCAAAAGCCCAAGTGGGTCGGGGCTTAATGCCAGGGGATCTTGATGGATCTCGGCGTATTAAACATAGACCGTCCATCCCCAGGTGGATCATGGTGGATCTCAATGTATGTCCGGGGATAAGTTAACCAAGCTGCTTAAGGTTAGAGGTATATTAACTTAACTAGAATGCCATATGTATATTAACTTAGTTGCTTAAGGTTAGAGGTATGTTAACTTAACCGGGTTAGAGGTATATTAATATAACTGAGATGCCAGAGGTATATTAACATAGTTGTTTAAGGTTAGATTTATGTTAACTTGACTGGGTTAGAGATATATTAACATAAACGATGTGCCTGAGGTATATTAACATAGCTACTTAAGTAAGGTCAGAGGTATGTTAACTTGATCGGGTCAAAGGTATGTTAACTTGACTGGGCCAAAGGTATATTAACATAATCGAGGTTCCAGAGGTATATTAACACAACTTTATAAGGTCAGAGGTATATTAACTTGACCGGGTCAAAGTATATTAACATAACCTAACGCCAAAGGTGTGACTGCATTTTCCTCTTATATATATGTTTTGCATGATGTCAAAACTAGGATATATTAAGCTTTTTGTATATTGAACAATATCTCTGAGTCATTATGTGCACCCTTGAATTAGGGATCTTAGAATGCATCTAGAATATGTTTGAAAAGGTTGTCAATAGGTATCATGCATCATAAATAAATTTCTGCATAAAAATCAACTGGATGTGTCAACTTATCCATACTATGCATCGACACATGTGGTTCAATAATAAAGTTTGTAGGCTCTGTAACTATGTTTCGACACAATAACCTCATATAGGTCGACACATGTCATTAAAAATCACTTTTTACATAAAAGTCAATTGCATGTGTCGACACACCCTTTCTATGCGTCAACACATGATCTATTGTTTTAAAGCCTGAAAGTTTATGTAATTTCATGTCGACACATTGACCTCATACATGTTGGCACATATCATTACATATGTCGACACATAACTTACATGTGTCAACACATGTGTCAGAATTTCACAAAAATGATTTTCTTTTTCAAACTTCTAGTTTTCCCTTTTTCCCCTCCAATTTGCACACCTATATATACTTCATACATGCATCATTTTTAACTTGATGAAACTATAAACACATACTAAGCTTGCTCATCATCTTCAACTTTGCATCTATGCATACACACAAACAACGTACACATAATCATTCATTGTTTGGGTGTTGTAATACGGTGGGAGAACTGGCTTGGGTGTTTTGCGTTTTATCGCAATTGTTGGGGATAGCAAGAGTCACCACCTACTTTTCTTTTATCCAATAAAGGAAAGGGTGAAAAGAACAGAAAAGACCTTTGAGATATTTTCTTGAGTTCGGGGGGTAGGATATGAAAAGGGAAGGTGTTAGCACCCTTTTTACCCATAGTATCTATGGGCTCTTAGTTGCTTGCTAGATCACTTTTGAAATTGCTTTGTTTGAAATGTGTTTGTGGTGGTTTTTGAAAGTATTTTTGAAAAGCGCCTTCGTTTAGGCAAACTTTGTAATGATTCTCGTCTCTAGAAGAATGCATACAATGTGTTGGACTTTTTGAAAATATTTCATGTTTTGAAAGTGTTTGATGTGTTTGAAAAGATGTTTGTCTTTTTGAAGATGGATTGTGAGCAAGCAACTAAGAATGTTCTACCTACTCAAAAGTCTTTTTGTTCATTTCTCTCTTCCTTTGATATTGCTATCTCATCATTGATTGGTAAGAAGTCTTATCTTTGGATGTAAAGGGATGAGAATGGGTTATCGTATAGTCATGAATAGCAATGTTGTAAGATATCTTAGCATTTTTCTTGAGGGATTAAGATCATTTATAAGGCAACATTCGAAGCTTCATCGAGGGACTATGATCTTGTATCTTTTGATTGTTTTTGCTAAGACGTCTCACATGCATAACATGCCCATTATTCATAAGGAAACAAGTGGAGTTAACCCTAGAGGTGCAAGTGTGCAAGTGTTTGTATTTCATGCTTGATTTATCTTGATTTGGGTTTTCTAATGATTTTATCTTTCCATACAAACCCTAATTTACTAGCATTGATATGAAAGCGATAAATTGCGGAAAGTAAATTTACTATGCTATTACATCATTTAGGGATGGGGTGTACAAATTTACAAACGGGGATTGCAAGAAATTAAACCTAATTATCTATTATAAACATTGTTGTACCCCAAAATTTGACCTCTCATGTCTCAAGGGCTCTTAGAATTACTTCAGTCAAGTTTTAAGCCTCATATCACAATTTTCTAAGAAGAATCATTCAAATTGTCAAAAGGGGGCAAAATGAGCAAAATTGGAGTTTCAGCTGGAAAAAGTCAACCAGACGTTAAAAAGTCAAACTTTGACTTTTTTGACCAAATTTGAGTCCCAAAAATCACATTATGTCAAGACATCCAAAAATATGAAATTTGATCATCAAAAATCAATAGAATCAAAATCTAACTTTGCAAGACTTTAAAATTTTTCTAAGTATTTTCTATACTTGGTTAATCTCATTTACTTCATGACATCTTTTACTACAATTCCAAATAATTCAAGATGATGCAAGTAATTCAAGTTATTACAAAGTGGCATTTTTGCAAAATTACAAATTCTAAAACTATGTCTTGTTTGAATTTTCTCAACAAAAAAAACCTTGTCACAATATTTTTACCCTTGACATATTGTGTATAAAATATTCCACAAGACCAAATTTGTGTCATGCTACAAATTATACTGTCCAAGTTGAACAAAGTGTGTCATGCTACATTACCACAACACCCCAAAACCTGCTCCATTGCTGCCCTACAAAAAACCTTGTGATATGTTGCACCACAAGTATGCATATGCTGTCCTATACATTCCAAAACTGCTCTATGCAGTCTGCCCAAACCTGCATCATAACAGCCCCAAGATTGCACCAAAATGGAAAAAGAAATTTGTGTGAAGAAAGTATCAAAACAGTAGGCAAAAACAATTCAAAATAACTTATTTTGTTTCCCCCCTAAACCTCAGCCAGGGGTCTATAAAAAGAGCAGTCTCATAAGACACAAAGGGAGGATTTTTTCGGAAGCAGGATTTTTGAGAGAGAGAATAGAGATTTGTTGAGCAGAAAAACAAATATCCTTTGTGACCTTGACCCATTACTCCATCATACAAACTCTCCCTTAAGCCAAACACCTTATCACATACAAATATTTTCCAAACATAAAACAGTCCCTGTAGTGCTATCATTTTCACCCTCAAAATACCCAAAAATAACACAGTACAGTTTAACTTAGTTTCAACAGCCCGGAGCACTTCCTGAAGATTTATTAGAGCCATCACAGCATCTAGAAAACATTCATATTTAAAACAGCCAGTGCAGCCCAAAGGTAAGTCTTCCTGACTTGATATCTTTTCACACATCATTGATGATTTGCTTTTGAAGACAAGATGTAGTGTTTTATTATCCCTTTGAACTAGTCATTTTCTTAGTGTTTAGGCTTATAAAATCATTTGTTGTTTATGTTTATCCATCATATGCTGTAAACTAACCTGTACTGACAAGAAAAACCATGTTTAAGGCAAAAAATGCAGGATGAGTCGACACGTACCCACATGCGTCGACCCTTTCTAAGTGAAAAAACAGGGTATGAGTCGACACATAGCCTTATGCATCGACTCTGTTGTACCCCAAAATTTGCCCTCCCATATTCTTCAAGAAATTGCCAAGTCATGCTTCAAAGTTCCCCAAGGGTTGCACAGTTCAAGGGCCTCCTAACAGTCAAATTAGGGTTTTGGTTCTGATCAAGAAAATGAAGTTTCCAAGGGTCCAATCAAGTCCCACATGCCTATAAACATGGTCAAGCATCCTCATACAATGTTTCAAGACTTTCAGCACAAAATTGCACAGTCAAAACCCTAATTGCACTACAGTCAACTGTAGGGGCAAAATGGTCATTTGACAGTCAAAAGTCCAAATTTTTGGTTAACATCTCATTTTGAAGCCACAAACATCATTCGATCAATGCTTGATCATGATTCTCAAAGCTTGGCTCAAAAATCATCAAGATGCAAAAGTTTCCTTATTTGGACAGATGAAAAAGTCAACTGTAAATTGACCAGGGCATAACTTTCACATGGATCATCAGAAAAATCCCATTCAAATCTCGTTTTGAAGAGAAATACATTTCCTACAACTCCTCTTCATACTTCAAGTCCAATAAATGCCCTCACAAAAAGTTATCAATTTCAACATTATAGGTCATTTTCAAAAGTCAACAAAAAGGGACTTTTAGTCAAAAGCCATAACTTGAGATTGGCAAATCAAAATGACATGGGACCAAAGGCATTGGTTAGGGGACTCAAAGACCTTTCCAAAATGTCCAAGAACATGAGCAAAGCTTAAAAATTGAGCAAGTTATGCCTTGTGGAAGTTGGGAAATTTTTGGATATTTTGAAAAGTCAACATTGATTCAAATGACCTAAAATTGCTAATGGGCCTATTTTTCTCCCACAATTCATCATCCAAGGCATGTGCACGACCACTTGGCCCAAAGGGAAGTTTTTCTTCATCATTTATTTATTTATTTGGATTTTTATTATTAATAATTCATTTTAATTAAATAAAATACATGAAAAATACTAAACCTAAGTTTTTCAATCTTTTTGTGCATGATATATACTCAATAATTCGTGCATGATCAGATATGGAAGGAATTGAATTGATTGGATATGATTAGGGTCAAAATAGCATGAAAAAAATATTGAAAAAGATCTTTGAAAATCAAATCTTGCAAGTCATGAATACCAAGCTTTTTGTTTGATTTCTTTGACCTAGATCCCTCATACATAAGTACAGAATGCAACCCTAGTGCACACAACCCTAAGCTGCGCATAAAACTCCATTATCAAACTCAATTTTTTTGGCAAAAATTCCAAATCTGAAAACCAGGTTAGGGGACGATTCAAGGCAAAAGACTTGTGCCATCACCTTCCTGAAGCTTCAAGGAAGGATTTCCAATCAAAATCATTCACTCTAACGCCCTAAATTGGTAACACGACCTCACCCTGTACCGAAAATATTTGAAACTCTTGCATCTCAATTCATGCGCATTTAGCAATTTTTAATATATGATTTGTGTTCATTATAAGATTCTAATGCTAACCATGTAAATTAATTGTGTTTTTGAGCATTGTACACGATTCCACCATGTGAGCATATTAGGGTTCATGAAGCTCCGAATTGGGGGTTTTTGAATATGGAAAAATTGAAGCTTGAAACCAAGGCCATTCAACTCAGTGCGTTTAGACGATCACAAGGCCACCCTCGCGCTCAATTTATGAGCATCCCTGGGCTAATCGCTATTTTTTAATAGGGTGCCTAAGGGAACGATGTAAAAACCGTGGCCTATGTTCTTGATGTTTCAGAGAAAAAAAAATAAACAATGGAGAAGATGACTAGGTGGCAAGGGACAATTGGTTGGTTTAAACTTTCGCGCGGAAAACAAAGCATTAACGCGTTTTTGTTTTATTATATTTATTTGTTATATTATTTACAGATAAACAAAGCAGCATGAGTGGCAAGCGCGTTGGTTGGTAATGTTCAGGACCTGGGTTCAAGCCCCAGGTCCTCACCCCTTTCATATTTTTCTTCATTTAACATTCATATGCAGCGTCAACGTAGTGGAGCACCATACGTCCATGAAATCTTGCCATCCACGTGCCCAATGGAGCGATCAGAAGGCCAAGAATTGAATAACATGATGCACTCTAGTCAACGGAGATCCATGCCAGCGCAAAAGTCAACCAGGCCAAAGAATAATTGGGCCCAGATTGCTAAAAGAAACACCTCCAAATTAGGGGCAGACCCCCTAGGTTTGCAAATTTTCTCTTTTCACTTTCTTTTTGTATTCCCTAACTTTTGCCTGGACAAATTCCTTTTGAATTTAACTTTGAAGTCCAGCAGAATGCCCTGACTTTTGCCTAAGCGACTTGTTTTCCAAATTTTGACTTAGCAAGGCTTTTTGTCTCTTTCTTTTATCATTTCTTTTAGTTCGAACCAGTCGTGTGACTTTGAGTCGTTCTTTGATTTGCTGAAAAAGGTGTGACTGCCTTGCTATTTGGTTGGCGAGGAATAACCACTATGGTATCGTCATCTTTTGACCTCTTGATGTGCGAGAGATATCTATTTGGGATATCATTCTTGTTGATGCACGCTGCTGATAGATGAGAGTTAACCATTGTGGTTTTGTTCTTTCTCAACCTTCTGAAGGATTACCTTTGTTGTATCCTTTGATGCGCACTCCTAATGAGTTTTGAGCGCCCAATCAGATTAACTGAAATCTACCCTGCCCCGGGTTAAATGTGAGGTTTTTTCTGAAAAGAAAAGGAACTCCTACTTCAAGGCTCAAAGGGGTTGATGAGGGTTTCACTCCCTTATATCTCCAGCGTTTGGGAATTTGAAACAAGGCATGTACATCGTCAGCAGGGTCCTATTCAAAAGCACATTGTTTGAATTTTTGGTATATTACTCATCATCCTCCCTCTAGAGGTTTTTGATTTATTTAACCAGAATTAAGTATCAGAGGGTCAAGGAAAAAAACATTAATGAGTGATATACGAATGGATTAATTCAAGACAAACAGATTCAATGCATTATGATTAATATCACAAAAATACGCAAGTTTTGCATACAAGACAGTACTGAACCAAGACAAGAAAGATTACAAATGAGAATGCAAATGTAATTTGAAAATGCCATGTTAAGGAGACTAGTCTCCGTATGGACTTGTTGCTTCAGAAAGTACGCTTGGTAACCTCACTTCTTGTCCATGGATGCTTTATATTCTTGAGTTGAGAATGATTATCTACCATATCTTTAATAAGAAAATCCTTAGGTCGTGAAATCCTATTCTGCGGAAGTGAATCTTAAAACGACGTCTTGAGCATGGACTGGTTTCTACACCTGATATTTGAGTAATTTGATGCCACGTACTGTGAAGCTTTAATGTTTTTTATTTTTGCATTGTTTTATTGAAAATATTGAACATCTTTTGTTTATCAAAACAGTAATAGTGAAAAACAATCTTGGCGTAATTTGAACAAACACTTTTATTTGAATGATTAGCCTATAAATAGGCATTTACAACGAAAAGTAATTATTGAAACAGAACCATTGTACGTAAACATATGGGGAGTGTTGTACCCCAAAATTTTCCCTCTCATTTCATTAACACTTTCTCATCACAAGACTCCTGGAATTCAGGATCAAGCTAGGGTTTGCTCTGCCCAAATTAGGATTTGAGTTTGCACAAGGATATTTTGACCTATAATACCCAAATTGACTTTCATGCTTCATGTTGGGTTCACAAGTTTGCCCATACCAAGTTTCAAGCCTTGATTCAAATCTTTGCCCAGGCTATTGGACAATTGACCTAAAAATCAGCTGTATTGGGGAAAAAGTCAACTGTGGCTAATTGACAGTCAAACCTCATGAAATTTGACCCACATCAACATTATGAATTCATATGAACCATTTGATCAAGTTTGGATCACAATTCCACAAGAAATTTGATCAGATCACCAAAAGGGCAAAATGGTCATTTTTAGGGTTTTGACTGCACAAAGGCAATTTTTGACTGTTTGACCTAACCATTGGCAAATCAAGCTCACATATGGACTCAAGGACTAAATTACATTGTCTTGACCAATTCAACAAGTTCAAAAGATCTCAAATGCATAGGATGGACAGATGAATTTTTCAGTCAACTGATCAAAATTTGACTGTATACTGAAAAGTCAAACTTTGACTTTTTGGTCAAAATCAAGTGCCAAGGGTCATTTTTAATCAAGACATGTCAAATTATGAAACTTGTTCATCAAGAAACCCAAAAATGCAAATTAGGGTTTAAAATGGAAAAAATTTTATAACTTAGAAATTTTCTAAGTTATGAAATTTTCTTATTTTTTCCTAACTTTGTCCCATTTTTTCACCAAGATGAAATTGGATTCAAACAAAACTTGAAACATGAAAGTTTTATTACATCACAAAGTCTACAACTTTGATTCACAAAGTTTTCTCAAAAGAAGCTTGTATCTCAAGTTATGATTTTTGGAACAAGGGTACCTAAAACTTTTAACTTAGAGAAAATTTGCCCTAATTTAGGCAGGATTTTGACCCATCTTCTTGGCCATTTTTCACATAGTTCCACTTGGAGTTTCAAGTTGCATTACAAAGAGGGATTGTAGAACATGTTACAAGATTTCCAAATTGTCCAAGAACTCCTCAAACACCCTTGTGGTTAGAGAGAATCGAATGCTTGAAGTTGGCAAAAACTTACTTTTGTCCATGGCCAATACATGTTCATAACAACTTGCAATTCTTATCTAGCTAGCTTGGTTAAACATTACAGGTCTCAAAACCAATTTTCACTCCATAATTTAATGCCAATCCATCAGTCTAAGCCTTTGTTTTGTTCACTTGGACATTATACACAAGATTAAGCCTTAAGTAGAAAAAGGCAAATTGCCATTGTTGCCTAATTTCACTTTATGTCAAAACCAAATCCTTAAAGCATGGGAGCCATATCTTTGAGGCAAGATCAAGTCCACTGATTCCAGTAACCAAGAACAAAAGTTGCAGCATGATAGGAGGGCTGATACAGGGCTATAACATCATTTCCATTCTCTTGCTTCAAGTAGAAGAAAAGTGGCAAAACATAAGCAAGCTCTCATATCTGTTAACACAAGCTTACAAGAACTTTATGAACAAGTTCCATATCTCCCAGCAAGCCTAAAGCATGACCCTTTCATCACTCATACCTCCTGATCCTCAGAACCACTGTTTTTCTGCAAAACAGGGCAGGTTCTGCATTTTGCCAGCCACAACAAAATTCCATCGTGCGTTTTGTCCCAAGATAGTCCCAACACCTTCCAATCAACTCACCTGAACTATCCCATGCCCCCATTGCAAGCTATAACACCTCTAACTCACTTTGCCATTTTCATTTCAAAGCTCTGCAGTTTGATTTCTACAGCACGATTCAAGTTGTTTCAAAGCAAGCCAAACATTGGAGAAGCTTCCTTGGACCTCAGGCAAGCTCAACAGAAGCTCAAACCCCATTGAAGGTTGCTACATTGTCCAGCTCGAAGTCAACTGAAACAAGTATTTCATGGACTTCTATCTCCCTATCTAGGAATGGTTAGGCTTAGGTTTGTGAATGAAATATGTTGTACTCATAGCCCTGAAGCCATACATATGCTTAGTTTTCATTTACATTAATCGTGCTGAGAGAATTTCACTCATGAACTTTCTGAAAAAACTAGGTTAAAAATTAGGGCCAGAGAAATTCTCTCTGGTCTTTGAGAGTTAATCCAAGTTTTTTATATGGTTAGATTCGTTATTTGATGCTCTACAAGTTTTATGTTTTGAGTTTTGTCAAAAGATCAAAGAATCAAGAGATACAGGTTGGGGTAGCTAGCGCGCGTTTTTTCAAATTCTGTTGGACAAAGGAAGAAGATGAAGTAGCTGGGTTGGGCCTGGCTACTTCCTAGTTTTGGCACCCCCCATTTTCAGTTTCACACCCCCTGGCCCATTTTCTTATATTTTAATATTTTTGCATTTTTATTTTCTTTTCTGACTTTGATATTTTATTTTCAAATATAAAAAATGATCCAAAAATATTTTTATAATTTTTTGCATTTATTTGGTATTTATTTTATTTATTTCCACCATAAAAATGTTTAAATACTTTATGTTCTTTTGTTTAAATCTAAAAATAATGTAAAAAATATGTTTATTTTCATTTTTATTTTTATACACATTTGAAAATATTTTCTTGAAATATATACATTTTTGTAAATAAGTTATTTCAATTTTTTTCACATTTAATATATTTAATGTATAAATATACTTATATATTTTATCTTATTAGATAATTAGGTCAAAAATACAAAAAATGTTACATTTTCATTTTTATTATTATTTTGGACCAAAAATGTCATTTTTACAATATACTTTTATTTTTTTATAAATTAGTATATTATTGCACATAATTAATAAATAATTTTTTACTTATTAAGAATTAGGGTTTCTTGCCCTAAAATAGGAAAAATAATTAAAATTGATCTTCTTTATTTTACTTTTCACATTGAAAAATTACTTTTTACATACTAAAAACATTTTGGCATAATACATTTTATTTACATTTATTTATTGTATTTATTTCAATTATTGTACATTTAAATATTGTATCTTGTACATTCGATATGGTTGTAATAACTTAGAATTTATTTTCTTGTCAAATACTCCCAATTCAAATTTGTACCCCCTCCCTATATCATGTTGTAATAGTGTAGCATTTAAATTTCCGTACATTTAAAAGCTTTCAATTATGCCATGCTTAGACTTAGGGTTTGTATGCAAATAAAATCAACAATTAGTTTGATCTAATCCAAGATAAGATGCATGAAAAACAAACACAATACACACTTGCACCCCTAGGGTTTCATCCACTTGTTGCCTTCAAAAATGGGCCATGGTTGCATATTGAGTACTTTGGCAAAACAAAAACAAACAAAAAGATCATAGTCCCTCGATGACGCTATATGAGTTGCCTAAACAAAATGATCAAGTCCCTCAAGAAAATTGCCAAAGATACTTGACACAATTGCTATCATGGTCTATACAATGACCCGCGCCTGTCCCGTTAAACATCCTAACACAAGGTTGTTCACCAAATACAATGGTGAAGCAACACTGTTAAAAGGGTTAAGAATATAAGAAAGATCTTTGAGTAAAATAGGGTAGATAGCTCTTAGTTACTTGATCAAGCTTGCAAAAACATCCTTGCTACTTTTCAAAACACACTCCACAACACAATTTTAAAACCCTACTTTCAAACATTGAAAACCTTTCAAAAGACAAAAACACCTTTGTATACATTCAAACAAGAATCATTACAAAGGTTGCCACAACGATGGCCTCTTTTCAAAACATTTTCCAAAATCACACACAAAGCACCATTTCAAACAATTGAAAAGCACCATTTCAAACAATAGAAATACAAAGTAAGTGATCTAAGCAAGTAACTAAGAGCCCATGGATAGAAAGGGTGCCAATACCTTCCCTTTCTATAACCTACTCCCCGAACCCAAGAAAACATCTCAAAGGTCTTTCCTGTGCTTTTTGACCTTTCCTTAGGATAAAATAAAAAGTCGGTGGTGACTCTTGCTAAACCGAAACATTTGCGAACACAAACGCAAAATCCCAAGTCATTTATCCCACCGTATCACAGGGAGGAAGGAAAAAGAAAGAAAAGAAAATGAATATAGACTTTGTCAAGTACAACTATGCTACAACTCTCATGACCCCTGAACTCTTCCATACGTGCCTTCCGAATGACTGGTTGGACCAAACCTTCGTCCTGTTCCGATCAAACCAATGACCTCTTACGCGAAATATTTTTTTACCGCATCCGCATTGACAGGGTGAGGGAAATCCTCTCTATCCATGGTTGCGAGCATCATAGACCCTCCCGAGAAAACTTTCTAGCGTCTGTGTTGTTAGGAGGCAAGATCCTTTTTAACACCAGATCACCAACTTGAAAATTCCGTGGACGTACCCTCTTGTCGAAGGCTTTCTTCATCCTCTTTTGGTATAACTGTCCATGGAAAATCGACATTAATCTTTTCTCCTCAATGAGATTCAGCTGATCGAATCCATTCTGGACTCATTCAGTCTCATCCAATTGTACATCAGTCATTATCCTTAAAGAAGGGATTTCCACTTCCACTTGAAGTACTGCTTCCATGCCGTAAACAAGCGAAAAAGGGGTTGCCCCAGTTGAGGTACGCATGGTGGTACGATAACCATGTAAAGAGAATGGTAGCATCTCATGCCAATCTTTATAGGTGATAACCATTTTCTGCACAATCTTCTTAATATTTTTGTTTGCTGCTTCAACCGCGTCATTCATCTTAGGGCGGTAAGGAGAGGAATTGTGATGTTTTATCTTAAAGCTTTCACACAATTCTTTCATCACCTTATTATTGAGGTTCGACCCATTATCGGTAATAATCTTTTCAGGAATGTCGTATCGACAGATTATGTTATGTTTGATGAAACGTGTTACCACTTGTTTAGTGACATTGGCATAAGATGCTGCTTCAACCCACTTAGTAAAGTAGTCGATAGCCACCAAGATGAAACGGTGGCCGTTAGAGGCGGTTGGCTCAATCCAGCCTATCATATCAATTCCCCATATCGCGAAAGGCTAAGGTGAAGTTAGGATATTTAGGGGATTGGGCGGAACATGAATCTTGTCAGCATAGATCTGACACTTGTAGCAGATCCTGGAATGTTTGTAGAAATCATTCGCCATTGTTGACCAGTAATAACCTGCCCTCAATATTTTCTTGGCCATAGTATGCCCGCTAGAATGTGTCCCAAAATAACCTTCATGCTCTTCTTCTATGATCCTACTTGCTTCGTGTCTATCCATGCATCTGAGCAGGATGGAATCATAATTCCTCTTATACAGAATATCACCGTTGAGGAAGAATTTGGTGGCAAACTTCCGTAAAGTCTTCTTATCTGTGATAGAAGCACCTTCTGGATACTCCTGGGTTTTAAGATACTTTTTGATGTCATAGAACTATGGCTTCTCGTTAACGTCCTCTTCTCATACTCCATAACAAAATGCTGGTTCATCTAACCTTATGATGGTGATAGAAGGAGCTTCATTCGCCCATTTAACCTTAAACATGGATGAAAGGGTAGCCAAAGCGTCTGCCAAGTTGTTCTCCTCTCTTGGAATGTGATTAAAAGTAATCTCATCAAAGTAAGGGGTTAGTTTTAACACATGCTCGCGATACAGAATCAAATTTGGGTGACGAGATTCCCAATCTCCATTGATTTGGCTAATTACCAGAGCAGAATCTCCATATACTTCCAAGATTTTGATTCGTAAATCAATGGCGGCTTCTAACCCAAAAATACAAGCTTCGTACTCAGCCATATTGTTTGTACAATCAAAGAAAATCCTGGCGGTAAGAGGAGTATGAAAACCTTCAGGAGAAGTAATCACCACAGCGACACCATTACCTAACGCATTGGAGGCACCATCGTACATCGCGATCCTGGTTCAGGTCCCTCCTCTGGGCTTGGGATGTTACAATCTCGTATGTACACGATGTCTTCATTAGGGAATTCAAACTTCATTGGCTTGTAGTCATCTTCCATAGGTTGGTGGGCAAGATGATATGCCAATACACTACCCTTGATAGCCTTTTGAGTGGTATATTGGATGTCATATTCAGTAAAAATCATTTTCCAACGAGCTATCCTTCCCGTGAGGGCTGGTTTTTCGAAGATGTACTTGATTGGGTCCATCTTAGAGATCAGTAAGGTGGTATGAGTCAACATGTACTGCCTTAGTCGGCGAGTAGCCCATACCAAAGCGAAACAAGTTTTCTCGAGCAGTGAGTATCTTACCTCACAGTCAGTAAACTTTTTGCTAAGGTAATATATGGCGTGCTCTTTTCGACCAGCCGCATCATGCTGCCCTAATACACACCCCATTGAATTATCCAATACTGTTAGGTACATTATCAAGGGCCTACCTTCCACCGGGGGCGAGAGAATTGGAGGTTCCATCAAATACTCTTTAATTTTATGGAACGCTGCCTGGCAATCGTTATTCCACCTATCTATCTGGCTCTTTTTTAATAATCTAAAGATTGGTTCACAAGTGGCTGTAAGGTGGGAGATAAATCTAGAAATGTAGTTCAGTCTTCCGAGAAAGCCGCGAACCTCCTTTTCTGTTTTCGGCACGGGCATTTCTTATATAGCCTTTATCTTGCTAGGGTCAACTTCGATTCCTTTCTCGCTTATGATGAACCCTAACAATTTCCCTGATCTTACTCTGAACGTGCACTTATTTGGATTCAGCCTTAGCCTGAACTTCCTTAACCTTTCAAACAATTTCAAAAAATGAACCAGATGTTCCTCTTCCGTCTGGGATTTCGTAATCATATCATCGACATATACCTCAATCTCTTTATGCATCATGTCATGAAAGAGAGTGACCATCGCACGTTGATAAGTTGCCCCAACATTTTTTAGGCCAAATGGCATCACCTTATAACAAAATGTTCCCCAAGGAGTAATAAAAGTAGTCTTCTCCATGTCTTCTGGTGCCATCTTAATCTGGATATAGCCAGAAAAACCATCCATGAAGGAGAACACTTTAGCTTGAGCTGTATTGTCAACTAGCACATCAATATGTGGTAACGAGAAATCATCTTTAGGACTTGCTATGTTCAAGTCCCTATAGTCCACACACATCCTGACCTTTCCATCCTTCTTAGGTACTGGCACAATATTCGCGATCCACGGCGGGTAAGATGTCACTTTTAAAAACCTGACATCAAACTACTTCTGAACTTCTTCTTTGATCTTCTTAGACATCTCAGGATGAGTCCTTCGAAGCTTTTGTTTAACAGGAAGACACTCTTCTCTGAGAGGTAGCTTGTGCATGACGATGTCCGTGTCTAAACCAGGCATGTCTTCATAGGACCAAGCGAAGACATCCACATACTCGCGGAGCATTGTGATTAATTTGTGCTTGATACTGTCTTCTAGAGCAGCCCCAATCTTAACTTCTTTTTGGACCTCTTCTATTCCTAAGTAGATCAACTCAGTGGTTTCTTGGTGCGGTTGAATGACCTTTTCCTCTTGCCTTAGTAACCTGGCCAACTCTTCGGGAAGTTCGCAGTCCTCCTCCGTTTCTTCTTCAGCTTGATATATTGGTTTTTCAAAGTCATAGAGAGTCATAGCAGAATCATTCCCGACATTTTCTGGGACTAATGAGGGATATAATCTGCACGGTTATTTTTTGTCCTTATTTTAGTTTTAGATGTAAAAGAAAACAAAGTCTTGAATCTTGTAAAAAAAAATTTGGAAAGAAAAAGAGTGAAACATTTGAAAACAAAAAGACGTTCTTTATTGACGAATAAACTTGTAAATGAAAAACATTGTGGCCTTACAGCATGTCCGCTATCGCTTAGGCGGGACATAGGGATTATTGCATGATAACAGAAATAAAAGAAAGTTACTCTTCAAAACGGGTGACTTCTATGATGTCCTTGGTGAACCAGTTGGTAAGATTTTCATTCGGCCTGGTCGGATGAACCCACCTATCCATCTCACAATCGTTGTCATCTCCTTCACTTACTGCAAGAGCTTCTTCCTGGATAGTTCCACCGCTGACGAATCGAATTGGTGGAGAAATACTTTGACCTTCAGGAGTGATGACCAACTTTCCCTGATTAGCGACGAAGCCTAAACCTTTCTTGTCCTTATGAGTAGGGAGATCCAACATTCTTCCCCAGCCTTCTGGATGACCAGACTGAATGATTGCTTGCGCCTGGCGATAGGATGACATGGGGACTTCTGGCCTCCTATCTTCTTGATGAGGAGTTCTAACAACTTGTACAGTTTCAACAGCTTGACACGGCGTCTCATGGATTTCTCCTTCTACTTCAACATAGCGGAAAGAACTCAGGTGACTGACAATGTAATCTTCTTCGCCGCAGACAGTGACCACTTTTCCATTTAGTAAAAACTTCAGCTTCTGGTGCAGAGTAGAGGTGACGGCACCAGCCCCATGGATCCAAGGGCGGCCCATCAAATAGCAATAAGAATGATTTATATCCATGATGAAGAGGGTTGCTTCAAATACTTGAGGTCCTATCTTGATTGGCAGGTCGACTTCCCCGAACACAGTCCTTCTCGATCCATCAAAGGCCTTAACAACCAAATCACTTGGCCTCAAAGAAATCCCCTCGTAATCCAGTTTCAAAATAGAAGACTTAGGTAACACGTTGATAGAGGAACTTGTATTAACCAGCACACGAGATAAGGTAGTTTTTGCAATTTCCATAGAGATGTGTAATGCTTTGTTATGTTTCCTCCCCTCAAGGGGTAGATCGAAGTCCGTGAAACCCAGCCTATTACTTGCAGAAATACTATTCACTATTCCCTCAAACTGATTCACTGATATTTCTTAGGGGACAAAAGAGGTTCCTGACAGCTTCAACAACGCATTTCTATAGGCTTCCGAGTCTCTAAGCAAGGCGAGGATGGATATCTTTGAGGGTGTTTGACTTAACTGGTCAATGATCTTATAGTCACTCTTCTTGATGTACCGCATTAACTCGGCTGCATCCTTAGATATTTAATCATCAAAAATAGGAATAGGGGGACTTAGCCCCGGCTTATCGCTACTGACCATGATTTGCTTGCCTTTAGCCTTAACTGCAGCATCTGTACTACTTTCAGGTCGCTCTGGCGGGGAGAAAATTCGACCGCTGCGAGTAATTCTACTTTCACCGACAATATCGAGTACTGCAGGTTTCTCTTCTTCATACTTGTCTTCTCCAAACCTCTGAGTAGTAACCTTCTTCTCTTGATATTAAAGTTCACCACCATAATTCCAAGGTACTGCCTTGTCGCTGACGTATGGAACCGGACCAGGCATAGTGATAAGTAGTGGGGACTTCTTAGCGGGTACCAAGATTATTACAGGTACTCGGGTAGCTCTTTGTTTGACCGGAATGGTTATCACATTGACTTTGTCTTTATCGATTCCAGGCTTCATGATCTTGCCATTAAACTGAAGAAACCCCTTTGTGATCAAATCTTGAACTGCATTTCTCAGCAAATGACAACCCTCTGGGTGTTTTAAACAAGCATTACAGTCCATTCCACAGCCCAAGAATACACCTTTACTCGTCAATTTCTCTTTCACGAATGACAGGGGGGTGGTTAACTGATCAACATCCATAACCAGATCTAGGCTTTCGTCTTCAATGATGGCACTGACAGTGGAACCTCCATGAGTCGGTAGTGGTTGATTCATAATATTAGGTGTCTGTCCAAAATTAATAGCTTGAGAATCCAATAAGTCATGTACCATGTGTTTAAACGCTATGCAAGACTCAATGTTATGCCCTGGCACTCCAAAATGAAACTCACATGTAGCGTTAGCATTGAAATTCGACGGTAGTCTATCCGGGTTAATCTGCATTGTACGTTTTTCGACCAACTTCAATTCCAGTAACTGGGGTAGTAATTCTGCATAGGGAATGGGAATTGCATCGATCTTTCTGGGAGGTGGTTTTGACCTCTGTTGATAGCCTTGGCGAGGTGTATATGCTGGATGTTGAGGGGGAGCTTTCGGAATTGTCACAGCAGCAGCCTGATGGTCGTAATCTTGATACCTGCCCTTCCCTTTCTAAGGATAGATTGCACCAGATTCTCCTTCCTTTTTCTTTGGGTGGCCCCCGAAATACTTTTTAGTATTGCCAGCACTATCCCAACTGGGACATCTTGGATTTTCCCCAATTTAATTCTGATCTCAGTCCTCTCCCCATGTGTTACCATCTCAGCAAAAGTTCCTGATATGCTACAGGTTGTGTAATACTGGCCTTGCAGCATACTGCTAAACATCTCTACCATTTCTCGTTCCAACATGGGAGGTTGCACTTTTGCAGCCATCTCTCGCCACCTCAGGGTGTACTCTTTGAATAATTCATCTCGTTTCTGGGATAAGTTCTGCAGTTGGGTTCTTGTGGGTGCCATGTCAGTGTTATACTAATAGTGAAAAACAAATGCTTCAATCAATTCTCTCCATGTGCGGATACGACTACTTTCCAGTTGCATGTACCATTCGAGTGGACCACCTGTCAAACTATCTTGAAAGTAGTGCATCAACAGTTTCTCGTTGTTGGAATATGCAGACATCTTCCGATAGAAGGACTTAACATGGGTTTTTGGGCAGGAAGTGCTTTATACTTCACGAAATCAGGCACCTTGAATTTTGGGGGGATCTTTACTTCGGGCACCAAGCCTAAGTCAGATATGTCAAAGCCTATTGTACCTTGACTTTCAAACTTGTGCATCCGTTCTTCAAGCATATGCAACTTCTTGCTATCTTCAGTTGGTTCTTCCACATTAGTCATCCAGTCTTCCCAATTATCTTCTTCCACTGGCCTAACATTAATGCAAACAGGCCTTGGTGGCAAAGTAGGTTGTTTAGTGTTCTGATGAGCAGGAGTGAGTGGGGGAGGGTTTCCCATAGCTTGATTCCCAAGGATGCCTTGGTTACCTGTAAGGTTGCTGAAATTCGCATGCTGACCATTTTGGGTATTCAAACCGATATTCACATTTCGAGTTCCTCCCGGATTCTCCACTGTGTTCTGAGCCCCTGGAATACTGTTAGGATTATTGATGACGACCCCCGGTGGACCAGCTTTCGGGTTTTCACCCTCATTATTCAATGCTTCAACAGGCCTCACAATCATAGCCCTCATTTCCTCCTGTTGACGAGCCATGTTCTGAATAATCTCCATCAGTTGATCGGCTCGAGTATCCATCTTGGTTCCCATGGCCACAACATCTGCTTGAATTTGTTCCATCTGTCTTTTAGCGGTGCTTCGAGTATTATAACGATGGGAATTTGTAATGACTATCTTCTGCAAAGGGGGAGGCCCAAATCAAGGAATAAGAAGACATGCCATAATTATTTCTCACATTATGATATGTATGAATGCATGATTGTGTATGTGATGCTATATCATTTCCAGGACATCCAAAGTTTTATTACCCCTAGGAATTTTAAACAACACGATAAGAGAGACAAATGGTGGGAAGAAATTTTGATTAACAATTGATCTTATTAAAAATACCATTCATATGATCCAATGGTAACTTCTTACAAGCATGATTCAGAAACTGCAATGAAATCTAAATGACCCCATCCAACAAGACTGGTGGTGATCAAAAGACAAAAAGAAAAAGGGGAGAACAAGATAATCAACGGGGGGGATCTCTAATCTCTGTGTAGTACAAAGGTCCTCCTTGCCGGAAGTACTCCTCACTCCATTCCTTAGTTTCTTCAAATAATTTATTTGTCTTTTCACAATCCCGTCCACGAGTGAAGTTATCGATCACCACATCTTTCCGATATAGTCGTCCCTCCAAGTATACACATTGCTCTAGGAAGCGATCACATTCTTTACATTCTGGTAAAGGTATAGGCACAGGTGCTTCTTCCATCTCCTTGATCTTATCTCAGAGTCTTGCATTCTCTTTCAGCACTTCGGTCATTTGATCTTCTTTTGCTTCCAACTCCATCCTGGAAATGTTGAATTGGTTTCCCAATTCCTTGACTTTGGCTTTATTCCTATTGTTGGCCATCTGAAATTTCAAAGTTTCTTGACGATTCCTTTCTGCATCGGCGAGGGATATCTGATATTCTTCCGTAGACACAAAAGAGTCTTCAGTTCTGTGTCGTTTCTTGGAACTACTTTCCCCTTCATACTCTTTTAACTAACAGGCCAAGTCCCTTTTCTTTTCTGTTAAGAAATATATTTCCATTTTTTTGTCTTCCAAATTCTGGCGAAGGTCCTTATTCTCCAATTGTACTTGATAGAAGCGTTCCTTAGGCACATCGTGTTGTAACTCAGTGGGTTGAAGATACAAGGAGATTTCCTTTTCAAAAGGCAACATAATAGCTTTGACTCTTTTCTTCAACCAATCCATGTAAGGATCGAAAGCTAATACCTCTTTTGGCCCGAAGAATTCTTTTCCCTTCCTTCCAACATGTGCCCAAGCAATCTCCACTTTCTTCAGCAATTCTGGGTCTTCTCCTTTTTTGAAAAACATAGGTTCGACCTCCTTGGCCATGGGTGGACGCTTCATGGCATAACCTAATTGGAGAAGAGAGAGTACTGGATTGTAGTTGATAACCCCTTTTGTTCCCATGAGCGGAACATTAGAGAAACCTGCACAGTGATAGATGACTTCGGAGCTATCCACCTTAAGTTTGTACCATTGGATATCGAAAGAGGTGAGTGTCATCACTTTGGATGCCCATGAACGAGGATCTTCTTTGAATGGCCCTTTGGTGGGTAAATGTGCCATGAACCATTTGTAAAGCATAGGTGTACAACATACCACTACTCCTTTCTTCCCATGCCTGGAGTGGATGGCGTGATAAGTATCTGCTAATAGCGTGGGTATAGGATTCTTATTCATGAAGACGCAAAGAGAATCCAAGTCTATGATTTCTTTAATCTCAGGGAATAAGAGAACTCTGTAAATGATGGCAGCCAACATAGCATAATAAGTATCCCAATTTCCCACGTTCGCCATTTCCTTAGCCTTACTTGCCAAGAAATCTACAGGAAGACCATAAGTGACTTTGTTACGTCTCCATTTCCCTTTTACACCGTTAAGGCTCAAATAAAGAACCTTAGCAATAGCCTCAAAGTCAGGCTCAATAGGGATTCGAACAAATGGAACATGATTGGTGAGCTTAATATGGAGAAGATGAGCATACTCCTCAAGAGTAGGTGCTAACTGGTAGTCTTGAAATGTGAAGTAACGCAACTCCGGATCATAAAATTGTAACAAAGTCTGTACAGCCTTATCGTCAACCTGAGCGTCCAATAAATATAGGAGATTCCCATATCTTTCACCAAAAATGCCCATTTATCGACAATTCATGAGGTCTCTGAGCTCTTCAAGAGAGGGCCAAATACAAGGAAGAAACTGATAGTTGAAGTTATCCCTCTTTGTCTTTAGGATGATATCAATGTTGTTTGCCATTCTTTAGAGGAAAAGGAAACCCTGGAGAGATCCTGGAAATGACAATGTGCATGCGAATTAATTATCGACATATATATTTTTTGAAAAGTAAATATGCTATGATATGTGTGCAAATGATCATGGGGTTACTACTTCCATGATACTGATTCCTATTGTACTGCCTCTTCACATTCTGTTAATACCGAGATTACAGGTCTGAAACATAACCGGAAGAAATCCATGAAGATCATAGTTGGATTCTCAGAAAATAAATCTGCGAAACTCATAATTATTGGCAGAAATCCAGGATATAACCAGAAGTAACCATCTGAATATAGTCACCAACTGTACCTGTGATAAAATTTCCCTTCCCTCTCGCGGGTGAAGACGAGGTTAGGGTGAGATAATGGTAACTCGAAAATCACGGGTCCGCCTGAAAGTGCTATGGGCTTACCCACAGACGTGGGTGCCGATAGTAATTCATTTGAACCTCATCCGAGCATGGTATATGACATGACTGCACTAATCGGACCACGTCCTATAGCCGTCATGCCCCCACTCTATTCCTAGTTGTCCTAGTGCACTCTGGCCTGGGTACTGGGCCTTTTACCTCAATAGTAACATTCCCACCCAAACAAGAAGCAGATCCAATACAACAGCAGTATATGGAAGACAATAAAGTGCATTGCATACTTATGCTCAAGTATGTACAAAATGAGTGAATAAACTGAAAGCATAAAAATAAACACCCAAAGAAAAGAAAGCAAGAGCTAGGATCGACTCTGGGATGGACCAGCATTTGGTCGACCATTCCACAGTGAAGTCTCTAGCTGAAACAACCGGCTGAAAATCATCAAACAATGAATTCGCCATCGAACGTCTTTTATCCCACGTGTAGGGAAAGGTAAACATCGAGAAAACCTGAGAAGGGAGAAGTCACGGTCTTGCGACCGAAAGATCGGGTAAGGGAGTTTGTTATGCGAGGGGAAGGTAATAGCACCCCCACACGCCCGTAGTACTCTATGGTGTCCACTCTTATTATCTATCTTATGGGTGTGTTTAATCTATGCTTACTGTTTATTATTGTTGAGGGAGTAATGCATGCAAAATAAAGAGAAAAGAATGTAGGGAAAATAAAAGTTGTGCTCGTTCGGGCCCTACCCCGATGCCTACGTATCCCTTTTAAGGAATCAGAGCAGCCGTAGTTCGGCTTATATGTTTTTTTGTTGGTTTGTATTTTTTAATGAACAGTATTAATTTCTCCTTCTGCCGCAACTCGACCTTTGGAGACTTACGCGTCAGCACAGAAGTGAATTAACATGCTCTTTTGAAAAGGTTTTGGAAAAAAAGGTGCTTGGGCGCACAAAAAGGTTTGAATTGGTTTGTGTTTTTGTTGAACAATATTAATTTCGCCTTCTTCTGCAACTCGACCTTTGGAGACTTACGCGTCAGCACAGAAGTGAATTAATATGCTCTTTTGAAAAGAGTTTGAAAGGAAAGCCCAAAGGCAAAATAAGTTTTGTGTTTGTTGGTATTTTTGCTTGTGGATAATAGCTAGTTAATCTCAAGAGAGAGATTTTAGTCATTTCTCCACTTATTCATGAAATGATTCTTTGAGACTTGAACCATGCCAAGGCTTAGAATGGAAAAACGATAAGATCGAGAAGAGACCCGCTTATCATCTCCCATGTTCAACAAAGGAACGATTCTCGTCAGTAATTTTTAGTATTTTGAAGTTTGAAAAGGAAAAAAGTGTTAGTTTTAGTGCAAATGCAAAAGGGGAAGAAAAGTCACAGGGAGACTAGCCTATTTCTAAACCTAATGTTATTATACTTCACACAATCTCTAGGAAGCGATAAATGCATGGTGAAAGTAAAGAGAAAATATACCAAACGAGTACTAGCCCGTAGAGCAAAGCAAAAAGCAAAGAAACCCGATGATCTCGTGAGCTGCTAGCATTAATAAAGAAAAGAGTTAGAAATCAAATGCCCAGAATAAGTTTTGACGCATCATCGATTATGAAAATGAATCACAGTCAAAGTCTCAAGCGCATCTGCATAATAAACCTGCATAAGGCTCAAATTTCAATAAGCCATGGTGAATTACAAATCTCAAATAATCGGATGATCCCGATTTAATTCCTAAAAATCAAAATCAAAATCTAACAAATTTTATTGAATTTTATTATTTTTATTATGTGAATAAAATTCAAACAAAACAATTATCACAATTATTTAAAAGAAATTACTAAGCTCAGGGGGTACGAACCAGTAATCCAGGGGTTTGCTGAAGAAATTAGGCGCTAGGCCCAATCTGCAATGTCTAATAACCAATTTTTTTATTGGTCATGGTCCAGAATGTTTTTTTTTGTTTACTATATCCAAAAACGCAACAATAGGCTTCAGGGATACATGTAGCAATGGCCCAACGAATTATACATTCGGTCCATAAATCCAACCAAACTTAGATTTCTATGTCATTTGATTAAAAGTAAATATAAAAAAAATTAAAAGAATAATTGAGAAAACAATTGAAACACTGCATTCTAAACCAATTGTGACGTTCCAGATCATACATCAATTTAGACTTCTCCTCATGTTCTTTTTCTCTCGCATGGGCGATCTCCGGAGAGAGCTCCTCCGGCGGCAGAGTGATCCTAAACTACACTAAACCACTACAAATAACGACCTATTCTCCTTCTCTTTTACGCCTTGGCCTCATATTCTTCCTCCTACTTCTCAAATCTAAACAAATCCTAAAAACCTAAGCCCTAAAAAGTAAAATAAAAACATGAAGGTTGACGATCTTGACACTAGACCTTAGGGAAAATACTCCTAGCACACCATACTATATCGTGGTGACAAGAAAAATGCTAAGAGAGGACGAGAAAGGAAGTTTCGAAGGCTTACCTACCGAAGTAATTCCAACGATTCTTCGAGATTGATGGAACAAGAACAGAAACCTAGCTCCAAGCTGCTATATCCAAGTATTAATCTCCTTAACTCTTAAATCTTTTCTGTTTTGGTTTCAATTACAAAGACGATAATGATATTGTTATTTGTCGTGACAGTGTGCTGAAATTGTATAACGATTCGATAATGATGATGAAGTTGATTCGTTGTTGTTTGAGAATGCCCGTTACGGATCGATTGCATAAGATGATGGAAGAAGTTGTTGATGCGACTTCAGAGTTTGCAGAGATTTACGAAGGTTTGATTATGGAGATAAAGTAGAGAGATCAAAGAATGAGGGTGGAGGTTGAGGATGGAAGAGAGAGGGAGAGCTGGAAAAGTGATTTCTGAGACTCGTGGAAAATGGCGATTTTCTGAAAAAGAATTGAGAGAGTAAAGCTGAGTTATATAGCCGTTGAAGCTTGAAGGTAGTTAGATTGAGGAGCATTGAGAGCCCTTGGATTTGAAGGAGTTTGTTATGGAATGGAAGGTGGGGATTAAATCCGTTAAAGTCTGTTTTAAGGTTAGTTTTTCTGTTATATCACTGTTAGAGCTTGTTATGTGTGAGTAGATCCCAGCCCTAGGATCTTGAGAATTTTGTTAAGAGAAATATGTGGTGTGGATTAATCTGAGAACAGTTAGTTAGAAATAGGGAGGTTAGAAATTGGATTGTTATTCTGTTAGGTTTTAGTTACTCTTTATGTTATTAACTTTTAGAGATTAGGAAGTTGGTTAGAAAGTTATGTTATGAGTTAGGAATCGATTGAGAACTGTTAGAAATTCTGTTTGGAAAATGGTTGAAATATGTTAGTTATTTTTTCTGCTGGAAGTTTGTTGGTCGTTGAGTTAGAGGCAGTTATGTTATGTTGTTGGTTAGAAAACAGTTAAGATTTTCTATTGTAATTTCTGTTTAGAAACAGTTAGTAGGCTTTTAGACGTTGGGATTTGGTTTTGGTTAGAAACTCTGTTATACAGTGAGAGTTAGTTAGAAAACTGTTAGAAGTTAGTTATAACAGTTGAGATTTGGTTAGGGGTTGTTAATTAATTAGGAATTAACAGGAATTGGCACATTGTTTCCATTAGAAAACATATCAAAAGGAACAAGGGCATTTTGTTGAGACGTAGGAATGGCTTCCTGTTGTTCTCCTACAGGAACAAGAGCACGTGAATTATCTACTTTTGGTGAGTTAAACTCTTCACCACTGAGGAGATCCCATTTGGGATCAACCTTTACTGGAGGAGCTGAACCATTTGATGTAGTAGAGGGTGCAGGAAGCGTCAACTGATTCAATGTTTGAGACCCTGCTTCAGCATTTGCATCAGTTTGTATACCAGTATCTCCAGTATCAATCAAAGGACCATCAGCATCTACACGTGCTCCAGTAGGTGCTGAATTTGATTTCTCTGTTTGATTTTTTGACAGTAGGTTCTGCTGAAGCTATGGATTCATGTTTGGCAAGTATATGCTGCAGTTCATCATTAAGAGCTAGTCCTTGGCATAGTAGTGACTCATCCGAAGTTGAATTAACAAGGTGCACCACTCTCTGCTTGTATGTTCGACATTGCTCCACCAAATCAACAATAATTTCCTGCCGGAGCCCTTCTTTGTTACCAGGCTCTATAGCACTGAGCATTTCTGTAAGAACGTCCATAATACCACGTGCATTCTTAAAGTTTGATTTTCTTTGCCATGGATCGAAACAGGTATGAACCAATTTAACCAATTTGCTTCATGATTAAATTGGAAACCAGTTTGTCTGCATGTGTATTTATGTAAAATTGTTTGGTTAATTGACAGGGTATAGCTTATAATTATAAGAAGGCTTAAAATTGGAGTTCAAGGAAAATTCAAGAAGATGGCATGAGAGATTGAAAGCACGATTCAGAGAGTTTCAAAGCAAGCTAGGTACATGGGAAGCATCCTTGGACTTCAGGCAAGCTGTACAAAAGCTCAAACTCCATTGAAGTTGGCCACATTGTTGTATACAACTCAAGCTGAAACAGGTAAAACCATGGACTTCTATCTCTCTATCCAGACATGATTAAGCTTAGGTTTGTGAATGAAACGTGTTCTACTCATAGCCCTGAAGCCATTCATGTATTTACTTTTCATTTATATTAAGCATGCTGTGAGAATTTTGGCCATGAACATTGAAGAAAAATTAGGTCAGAAATTGGGGGTGAAGAAATTCTCCCTGGTTTCTTAGAGTTAGGTCAAGTATTTTATATGTTTGAATTCGTCTTTTGATGCTCTACATTATTGGTGTTATGAGTTTTTGTTAAAAGTCAAAGAATCAGGAGATGATGATTGCATAGGAGGCGCGCGCGTTTTCTGTTTGAACGTTGCTGGATGTTGAAGACAAAGCTGGCTTGGGCTGGGCCTGAGTCAGCTTGTTGTTTACACCCCTTTTTCCATTTACACCCCCCTGGCCCATTGTGTGAAATATTTATCATTTTTGACTTTTTCTTTTTGATTCTGACTTAATATTTTTTGCTCAAATATAAAAAATATAAAAAATATTTTTCCATACATTTTTGCATTTATTTGGCATTTATTTGTTTTATTTAGCATATATATGTAAATAAATATAATACCTTTTTATTTAAAACACTAAAAAATAATACAAAAATATATTTATTTTCAGTTGTTATTTTTCATTTACATTTTGAAAACATTTTCTAAAAATACACATTTTTGTAAATAATTAATATTTTATTTTTGTACATATTTAGCATTATTAAATATATATAATATATACTTATACATATTTTATTAAATATTTAGGACAAAAATATGAAAATAATACATTTTATTTTTATTAATATATGACATCAAAAATACCTTTTTAACCATATACTTTTTATTTGGTGCATAATCAATAAATAATAATGTTTATTCAAAAAACTAGGGTTTAACCCTAAAACCACAAAAATATTCAAATATTGACCTCTTTATTTTTGTTTATATTTTACATTGAAAAATACTTTCATATACATAAAAAATCATTTTGTGCATAATACATTTTGCATATTTATTGCATTTATTTTAATATTGTACAATTAAATACTTGTATATTCGATATGGATGTAATAGCTTAGAATTTAATTTCTTGTCAAATATCCCCAAATTCAAACTTGTACCCCCATCCCCATAATCATTGTTGTAATAGCTTAGCATTTAAATTTCCGCATTTAAAAGCTTTCAATTATGCCATGATAGACCTAGGGTTTGTATGCAAATAAAATAACAAATAGCTTGACCTAATTCAAGATAAGCACGCATGAAAAACAAACACAATGCACACTTGCACCCCTAGGGTTTCAATCCACTTGTTGCCTTCAAAAATGGGCCATGGTTGCATGTTAAGTGTCTTTGGCAAAACAAAAACAAATCAAATGATCATAGTCCCTCGATGAAGCTATCAAGTTGCATAAACAAAAATGATCAAGTCCCTTGAGAAAAATGTCAAAGATACTTGACACTATTGCCTCTATGGTCTAAACGATGACCCGCGCCCATCCTGTTAACATCCTAACACAAGATTGTCCACCAAATACAATGGTGGAACAATACTGTTAAAAGGGTTAAAACATAGGGAAGATCTTTGAGAAATTTAGGGTAGATAGCTCTTGGTTACTTGACCAAACTTGCAAAATAATCCTTGCCATTTTTCAAAACACACATCACAACACAACTTCAAAACAAAACTTTCAAAAACCTTGAAACATCTTTTCAAAAAGACAAACACCTTTGTAAAACATTCGAGTAAAGAATTGTTACAATGGTTGCCTAGACAAGGCATCTTTTTCAAAACATTTTCAAAACCACACACACAAAGCACCATTTCAAACAATTGAAAATGCAAGGAAAGTGATCTAAGCAAGTAAATAAGAGCCCATGGATAACCATGGATAGAAAGGGTGCTAATACCTTCCCTTTCTATAATCTACTCCCCGAACCCAAGAAAACATCTCAAAGTTTTTCCTGTGCTTTTTAACCTTTCCTTAGGATAAAATAAAAAGTCGGTGGCGACTCTTGCTAAACCGAAACATTTGCGAAAACAAACGCAAAACCTCAAGTCAGTTCTCCCACCGTATCACAGAACTGGCGACTCTGCTGGGGACAATTCTAAAAGTGGAGTAACCTTAGGGCTTAGATCACCTTTTGCATGACTAATTGTTTGCTTTGATTGCTTTACATTTTGGTTCTCTTGTTTGGGCTTGAAATCCTACACCCGGATTTGGGAAACATTCATAGGTAGCAATACATTGTGGAAACTATGCGGGGTATACCGACACGGTTGAAGCAATAGCTATATTAGTGCGACATATTTGTGAGTACCGGTAACCCTTGAGTTCAATCAAGGAGAGTACGGGGCCGCTGAGTGATGTCACTAAGCACTAATGACCTAGAACCTTACTCGACCATCTTGGCCTTTTATTAGGGGTAGTGAGATGACCGGCTTTGGTGCAGTCCGAAGTTGGTAGATACTCGATACTACACTCATTGAGGGTTGTTTTCTTGGAATATTTTGGTCACTAGTTAAGTGGCTAAACCAAAACAATGAACATGGAAAACAATCCAATGATATTGAGCTCCTTAGAACCCGGTTACTATTTAGGACAGGTTTTAAGCCAACTAAACTCAAGAGGGTACTTACCTATGAAACCTCATGCAAGCCTGAAACTAGGGTTTTGTGTGACTTGCTTGTACATGTGTTTGTGCATACATCATGAACATCATAGAGCATCATATGCATCCACTAACCATTTCAAGGGTTTGGATCTTCATCTTTGTTCTTGTTTTGTAGGTCATGGAAATTCTTCGCAGGAAAACTATCCAAGTCAACCTTGTGAGAATCCCTCTTCAACTCAAGGAGCTTACATCCAGAATTCCAGAAAGCTCTCTCTTCAGTAAAAGACATGGTAGACTGCTCAACCTAGTCAACACCAGTATTGAAGAAGACATGGTGAAAGTGTTGTTCCAGTTCTTTGACCCCCTTCACCACTGTTTCACATTCCCCGACTACCAATTGGTGCCTACTTTGGAGGAATTTTCTCAACTCCTGAGAATTCCTATTCTTAATCAACTACCCTACAACGGTACGGAAAAAGAACCAAAGCCTGAAGATGTTGCTCAAGCACTACACTTGCAACCATCTGACATCAAGGGGCATTGGGAGACTAGAAGTGGTGTCAAAGGCTTCTTGGCAAAATTCTTGTTTTAGAAGGCACAAGAGTGTTGGAATTCTTTGGATCTACAAGCCTTTGAAGAGATTGTGGCACTCCTTATTTATGGGTTGGTCTTGTTCCCAAATCCTGACCAACTTATAGATGTCAATGCTGTCAAGATTTTCCTATCCAAGAATCCCATACCTACATTACTTGGGGACATCCTCCACTCATTTTACACACGAACAATGAGGAAGAGAGGTGTTCTCATGTGATATACTCCTCTCCTTGCAAGGTGGTTTATTTCTCACCTTCCACAATTTGTTTTGAAGAATGAGCAAGGCCTAAGGTGGTCACAACGATTGATGACCCTCACACATTCTGACGTACATTGGTGTTCTCGGTCCAGAGAAAATGTCATCATCGTCGATCGTTGTGGTGAGTTCCCTAATGTTCCATTACTTGGCATTAGGGGAGGCATTACCTACAACCCTTGTCTAGCTTTGAGACAATTTGGATATGCACGGAGGGATGGCCCTCATGACATGCTGATTCCTGACCTAGTTTTTGACTTCGACAATGATGCGCAAGGACTTCGCCAAAGATTCATCAGAGCTTGGAGGATGCCTAACAAGGTAGATAGCAAGACACTGGGGCACAAGAACTCCATCCCTCTTGAGCCTTACCTCAAGTGGGTACGAACCCGAGCCCAGAGTCTTATGATGCCTTACCCTCATATTCTCCCTTTGATCAAAGAGCCTGTTAAGGAAGGAGAGGTTCCCTACACCATCCTACATCCTGACATGCCAACATCATGGGAGGAAATGCAGAAGAGTTGGATCCAACTCAAGGAAGAACGAAATAATTTTGAAGCCAGCTTCTACGCCAGTGAGAAGAAGGTTTTGGAGCTTACCCGGCGACTTCACGAGGAGGAGACCCTCAACTCTTACATCGCACCAAAGAGGATGCGCAACGTCTTTTTACCTTAAGAAGTTTTTTGTAATATTTGGCCCATGGGGCATTTATGTACTAACAAAATTTCTTCTTATTAATATGACGTGTGTTCTTTTTGTCTGCAACAATTTTGAATTTCTAAATCCTTGAATGCATTGCATGAATAAACATATCATTCATCATATGCATAAATAGGTCTTCACACCAGGTTTCCTTATCTTTCTACTGTTTATTTCAGTAAGATGGATCTTGAACAGACCGTCAAAGATCTGCAGGCACAAAACTCGCAGTTTCAACAGCTCCTTATGACCTTGGCAAAGGGTCAGGAGGATCTTAAAACACTGTTAGGGAATAAAGAGCAAGAAAAAGGAAAAAAGAAGAAGAAAAGAGTTGGGGTAGCTACACTGGGAAGAAGATTTGAGAATGAAGCTAGGAGAGTTCTTGATTTCCGCTCCACATCTGATGAGGGGACCGGTAAAGGAAAAGGAGTTGCACTACCCTCTGAATCCGAGGCTGAAGAGGAAGAGGTTGAGGAAGATGAAGACTACTCAGAGCAGCAATACCTGCCAGCGGACGACAAGTACAAAAATCGGGAGGATAGACTGGAAGCTATGGAGCTGCAAAGGGTTCCCGGGTTAGATTTTGAAGAATTGGGATTGATTGCTGGGATTGTGATCCCTCCAAAGTTTAAGGTACCAACTTTTGCAAAATACGACGGTCTGTCTTGCCCGAAGATGCACCTGAAGTCGTATGTCAGAAGAATTCAACCTCACTCATCCGATAGAAACCTTTGGGTACACTTCTTCCAGGACAGCCTGTCCGGTACACAGCTTGATTGGTTTTACCAGCTTGAGAGGTCAGACGTGCATAGTTGGGAGGATTTGTCAGTTGCCTTTTATCGCCAGTATCAATATAATGTTGACTTGGCGCCAACCCGTACTCAGTTACAAAGTATGGGGATGGCCTCAAATGAGGGATTCAAAGAGTACGGCCAGAAATGGCGCGACTTGGCCGGAAGAGTGCAGCCACCTCTTTCAGATAGGGAACTAGTTGATATGTTCTAGGGGACCCTATTTGGCCCTTTCTTCAACCATTTGATCGGGAGCTCTTCCGCATGGTTTACTGAACTGATTCTGACTGGTGAACGGGTGGAAGCTGGTATTAAGAGTGGGGAGATTCAAAGGGACGCCTCTGCCTCCATAACTATTAAGAAACCATTCCCGGCCAAGAAGGAGGCAGTTGTTGTGTACTCTCAGAAAGGATCGGGAAGAACTGAGCGCCGACCGACTGTAGGGGCCATGATGATTCAAAATTCATCAAATGATCAGCCTCGTAACAATCAGTCTAGACCTAAACAGCAATGGGGAGAACAGCCACAATGGCAGTTCACCCGCATCAATATGACGCCCGCACAAGTTCTTCCCCATTTGTTGAAGCTGAATCTCACCAGTATCAAAGAGGCACCAAAAAATGTGAATACAACTTCCCCACATTATCATCCCAATGCTAAATGTGCCTATCATTCTGACAGCGTCGGGCATGACACCAACGATTGTTGGGCGCTTAAGCATAAAATTCAAGATTTAATAGATGCTAAAGAGGTTGAGTTCGACGCCCCGGAGAAGCCAAATGTGATCTCCGCCCCGATGCCAAAGCATGGTCGCAATGTCCATGCTATTGAAGAAGATCTGTATGTTGCTGCTGTTGATGATCTGGTAACTCCACTACTAACAATAAAGTTGAATTTGTTGAAGGCTGGGATTTTCCCAAGATGTAAAGAAGATTTCTACTTTTGTTCCTCCCTACCAATCGACTGTCCATTGCTGAAGATAGGCATCCAACGCCTAATGGACGACCAAAAAATTCTTTTCGAAAAGACTCCCGTTACTCCAACCCTTATCAATGATGTTTCAATAATCACCATTTCCGCCAATCTTTCCAAGGTCCCCAAAAGGCCTGTTAAGATTACATCCGCTACGAAGATTGTTCCCTTGAAGATAACCATGCCTGGGCCCGTCCCATACAAATCTGACAAATCAATACCGTGGAATTATGGTGGAGAAATCTACTACCATGGTGTTAAACAAATCGAGATAACTGAAGAGAGCTCTGACGAAGAAACTGGCGACATTGGAAACATTGCCGGTACGAGCAAAATTACCCGAAGTGGAAGAATTTTCTCTCCAGAGATTTCCCCTCCAAAGGCAATCTTTGGACCCTCAGTTGTTCCCAAGGTTACTCCTGCACCGGTAAAACTATCTGCAAGAACGCCAATGATTGAAGAATATGTTACTCCTGTGGTTGTCCCTCCTACTTCTGCTGATAAGGGAAAAGGGATCCAAGAAGAGCTCGTCAGGACGAGGGCTCAACCGTTGGTCATCCCTGAAACCTCTAAAAAAGAAATGGAGGAGATTCTGAAAATAATTAAGAAGAGTGATTATGACGTGGTGGAGCAATTGGGGCAAACCCCCTCGAAGGTCTCCATGTTGGCCCTGCTGCTTTGTTTGGAGGCTCATGCCAAAGCTTTGATAAGGTTTTTGAAGACAGCCCATGTGCCCCAGGAAACCTCAGCTGATCAGTTCCAGGATTGTGTAGCCAGCCTTACCGCCGACAACGGCCTAGGTTTCTCTGATGCTGACCTAACTCCAAATGGAAGAAAGCACAATGACTTACTGCATGTGTCAGTTGAATGTCGAGGAACCACTCTCGCCCATGTCTTGGTCGACACTGGTTCTTCTCTAAACGTGCTGCCTAAGAAAGCTCTGGACCGGTTGGATTATGAAGGCTTGGAGCTGAAACCAAGTAATATCATTGTCAGGGCCTTTGACGGGTCTAAAAGAATGGTGCATGTGGAGGTCGACATTCCCATCAAGGTAGGCACTGAAGTATTCCACTCCACATTCTATGTGATGGACATCCGCCCATCATACTCTTGCTTGCTAGGAAGACCGTGGATACATAATGCTGGGGCAGTCACCTCTTCTCTACATCAGATGCTGAAATACCCTGTTAAGGGTAAAATCATAACTGTACACGGTGAAGAGGAGTACATGATCAGTCATCTGAACTCCTTTAGGTATGTGGAAGTGGAGGGCAAATTCATCGAAACACCATTCTAACACTTCGAGGAAATTGCTCCCGAGGTTGCAGTAGCAAAGGCAGTAGCTGAGGTACCCAAGCAGGTGGCCAGGATGGCATCTCTGAAAGACGCAAAGGCTGAAATGAAGGAGGGAAAGAGCTCAACATGGGGTCAGTTGCCTGACTTTCCCCACAAGACAGACAAGTTTGGGTTGGGATTTACCGCTGCAGGGCAAAAAGCTATGCGTCGCTCAAAAATTGAAAAGACACCCATCAAGATTTCTCCTCATGGAATCAATGCTTTGGAAGACGAAGACGAAGAGGGTAACATTGAAGATTGGATCTTCCCAACCATCGAAGGGGGACTACACAACTGGGAGGCGAAAGACTTCGTTCCCATTACTTTCATCGATCAGTAATTTATCTTTCGAACATTTCATGTTGGTCTGTAATAATTACTCTTAAACAATCTGCACACTATTTTTCACCTCATACCTTGCCCGGGGCATGTAGGTCCATTTGTAAGGGTTTTGATTCTCTTCATATTCATATGCCATGTTTAATGAATCATTGGACGTTTTTCATTTATAAACTGCTGTGTTCATTTTCTTTCCTTTTGCATTTTTGTTTGTTTAAGGATGGTTATCCCTTACACACACCCACACTCACAAATGCAGGTACCCATCCACTCTGGATTCTATTGGTGACTATTCTGTTGTATCCTTCAATAACTCTGAAGATTTGGTCAACCAGGCTGAATACGAAGATGACGAAGATTGTGAAGTACCAGGAGAGCTAGCCAGACTTCTACAACAAGAAGAGAGGGCCATCTTGCCTCATGAAGAGTTGTTGGAAACAATCAACTTAGGAACAAAGGAAAACAGGAAAGAAGTACAAGTGGGTGCCAATCTGGAACCAAGCGTCAAGGAGCGCTTAATACAGCTGTTGAATGAATACGTTGAAATATTCGCCTGGTCTTATGAAGACATGTCGGGTTTAGACACAGATACTGTGGTTCACCGTCTCCCTACGAGAGAGGATTGTCCACCGATCAAGCAAAAAGTCCGCCGAATGAGGCCCGACATGTCTGAGAAGATTAAAGCTGAAGTAATGAAGCAATTCAACGCTGGCTTTCTGGCTGTTACATCCTATCCACAATTGGTTGCTAACATTGTGCCAGTACCTAAAAAAGACGGCAAGGTCAGAATGTGTGTGGACTACCGGGATTTGAACAGGGTTAGCCCTAAAGATGATTTTCCGCTACCGCATATCGACATTTTGATTGACAACACAGCTCAGCACAAAGTGTTTTCCTTCATGGACGGATTCTCAGGCTACAACCAGATCAAAATGGCCCCCGAGGACATGGAGAAAACAACCTTTCTTACATAAGAGGGTACCTTCTACTACAAGGTGATGTCGTTCGGACTGAAGAACGCAGGGGCAACTTATCAACGTGCCATGGTAGCTTTGTTTCATGATATGATACATCATGAGATTGAAGTTTACATAGACGACATGATAGCTCGATCACAAACAGAGGAGGAACACCTTGAACATTTCCAAAAGATGTTTGCCAGGTTGAAGGAGTACAAACTCAGGCTGAATCCAAGTAAGTGCACTTTTGGAGTTAGGTCTGGTAAACTTCTAGGATTTATTATCAGCAACAAAGGCATTGAGGTCGATCCAGCAAAAGTGAAAGCTATACAAGAAATGTCTGCCCCCCGTACTGAAAAGGAGGTTAGAGGGTTCTTGGGACGCTTGAACTATATTGCCAGATTTATCTCTCATCTAACGTCTACCTGCGAGCCAATTTTCAAACTATTGAAGAAAGATCAGGTAGTCGAATGGAACGATGATTGTCAAACTGCTTTTGATAAGATCAAGGAGTATTTGCTAGAACCTCCTATCCTGATGCCACCCGTTGAAGGAAGGCCACAGATCATGTATCTGAATGTTTTGGACAACTCAATGGGGTGCGTACTGGGCCAACATGACGAGTCTGGTCGAAAAGAGCATGCCATTTATTACCTTAGCAAAAAGTTTACCGACTGTGAGACTCGTTACTCACTGCTCGAGAAAACTTGTTGCGCTTTGGTATGGGCTGCTCGCCGACTAAGACAGTATATGTTGACTCATACCACTTTGTTGATTTCCAAAATGGATCCTATCAAGTATATCTTCGAGAAGCCTGCTTTATCTGGAAGAATCGCTAGATGGAAAATGATCCTGACTGAGTATGACATCCACTATACTACCCAAAAAGCTATAAAAGGGAGTGTACTAGCTGACCATCTAGCTCATCAAGCTATCGAAGATTATCAATCCATGAGATTCGACTTCCCGGACGAGGACATCATGACTTTGGATAACATTGAAGGTAACGGACCGTATGACGGACCTGAAAATGGATCCCGATGGATCCTGTACTTTGATGGTGCTTCAAATGCACTTGGAAACGGTATCAGTGCGGTACTCATTTCCCCGGAAGGTTGCCATACACCTTTCACGGCCCGACTTTGTTTCAGCTGTACCAACAACATGGCCGAATATGAAGCTTGCATCTTTGGTCTCAAGGCTTCTATAGACTTGGGGATCAAATCTTTGGTCGTATTTGGGGATTCGGCTTTGGTTATCAGTCAAATCAAAGGAGAGTGGGATACCAAACATCCTAATCTTATCCCATACAGAGAACATGTACTGACATTGTTGCCTCATTTCGAGCAGATCACCTTCGAGCATTTCCCGCGAGAAGAGAATCAGCTAGCAGATGCTCTGGCTACAATGTCTTCCATGTTTAAACTCAACTGAGATAACGAGGCTCCCCAAATCACCATCGAGCGAATGGATGAACCTGCGCATTGTCATGAGATTAATACCGAAGAAGTAGTGGAACAACCCTGGTTTCACGAAATCAAAAGGTATCTCCAGACTAGAGAATATCCCGAAGGAGCTTCCGTAAATGACAAGAAGTTCCTAAGGAGATTTGCTGCCAAGTTCTTCCTGAGCAACGACATCCTCTATAAACGCAGCCATGATTGTGTTTTACTCTGATGTGTAGACAAAGCTGAAGCAGAGTTGATCATGACTGAGATACACATCGGCACATTTGGCACCCACTTGAGTGGACATACGATGGCTAAGAAGATTCTAAGGGCAGGCTATTACTGGTCTACCATGGAAGCTGATTGCCATCAACATTCCCGTACTTGCCACAAATGTCAAGTCTACGCTGACAAGATTCATATTCCTCTTGTTCCTCTCAATGTTCTGACAGCTCCTTGGCCATTCGCATTGTGGGGCATTGACATGATTGGAGAGATCAATCCCATGGAATCCAATGGACATCGCTTCATCCTGGTCGCTATTGACTATTTCACCAAGTGGGTCGAAGCAGCTTCTTTTGCCTCCGTTACAAAGAATGTGGTTGCCCGCTTCATCAAGCAGAACCTCATATGCCGGTATGGTGTCCCTGACAGGATCATCACAGACAACATAACCAATCTGAACAATACTATGATCACCGCTCTATGCGAACAGTTCAAGATTTATCATCACAATTCATCTCCCTATCGGCCGAAGATGAACGGTGTTGTTGAAGCTGCAAACAAAAACATCAAGAAGATCATTCAGAAAATGACAGTTACCTACAAGGACTGGCATGAGATGTTACCGTTTGCTCTGCATGGATACCGTACCACGGCACGTACTTCGACAGGGGAAACCCCATTTTCTTTGGTATATGGCATGGAAGCTGTCCTACCCATGGAAGTTCAAATTCCTTCTTTAAGGATTATGAAGGACTCTGGTTTGAGTGAAGACGATTGGATTCAGACCCGACTTGATCAACTCAATTTAATCAACGAGAAGCGACTCACTGCTGTTTGCCATGGTCAGACGTACCAAAAACGGATGATCAAGGCTTTCAACAAGAAAGTCAGACGTCAAGTATATCAAGTCGGAGATCTCGTAATCAAGCGGATTATCTTGTCGCAAAAAGATCCCAGGGGCAAATGGACTCCTACTTACGAAGGACCATTTGTGATCAAGAGCATATTTTCTGGTGGTGCAATGATTCTGACCATCATGGACGGCGACGATTTGCCGCACCTTGCGAACGCAGACATAGTCAAAAGATACTATGCATAAAATCACCCGACAAGTCGAAAACCCGAAAGGGCGACTTGGGCAAAAATGGGCATCCCGGTGAACCGAAAACCCGAAAGGGCGGTTCAGGCAAAAGTTAGGGATAAAACAAAAAATTTGTACACCCGGCAAGTCGAAAACCCAAAAGGGCGGCTTGGGAAAAAAGGGGTTTCCCGGTGGATTGAAAACCCGAAAGGGAGATCCAGGCAAAAGTTAGGGAGTTAAAGCGTATGACTATGTCTCGTCGGATCACTTTAAAGAACAATCTCTTCATCAACAGGCTCCAAACTTCTGATCAATCTAATCATCGGCGGATGAAGCATTGAATGGACAAGATATTCAGAGTTGTGAAGGCTATAGCAGAATGGGAATCCCATGGAATTGTTACACATAGCCATCTTTCTTTTGTATAAAATTTTCAATTTTTTACGACAACATCCTCTTACTAGGATGCCTGTCTCCTTTGTACAAATGTACTCATAAAAAGTTAATACAAATACTTTTCCCAATACAGAAATTTGCTTTGTCTTCCTTTTTCTTTTTTACACTTATGTTTTATTTGAGAAACGTCCAATGTTTTGTTAAATAGGCATATGCATTTGAACATAATCATTTTCTTACAAATCAAGAAAGATGACTGCTGATAGGTTGAAGGTACAGATAGATATCCTGATGCCCTTTCAGAAGAAATCCCCAATGGAATTAAACTCCAAATTCCTCAACAAGGTTAAAATCCAGAACTTAATTCCCTAAACAGAGTTAAACTTCAGGATCCTCAGCAGAACAAAAGCTTTCTCAAAACTGTGATTTCCCCAGCTAATAGAGCCTTCCAGAACTTAATTCCCCTAAGAGTTAAGTTTCAGTATCCCCAGTGGAGCCTTAAAAATCTGAAAATCCTATCCCCAGTTGAAGTCAAAGCTATCAATCCCCAACAGAGCTAAAACTTCCAACTATCAATCCCCAGCGGAACCAGACTAGTGAACCTTCTCCCCACAGAGATACTTCCCGTCAGATTGAAGATTCTCAATTTTACTTCTCCAGCTTAAGCCTACCAGGTTCTGGACTCCCCAGTAGAGATCATCAGAATTCTCATTCCCTACAAGTCACCAAGGAGTTCCAATCCCCAACAGTGGTCCTAAGATCCCTCAACAATTGAAGATCTTGTTCCCCGAGCAGTCAGCAGTCAACAAGGATGTCTCATCTTCAACAATCAAAGATTCTTACACTCCCCTGCAACAGCAAGGATTCACTTTACCTGGAAGCAGTCAAGATTCTATTATCTCCGGCTATCCAGGATTCCTCTATCCGCAACAAGACAGCTCGTCAGCTTACATGCGCATTCATTACATTCATATCATGAACATTGATATATACATATTGCATCATACATTTCATGCAACATGACTTTGTGTTTCAGCTAATATTTTACCCTTTTCAGGATAAAATTAATAATCCAAGATTTCTGAAAACAGTTTACGGATTCTCCAAACACGGATGTTAATCTATCGCTTGTTCAGACTCAACTTTTGAAAACAGTTTACGGACGCTTCCCAACATGGATGCTGATCTATTGCTTATTCAACTTCAAGACCTCTGAAAATAGTTTACAGGTTCTCCAGACACGGATGTTAACCTATCGCTTGTTCAGATCCAACCTCTGAAAACAGTTTACGGATTCTCCAAACACGGATGTTAATTTATCGCTTGTTCAGACTCAACCTCTGAAAACAGTTTACGGGTTCTCCAGACACGGATGTTAACCTATCGCTTGTTCAGATCCAAGATTTCTGAAAACAGTTTACGGATTCTCCAAACACGGATGTTAATCTATCGCTTGTTCAGACTCAACTTTTGAAAATAGTTTACGGACGCTTCCTAACATGGATGCTGATCTATTGCTTATTCAACTTCAAGACCTCTGAAAATAGTTTACGGGTTCTCGCCACGGATGTTAACCTATCGCTTGTTCAGATCCAAGATTTCTGAAAACAGTTTATGGATTCTCCAAACACGGATGTTAATCTATCGCTTGTTCAGACTCAACTTTTGAAAACAGTTTACGGACGCTTCCCAACATGGATGCTGATTTATTGCTTATTCAACTTCAAGACCTCTGAAAACAGTTTACGGGTTCTCCAGACACGGATGTTAACCTATCGCTTGTTCAGATTCAAGACCTCTGAAAATAGTTTATGGGTTCTCCAGACACGGATGTTAGCCTATCGCTTGTTCAGATCCAAGACTTCTGAAAATAGTTCACGGATTCTCCAGATACGGATGTTAATCTATCACTTGTTCAGATTCAACTTTTGAAAACAGTTTACGGATTCTCCAAACACGGATGTCAATCCATTGCTTATTCAAGATCCCCAGTTCAGAGATATTCCAAACATGGACACCTTTCTGATACTCATTTCTTTCACCTACAACATCATTCCAGATGGCATCTTTAAGCCCATCCCCTAACAAGATTTTGGTCACATCTCCAGATGGCATCTTTAAGCCCATCTCCAAATGGCATCTTTAAGCCCATTCCTGCACCCATGCTTTGACGAGTGCAAATTTACGGGCACTCTAGTGTCCAATCTCCTTCTACCTTCGAGACGCGAAAGGCAAACTTGCCAATCTAACTCTTCAGGTTCAAGAAGATTGAACAGGGGCAACTGTTGTACCCCAAAATTTTCCCTCCCTTTTCATCAACATTTTCTCACCACAAGACTCTTGGAGCTCAAGATCAAGTTAGGGTTTGCTCTGCTCAAGATCCCTCCTTGCATTGTTGACCCAAATTAGGGTTTGAGTTTGCACAAAGATGTTTTGACCTAAAATGCTCAAAGTGACTTTCATGCTTCATGTTGGACTTACAAGTTTATACATACCAAATTTCAAGCCTTGATTCCAATCTTTGCCCAGTCAATTGGACAGTTGACCTAGAAATCAGCTGTATTGGGGGAAAAAGTCAACTGTGGCCAATTAAAAGTCAAACCTCGTGATTTTTGACCCACATCAACATCATGAACTCATATGAACCATTTGGTCAAGTTTGGATCACAATTCCACAAGAAATTTGATCAGATCACCAAAAGGGCAAAATGGTCATTTTTAGGATTTTGACTGCACAAAAGCAATTTTTGAATGTTTGACCTAACCAATGGCAAACCAAGCTCACATATGGACTCAAGGACTCAATGGAATTGTCTTGATACATTCAACAAGTTCAAAAGATCCCAAATGCATAGGATTGACAGATGAATTTTTCAGTCAACTGATCAAAATTTGACTATATACTGAAAAGTCAAACTTTGACTTTTTGGTCAAAATCAAGTGCCAAGATTCATTTTTCATCAAGACATGTCAAATTATGAAACTTGTTCATCAAGAAATCCAAATTTGCAAATCAGGGTTTAAAATGAGAAAATTTCATAACTTAGAATTTTTCTAAGTTATGAAACTTCCTTATTTTTTTCCTAACTTTGTCCCATTTTTTCACCAAGATTCAAATGGATTCAAACAAAACTTGAAACATGAAAGTTGTATTCCATTGAAAAATCTACAACTTTGATTCACAAAGTTTTCTCAAAGGAAGCTTGTATCTCAAGTTATGAATTTTGGAACAAGGGTGCAAAACATTTTTAACTTAGAGAAATTTTGACCTATTCTAGGCAGGATTTTTGTCCAACTTCTTTGCCATTTTTCACATGGTTCAACTTGGAGTTTAAATTTTCATTACAAAGATGGATTGTAGTACACATTCCAAGATTTCCAAATTGTCCAAGAACTTATCAAACACCCTTGTGGTTAGGGAGAATCAAATTTGTAAAGTTGGGCAAAATTCACTTTTGTTCATAACCAAATACATGTTCATACAAGTTTCATTTTCAAATCAGCATGCTTGGTACTTGCTTGCAGGCCTCTAAACCAAGTTTGCACTCTATAATTAAATGCCTAACCATTTAATTAATGCATTATTTCTTCCCTTTGGGCATTGCACATAGAATCAATCCTTAATTAGAAAAAGCAAACATGCCATTTTGATAAAGTTACACTTTATGTCAAGTTCCAAATCTTGGAGGCATGGGCCAGATCTTGGAGCCAAATCAAATCCACAAATCCCACTGATCAAGAGCAATTTGTGCAGCATAGATAGAGAGGGTACACAGGCCTGCATAAGGACTTGAACTTTCTTACTTCAAAAAGAAGCAAAATTGCAAATCATACACAACTCTCACTTCCTGTAAACACCAACCAAAGAAAACTTTATACACATCTTCCATACACCAAAACAGACCTAAGGCACGAATCAACCACCTCTCAAACCTCCTCATACATCAAAACACCATCTTGCTGCAAAAACAGGGCATCTGTTGCAGTTTGACTTCCACAACTCAATCCACTCGTGCACTTTGGCTAAAAACCTTTCAAACACATTCCATATCATCCACACAAACTATCCCAAGCACTAAATACAAACTGTAACATCCCTAACCTCTGTTGCCATTTTCACTTTTCACTTTTGCAGGTGAACTTCCATAGCACGATTCAGAGAGTTTCAAAGTAAGCTAGGTACTTGGGAAGCATCCTTGGACTTCAGGCAAGCTGTACAAAAGCTCAAACTCCATTGAAGTTGGCCACATTGTTGTATACGACTCAAGCTGAAACAGGTAAAACCATGGACTTCTATCTCTCTATCCAGACATGATTAAGCTTAGGTTTGTGAATGAAACATGTTCTACTCATAGCCCTGAAGCCATCCATGTATTTACTTTTCATTTATATTAAGCATGCTGTGAGAATTTTGGCCATGAACATTGAAGAAAAATTAGGTCAGAAATTGGGGGTGAAGAAATTCTCCCTGGTTTCTTAGAGTTAGGTCAAGTATTTTATATGTTTGAATTCGTCTTTTGATGCTCTACATTATTGGTGTTATGATTTTTTGTTAAAAGTCAAAGAATCAGGAGATGATGATTGCATAGGAGGCGTGCGCGTTTTCTGTTTGAACGTTGCTGGAGGTTGAAGACAAAGCTGGCTTGGGCTGGGCCTGAGTCAGCTTGTTGTTTACACCCCTTTTTTCCATTTACACCCCCCTGGCCCATTGTGTGAAATATTTATCATTTTTGACTTTTTCTTTTTGATTCTGACTTAATATTTTTTGCTCAAATATAAAAAATATAAAAAATATTTTTCCATACATTTTTGCATTTATTTGGCATTTATTTGTTTTATTTAGCATATATATGTAAATAAATATAATACCTTTTTATTTAAAACACTAAAAAATAATACAAAAATATATTTATTTTCAGTTGTTATTTTTCATTTACATTTTGAAAACATTTTCTAAAAATACACATTTTTGTAAATAATTAATATTTTATTTTTGTACATATTTAGCATTATTAAATATATATAATATATACTTATACATATTTTATTAAATATTTAGGACAAAAATATGAAAATAATACATTTTATTTTTATTAATATATGACATCAAAAATACCTTTTTAACCATATACTTTTTATTTGGTGCATAAATTAATTTATTTTGTGCATAATCAATAAATAATAATGTTTATTCAAAAAACTAGGGTTTAACCCTAAAACCACAAAAATATTCAAATATTGACCTCTTTATTTTTGTTTATATTTTACATTGAAAAATACTTTCATATACATAAAAAATTATTTTGTGCATAATACATTTTGCATATTTATTGCATTTATTTTAATATTGTACAATTAAATACTTGTATATTCGATATGGATGTAATAGCTTATAATTTAATTTCTTGTCAAATATCCCCAAATTCAAACTTGTACCCCCATCCCCATAATCATTGTTGTAATAGCTTAGCATTTAAATTTCCGCATTTAAAAGCTTTCAATTATGCCATGATAGACCTAGGGTTTGTATGCAAATAAAATCAACAAATAGCTTGACCTAATTCAAGATAAGCACGCATGAAAAACAAACACAATGCACACTTGCACCCCTAGGGTTTCAATCCACTTGTTGCCTTCAAAAATGGGCCATGGTTGCATGTTAAGTGTCTTTGGCAAAACAAAAACAAATCAAATGATCATAGTCCCTCGATGACGCTATCAAGTTGCCTAAACAAAAATGATCAAGTCCCTTGAAAAAAATGCCAAAGATACTTGACACTATTGCCTCTATGGTCTAAACGATGACCCGCGCCCGTCCGTTAACATCCTAACACAAGATTGTCCACCAAATACAATGGTGGAACAATACTGTTAAAAGGGTTAAAACATAGGGAAGATCTTTGAGAAATTTAGGGTAGATAGCTCTTGGTTACTTGACCAAACTTGCAAAACAATCCTTGCCATTTTTCAAAACACACATCACAACATAACTTCAAAACAAAAATTTCAAAAACCTTGAAACATCTTTTCAAAAAGACAAACACCTTTGTAAAACATTCGAGTAAAGAATTGTTACAATGGTTTCCTAGACAAGGCATCTTTTTCAAAACATTTTCAAAACCACACACACAAAGCACCATTTCAAACAATTGAAAATGCAAGGCAAGTGATCTAAGCAAGTAACTAAGAGCCCATGGATAACCATGGATAGAAAGGGTGCTAATACCTTCCCTTTCTATAATCTACTCCTCGAACCCAAGAAAACATCTCAAAGGTTTTTCCTGTGCTTTTTAACCTTTCCTTAGGATAAAATAAAAAGTCGGTGGCGACTCTTGCTAAACCGAAACATTTGCGAAAACAAACGCAAAACCTCAAGTCAGTTCTCCCACCGTATCACACATGGGAATACAGAAAGAAAAATGACCAAGATGGCCATGACTTAGAAAACCTAATGAACCTCGGTTGATGAAATGCTGACAAGCATAAACTTGGTGGAGAAACACTTTGACTCTAGTCTTGAATGTATCTGAATGAGTAATAACCCCCTTAACTTAAAGAAAACAGAACCCTTAATAAGCATAGATTGCAACCCTAATTCCATATTTCACTGCTTGAAGGATAATCAGAAGAATCATGCCTTATTGGATACGAACACCTTAACCGTTGTGAAACCCTAATATCGCACAACCACTGAACTTTGAACCTCAAGCGCTTTATTGAATGTGAATGTGTGTTAATGACTTAATGGAATATATATAGATGAATGCAAGAATCTAAGCCAGATAGAAGAAATTAGGAGGGCAAATTTTGGGGTGCAACAATCCTGCTCTTGTTTTACATGTTTTTGCTGGTCATTTCAGCGGAGGGCGTCTTGAGATGCATTAATTTGTTGAAACTGCTCTTTTCTGAAACAAATTATCATGATAATCTCTTCCAAAGGAAACACCTGTAAAAGTGTTAGAAAAATAAGATATGGTGTGTGCAGGTGGAACCTGACCATGCGAAGAACGAGGAGGAGGTGAGTTACGAATGAGAGAGACACGCTCTTTCCTATCATAATCATCATCGGTGTCACCACCAACATCGACATTCGTAGTAAAGCGTCTTAAATATTTAGGATTTGCTAAAGCGTCCCATATTTGAGGGACATGCTTGTGTTCCCGAGGCAACAAGCGAGGTTACCCTAGAGGTGCACGTGTGAAAAGTGTGTTCGATTCAAGTTAATTTGCCTTTGATTAGGGTTATCTAGCGGTTGTTTTTATCTTGCCCTACACACCCTATCTTACTAGCAATTATATGGAAAACGGTAAACTTGCGGAAATTAAAATCCTACACTGTTACACCATTAGGGGGATGGGGATACAGTTTGCAAATGGGGATGAAATAAGTGTCTAATTATAACAACCATATCGAATAAGTGGACAGTAATGGAGTATATATGTATATAATACAGAAACAGTGTAAAAAGAGAGAAAAACGGCATTTTGAACTATTATGTGTCGACACATGTTGTTATGCATCGACACATAACTTTCCTTGCCCCTGTTAAACCAAATCAACTCAGTATGAGTCGAGGCATAATGGGATGTATCGACTCATTTCTTGCTTGTGTCGACACATACGTGTTTTGTGTCGACTCATGCATTTTCCATCTTTCTGTTTTAGGCCCTGGATAGCAATATGAGTCAATGCATACGACTATGTGTCGACTCATACCCTGCTTTTTCACTTAGAATGAGTCAACCCGTGTGGGTATGTATCGACCCATGTTATAGTTTTTTGCCTCTATCACCATTCTTTTGCATGTGTCAGTCAGTTTTCAACATATAAATGATAAAAATGAACAGTAAGGAAATGATTAACTTCAAGAGTAATGATTACTTCATCTTATCCTTAGAAATAAACCAACAATTATGTATGGAAAATGCAAGGTTGAGATGACTTACCTTGCAACTGTACTTTCGGTTTTGAGTCTGAAACCCTTCAAGATGGTGTGTGGACTTTAATGAAACTCCAGGGAGCTGCTAGACTTTCCTTTATGTTGAAGGTTGTTGAATCAACTCCCAACAGTCAAGTTTATGTAGTACTGTTTTTTGTTTTGAAGTTGAGAATAAGAGCACTACAGAAACTATTCTTGAGCTTGAGCAGTATCTATTTGATATGAAGTGTTTTGAGGATTAATGGGAGGGTTAGCAAGGTTGTATAATAGTGGGTTATGGATCTTTTCTGTTTTGATGAGTCCAAACAGAGTTGAAGATGAACAGAGCTTTTATCGATGAACTGGGTTTTATGAATGAGTTGCTTTTTACAAAAAATTTGTTTTTCTTTTCTCTCTTTTTTTCTCTCCAAAAAAAATCCCCTCCATGTCTTATGAATCAGTCCCTTTTGTCGCCCCTTGACTGAGGTTTAGGAGGGAAATAAAATAAGTTGTTTTGAACTATTTTTGCCTACTGCTTTGATGATTTTTCCTCACAATTTTCTTTTTCCATTTTGGTGCAATTTTGTGGCTGTTATGATGCAGGTTGGAGCAGATTGCATAGAGCAGTTTTGGACTGGGTTTTTGGACTGTATAGGGCAGCATATACAGGTTTTTGTGACAGGTTTGTGGTGCAGCATAGCACAAGATTTTGTAGGACAACAAATGAATAGGTTTTTGGAGTGTTGTGGCAATGCATAGAAGTAGTATATCATTTTTTGTTCAGCCATAATTTGGACAACATAGTTTGCAGCATGGAACAAATTTGGTTTGTGGAGCAATTTATGCACATTGTATCAAAGACAAAGCATTGTGCCAAGGTTTTGAGTCAAAGGGAAAAGTCCAAGCAATGCAAAGTTTAGGATTTGTAAACTTGTAGAAATTCCACTTTGTGATAACTTGAATTATTTTTAATTGTAGTGACAAGATGTCATGAAGCAATGAACTTAATTTAGAAAATTTTCCAAATCTTGCAAAAGTTGGATTTTTGACTTTCTTGATTTTTGATGATCAAATTTCATATTTTGGATGTCTTGATGAACTATGATTTTTGGTACTCAACTTTGGTCAAAAAGTCAAAGTTTGACTTTTTCAGTGTACAATTGACTTTTCCCACCGGTTGACTGAATTTTGTCTATCAATCCATTGATCTCAGGAGATGAATTGAAATGTGAAATTAGGTCAAAAATGACGCGCTCGGATCCTTGTGATCATACTTCCAACCAATAACCCAGGTATTAGGTCAAAAACCAGAGTTCAGTCATTTTCAGTAAAAACCTTAATTTCGCCCATTTTGTCCTTATGAATGTCTTTCTTGGGTAATTGTAGTCCAAGACTTGAAACTTGATAGAAGCAAGCCTGAGGGTCTAGGAGGATCCTTTGAGAAATGAGAGGGAAAATTTTAAGGTACAACAGCCACTTATCAAGCCATCTCACATATCCCTCACCTTTTATTTTCTTTCTTATGTCGGGTGGTTCATTCTTTTGAACTTGTGGTGGTGGTTCTGGATCTATCCTACATATCAGCTTTTCAAGTTTGGGCTTAGTTATTTTATCCACCACCTTATTGGCTAACACTCCCCTCTTAATACTGTTGATTTTCCTAGTCTCATGGTCCTCTAATTTTCTCTTTTTATGCAAGACTTCAAACAAGGGTACATTGGTGTGGATATTTTCCAATACCTCCACATATGTTTTGGATTGGGAGTCTACCTTAGCTTCTACAAAACTTTACCGGAAAGGAATTAGTGGAATATAGGTAGGAGGAACAACAATAGGTGATTCCTTTTCTACCTCTTCGATAACCCCCCTTTTGGGTGATATCGGTGTACTTTTCTCAATCTCTACTCTTTTCTCACCATAACTCTTCTCAACCTTATTATTAATCTTTTCAACCTCATTATCACTGACCTTAGGATTTTCAGTTTGTTTTTCACTACTGGTTGTTACAACATCAACATGCTCCTCATGGAAGGGTCCTAGAGGTTCTTGTTCAAGCAGGGAGATTTGAGTCTCTAAGGCCATGTTATGAGTCACGAGGGACTCAACTGTGTTGTTCAGCTTCCTAAGGGTTTCATTATTATGGAGACTCTACTTTCCAAACTCTTCATTTTGGACACTTTGTGTCTCTACAAAGTGCCCCATCATAGATTCTATCCTTGAGTGAGTTAGTGTCTCATTGAAATCCTTCATTAATGTTTCAAGGGTAGAATTATGGGATTCTTGTGATTCCCCGAAATGCTAAGTTAGTGTCGCATTTTGTGTCTCCACAAAACGCTTTGTATTAATAGATTCTAGCCTAGATTGGGTTAGTGTCGCGTTGAAATTCTCCATTAATGATTAGAGGGTGGAATTATGGGATTCTTGCGACTCCTAAAAATATTGGGCATGGTGATTGTAGAGGAAACTTGATTGAGGATAAGTTAGTGTTGCATTGAAATCCTGCATTAATGTTTCAAGGTCGAATTCATGGGATTCTTGTGACTCCTCAAAATGTTGGGGTTGGTAGTTGCAAAGGTAATTTGGGTGAGAATGAGTTAGTGATGCATTGAAATTCTCCATTACTATTTTGAGGTCAGATTTATGGGATTCTTGTGATTTCCTGAAATACTGAGAATGGGATTTGTAGAAAAATTTGGGTGATACATAATAATTTAGGTAAGAGTGCCTTAGTCTATACGGTGTAAAAACGGAATAACAATATTGACCGTTGGTCCCCGGCAACAGCGCCAAAAACTTGATGCATCCGCAAGTACACAGAAATATCGAAGTAATATAAAAGATTGGCAAGCCACAGAGACCAATGTCAACCTACTGTAATCTATCGTCGCTTTGTAAAGTTAAGGCTATGAATATTGGATTAAATGGAAACTAAGAACTAAAACTGAAAATAAAAATGAAGATTAAGATAAATATAAGAAAAGAGAGGTTGGAATATGGATTGCGTGTGCCTCAGGGACTTTGTAACTCATTGGTGTTAATTTATATTTAAATTATATTCTGTAGAAAATACCATTTTAAAGACTATATCTCACACTCTTGCGCTATTGAATAAAGCCACACTCCCTAACCACAAGATTTTTCTCTCGCTCGTGCATTTTAATCAGAAAACATATTTTGAAAACCAATGAGATCCTAAATGATGTTGAAACTGCTCTCGCTATTTTTAGGACCGATGCCCCATTTCCACTATCCAGCTTATTCTTCACACTCTCGCGCTATCGGATTAAACCTTAGTTTGTTCTTTACTCTTGTATCAAAACAATGTTAAGTAACCTTTCACTCTCGTGACAAAGCTATTTAAATTAAACTTGGAAACAAAAGCCAAACCAGAATTTATGCAAAACTTACACCAATTTCATTATCGAATCCCGTCAGACGAATGTCCTCACATACCAGACTCAAATAAATTTAGCAAGACATAACTATAATTAAAATTAACATGTTCAGAGCAATTGTGCGTAAAGTTAATATATCATGCAATATAATATTGACAATAGAAAGCATAAATAAATAAATAAATAAACAATAATAAACCTGAATTTAAAGAAACGAAACTTGAATTGATACGAAAATGCCGGCAGACTTGTATTTGATCCAAGAGTATAATGCCAATAAAGAGAAAACAAGTGTCACAACCCCTCGATGTGAGGAATTGTCACTTTTACATGTAAATTTATGCCTAGAACTACTAAGCAATTCCGACAGCGCTTATGCACAACTTGGATGCCCAAAAACTGACCCAAAAGTCTTATATATAGAGAAAAATATGATGGTAACTCCCTCTGGTCAGTTTCAACAGTTGGAGGGAAAAGGAGTTGAGAAAATTGCTACAAATTGCTTTTTTTTGCGAAAACTGCATTCTGTGTAGTAATGGAGAACGTCGTTGGTTGGCGAACGCCATTCCCTTGTTCATTAATTGACGTACAAATAAGGGATGGTGAACACGGTCTGCCTATGGAGAATGACATTTGCCTATGGTGAACGCCATATCAGTAGAATGGTCAATTTCTTGCTCTTTTGCTGCTCTTTTGTTTCCTTTTCCGATTTCTTCACATAAACGCTCTATAACTTATATATATATATATATATATATATTAATTACAAATAGAAGAAGACATAAAAGTAATAAAACATAACAAAATGTCAACAAATAACATGTGAGACAGGTCTAAAAACGTGACACATTTTCACGCTATCATGTGTCATGGGTAGTTCTTGCATGTTTCAACTGTAGCTTGGATCTTCTTACTTTGACTATAGATTTTCTAAAATACATGTCTAATGTACAAATTTGAAAGAGAGGGGTTCCTCCTACCCACATAGGGGAAAGTAGCTACGCCTATTATTTACGAAAAAAATTGAAAAGAGTTTTTTAAAGGAGTTATAAAAAATGGCCGAGGCATTAGCTCGCCTTATCAAAATATAATTTACAAAACAAACATGTATTCATCCAGTTTTCGTTATTGTCAGTGACCTTGCTTGATATATCTTTGCTTCCTTTTTCCTCTTGGTGGGTGACTTGTTAACTTTTAGCCCTTTGTATAGCAACTTGATTCATCATTTATAATTGTGATCCTTCTCGACTCATAAGCGTGCCATACGACTCAGTGTTGGTAATGATTTGTGAGCCTTTGTAGATTTCTTCCCGTCATCGACACAACACATTCATTATTAAATTACAGTCTGTGATACAAATTATTTGTGATCGATTCATAGTGTTGATGTTTAACCGACATTATCAATCTAATAGGTATACTTGTGAACATACCAAATAGCAGAAACTAAAGCATGATAATCATATAAATAAGAACGATAACACTTGGAATTATTCTTTCGAGTTGATAGTTCTTTGACCGCTACTCTGCATCTAGATCCCGAAATTTGTCTCGTCGACTTTTAAGTCGTTCTTATTCAAGATCCTATCGATCACGTAGCTAGACTCGTAGTCATCATTGCTATCAGTATTCCGATAGCGTCACAGATATCATCACAAGGAATAATTTGAGGATCGAGAGAGTTTTACCGGGCTCCACGATGGGTGCTAACTATTCCTTAAGAACAATGTCATGACCTCCCCGAAGCTGGTCGGGAGAGGCCGCAGTGTATCTAGGATTTTGTGTATTAGATTGGGGATCCCTTTCCCAAATGTCGAGGTCTCTCTTTTATAGTCCTCTTTGTGAGTCAATGGTGGTTAATGTCATAAATTCATATTCATGGCTCATTGATGCAGTAATTATCATTTGGGAGACATGTTTGAACATCCTCCAAAATGTCCATGAATGTATGTCTAAGTGTCAGTTACTTTGTGGGCTAGCTGTGCTGGCTAGCTTTATGGGCGAGCTCTGCGGTCGAGCTCTATTGGGAGAGCTTTGTCGAGCGATCTCTATTGGGCGAGCTATGCTTGCCAACTTCACGGGAGATCTCTATTGGGAGAGAAATGTCAGGTGAGTTCTCCTTTAGGTCCCCTGTCTCAGACCGACATCTCGAATATCAATTATCCAGGGATCTAAACCTAGTTCTCTTTTAATCTTGAAGTACTATTCTTTTGTAAGGGTTTTTGTGAAAATGTTTGTTAATTGATTATATGTATCCACGAACGATACTTCAACGTCACCTTTAAGAACATGATCACGAAGAAAGTGATGTCGAATGTCTATTGGTTTGGTTCTTGAGTGCATGACTGGATTATTGGTTATGTTGATAGCACTTGTGTTGTCACACTTTAACGAAATGCATCCAAGATTTAAGCTGTAGTTGCTAAGTTGTTGATTTAACCACAGGGTTTGTGTACAACAACTTCCTACTGCAATGTATTATGCTTCAGCCATGCTAAGAGCGACACATGACACTAATGTGTTTCCTAAGATGTGACATGTACCAATTGTACTTTTGTGACTAGTTTTATAACCTGCATAATTCGAGTCAGAATAACCAACTAAGTCATGTATACTACCTTTTGGATACCATAAATTGGCGTTTGTTGTCCCTTTAAGATACTTCATGATTCGCTTCACTGAGGCAATATGAGATTCCTTTGGATTTTCTTGAAATCGAGCACAAAGACAAACACTAAACATAATGTCAGGACGACTTGCCATCAAATATAACAATGAACCAATCATACCTTGATACTTTGTAATATCAATTGAAACACTAGATTCATCTTGATCTACATATGTTCCAAAGCTCATTGGAGTAGCCATTGTTTTTCAATTGTCCATATCAAACATTTTCAACAATTCTTTGCAATACTTGGCTTGGTTAATGAAGATTTCATTCTTTAATTTCTTAATTTGTAGTCCAAGAAAGTAGTTCATCTTACCCATCATAGACATCTCGAGTTCTCCTTGCATCATGAATGAAAATTCTTCACATAGATCTTTGTTTGTTAAACCAAATATGATGTCGTCAACATAGACTTGAGCTAATAAAGTATTACCTTTGATTTTCTTAATAAACAAGGTCTTATAAACTTTACTTTTTCAAATCCTCTTTCACATATAAAGTTACTTATTCGATCATACCATGCTCTTGGTGCTTGCTTTAAGTCATAGAGAGCTTTCTTCAACTTGAAGACATGTGAAGGATTCTTGCAGTCTTTAAAACTGAGAGGTTGTTTGACATAGACTTCCTCATTGATGTATCCGTTCAAGAATGCGCTCTTGACGTGCATTTGGAAAAGATGAAATATTAATGAGTATGCGTAAGCAAGTAATAAGTGAATAGCTTCTAACCTTGCTACCAGAGAAAATGTTTATTCAAAGTTGATTCCTTTTTCTTGGTTATAACCTTGAGCCACCAATCTCTCTTTTTTTCAAACAATCATACCATTCTTGTCAAGTTTTTTCTTAAACATACATCTGGTACCTATGATGTATTTATCCCTTGGCCTAGGAACAAGTTCCCAAACTTAATTTGTCTCAAATTGATTTAATTCCTCTTACACATAAATTATCCATTGATCGTCTCATAAGGCTTCATCAATCTTGGAAGGTTCTATTTGAGAAACAAAAGCCATGTTCAAGCAAGCATCTTTGAGATTTAGTCTTGTTGAAACTCATTTTCTTACGTCACCAATTACTTTGTCAATTGGATGATCACAATGGGTTCTCCATTCTTGAGGTAGACCACTTTGATTTGTATCTTGTTGTGAAACTTCTTCTTGTTGGTGTTTCGGTTGATTCACATTGTTATCTTTAGCAATTTCTTTGAAAGGAATTTCTAAAACATCATCATCATCACAAACAACTATGTCCTCCTTATATGTGTTAGGTTCATCAAATGAAAAATGCATAGATTCTTTAATAGTTAAAGTTCTTTTATTATAAATTCTATAAGATTTACTAGTGAGGGAGTAACCTAGAAATACACCTTCATCAGATTTCTCGTCAAACTTACTGAGATTGTCTTTGTCATTGTAAAGGACAAACCACTTGCATCCAAATATATGAAAGTGATCCATGTCTGGATTTCTTCCTTTGAAGAGTTCATATGGAGTCTTTTTCAAGATTGGTCTTATAATAATCTGATTGCTTACATTACATGCCTTACTAACCGCATCCGCCCAAAAATACTTTGGTAGACTTGAGTCAATAAGAATTTTCTTGCAAGTTCTACTAGAGATCTATTCTTTCTTTCTACCACTCCATTTTGTTGTGGACTCCTTGGTGCTGAAAAATTGTGGAAGATGCCACATTCTTCACAAAATTCATCAAATGACGTATTTTGGAACTCTCCATTATGGTCACGTCTAATTGATGCAATATTTAATGATTTTGAATTTTGAATTTTCTTTGCATACTTATTAAATGCTTTGAATGCATCACTTTTTTGCACAATAAACAAAGTCCACAAATATCTAGAAAAATCATCAACAATAACAAAGACATATACATTACCTCCTAAGATTCTTGTTCTTGATGAACCAAACAAGTCCATGTGCAACTATTGAAGTGGACTTGTTGTTGATACCACATTCTTTGGCTTGAAAGTTGATTTGGTTTGCTTTCCCTTTTAACAAGCATCACATAATTTATCTTTGACAAACTTTATCTTTAGTAAGCCAATGACTAGATCACGATTGGCTAATTTATTTAAATGTTCCATATGAATATGGGATTCCCTTTTATGCCAAATACTTGAGTAATTGTTGTTTACCAAGAGACGTTTTACTTTCAAATATAAATCATCTAAAGATATTATTAATTCTTTTATCCTTGAGTTTTACCTGATGAGTTGCTTCATCTTCAATCAAGCATTCATCTTTGGTGAATTTGATCTTGAAGCCTTTGTCACAAGTTGGCTTATACTTAGAAGATTATGATTTAGTCCTTCAACATAATGTACATATTCAATAGTTGTGAAAGGTGGCACTCCAAATTTTCCAATGCCAAGAATTTTTCCTTTGTTGTTCTCCCCATATGTGACATAACATTTGGCTTTAAGCACTAGATTTTAAAATTTGCTTATATCTCCCGTCATATGCTTCGAACAACCACTATCAAGATACCATAATTTTGTAGTGGTATTCAAGCATGACTACAAAAAAAATTAGGTTTTGTTAGGTACCCAATGAGCCTTGGGGCTTTCATAATTAGTTCCTTTTTGAACCCACACATAATGCCCACTTGCCACACTAAAATTTCTTACATAGCAAGCATTAGGTGCATGACCACTTATACAATAATAGAAACATGTAGGAACAAAAATACTTCTATATCTAGGAACATAAGTTTTATTTTTAGGAAATCTCTTCTTAGGATGATGATGGACTTTTTTGTGCTTTACTCAATTTCTCTTTGGTGGATTGGTCACTTGCCTTAACAAATATAGTTTTGCTAGTACTTGGTTTGTTAAACTTGAAATAATCAAGTCCACTTTTATCATTGGAATATATTTGTTGACTAAGGACATTATCTAATATAATTTGTCATTTTTCACACCTTTCAAGAACTCTTTTAATTGGAAAATATGAAAATATAGTGAATCACACTCTTTGCATGTAAAATTCTGGTTTTCTTTTTGAATAAAATTTTGTTTTACAATTTCAAAATCTTTTTCCATGGTGTCAATCTTTTCTTCAAGAGATAAAATTTATTTCTTTTGTATTGACATCGTTTTATACATAATTTTACATTCATTGAGTAATTCATCTATTTTTCCTTGAACATCATTATCAAAAGAAGAGAATTCACTACTAAACTCTTCATATTCATCATCAGAATATTGTGATGCCATTAACATAAGATTTATACATTCTTCACTTTCTGAATCGGATGATGAACTTACTTCATTATCATCCCATGTAATATAGGCTCTTTTAGACTTTGACTCCTTTCTTTTCTTGAAACTAATTTTCTTGGCAAGTTTTGAACATTCTGGATTTATATGTTCTTGTTTCCCATATTCATAGTAAGTCACATTTTGTGTTGATGTAGAGGCTTATTTCTTGTTAAAGAATTTCTTCTTTTTCACAAAGTTAGCGTTTTCATTATTACCAAAACATTTACCTAACCTTTTTACAAGAAGCATGAAGTTCTCATCATCTTCCGGATTATCTTCCTTTTCAACTTCCTTGGAGTTAACCTTTAATGAAATGCTTTTAAATGTCTTCTCTTGATTATCATGCTTTTCTATTCATCCAAGTTCTTTCTTATATTCTTGAAGTTTTCCAAACAATGTTACAATAGTCACTGGATAGACTTTTCTTTTCAGATATTATCGTCACTTTTGGTTGTCATTCCCTAATTAAAGATCTAATCACTTTAAGATTAAGCTCATCGTTAGTAAGAGTATTACCAAGTACTTTTAAATGATTTATCAAATGCATGAATCTTTTCTGCAAGTTGAGGATTGATTCTTTGGGTTGCATTATGAATAATTCATATTTTTTACTCAAAGTGATCAATCTAGATCTTTTAACTTCAACGGTTATTTCATGAGTTTCCATCAATGTATCTAATATTTCCTTTGTCGTTGTGCATGCCGAAATATGAAAGAATTCTTTCATGCTAAGTGCGCCTTGAAGAATATTTATTGCTTTCTTGTCGTAGATAACTTTTTTCTCATCGTCTCCATCCCATGAATTGTCGGGCTAGGGGGTGCCAACACTATTAACAACACTAGTAGGAACGAAAGAACCATTTTCAACTGCTTTCCATACTTCTTTTCCTTTAGATTCTAGATGTGTCTTCATGGGTATTTTCCAAAAATCTAAATATTCACCATAGGATAATGGAGGCTTATTATTGCTACCACCATCTCTAAAAACCGGATTTACATTTATGGAAGCCATATGGATCTTTAGGAACAGATCACCTATAACCTGATTTGACGCCAATTGTAAGTACGGAGTACGCCTAAGACGGGTTGAATTAGGTACTTAGAAAATTTTCTGGGTTTAGATATGAATGATATTATTTTCCTGGTTTATAGTTATGTGATGAAAGTAAGAAAATGTAGAAAAATAAAGAACAATGAGGGATTATACTAGTTCCTCTCATAATCTGAGAGTACGTCTAGGCCCCTTACAACATGTAAGAGATTTCAATAATGTTAGAATTTTGTACAAGCCTAAACTAGATTTTAAGACACAAGCTTATAACCAATCACTAAGGCAACAACACCTTATGATCAACCAAGTAAAAGTGAGAACAATCCTCTCTAAATCAACTTTCTTGCTTCCAACAATCCTGGACAATAAGGTATTACAAAAGAAAATTTGTAAAAATTTAATAATATTTAAGTTTAATTAAATATCAAGCACTAGGATTGATCTTACCTTTCATGTAAGTGATTCACAATGATATACAAGTGCTCAAATGTTTATGATAATGCTGAAACTTTTCTAGACTAATATGAAAAAGCACACATAAAGTTTCAATGAAAGTTTGTATGACAAGACACTTGTTTTGAAAATGAGAGATTAATTAGTTTGAATTGCAATGAAATATGTGAACAAATGCATTCTGATATGTGAATTATTTATATTAGTGTCACATCATTTTAGAATAGTGCAAAATGATCAAACAATGCAATGCTTGAAGGTGTAAAAGTTGGAAGCGTTTGAATCTATATTTTGCTGAAAATATGCCACTGCTTCTGTGGTAACCAGTTACCAGAAAGGGCGTAATCGGTTATTCCTGAAGTGGCATAAATTTTTTCAAAAATTTGCGTGTGTAACCGATTACCAGAATTGATGTAATCGATTACACCTCTCTTTTGCAGAAATATAGTAGCCAAGTTGCGTTTGTGTAACTGAATACCAGGAATGGTATAACCGGTTAAACCTACTTTGAAATTGAAAAAAAACTTTAGGAACTGAGTTGAAACCAGTGGTAAACAATTTATAAAAGGGTAATGCATGTATATGAAGATGTTAAGTAATTTTGAGCACTTAAATATCAATATGATAGAATTCCTTACTTGTACCTCAAAATATATGATTAACCATAAACACCCAAATCTATTCTTCATAAATTGAATGAAATTTGAAACTTGATGCTTTAGCTTTGACTTGAGGCTTTTTCCATTCTTTTACTACGAGCATTCGCTTCTTAACTTGTCTTCATCAAAACTAATAGTTGGAGACGCTTGACTTCACAAAACCTTTCAGTTACTAGCCATTTTACTCCTTTAATAATAAATGTTTATGATAGTTCTGAGTCAAAGAGGTTTTCAAGCGATTATCTTAATAAGGGAACTTCCCATGACGAGTCTTCTTTCGACGCACTTCTCTTTGACGAAGGTGTTAGAGACACCGCGTACTGAGAATTACACTCACTCTATCTGTAGTCGTTGTGAAATCTCCTCCTTATGTCTTGGCTCTATCAAAGGTGGAGGTTACTGATTTAATAAAGGAAGAATTTCACCCCTTCATCAGAACTTATAGGTATGCCTTTGGTCGAAACCCAAGCAACACGGAGATTAGTGATCACCATAAACTTGGGAATCAATTTGCTAATATCAAATGGGTCAGGCCAATAACTGTTGGTCGGGCCAATGAGGTACCCCATAAAAGTACCAGTCTTATGGAATTGCCTGATGCTAGCAGATATAACCAGGTGAGTTTCACGTTATTGGGAACCCCTCCTCTATTGATAACTTTGCGGTAGTGAGGAGGCTAATATATAAGTGGGTCGTCTTTCTGAATTATTGGTTCTCCCTATAGAACCAGACAAAGGGATCTATAACATATTTGGGGAATGCTTTATCCCCTCCTATGATTACATATTCACTCAAATAAATTTAGGGCTACCTCTGACCAGATTCGAAGAGGAAGTATTATCGTTATTAAAGATTAACCATTCGCAACTTCATCCAAGTGCACAAGCTTTAATAAAGGTGTTTCAACTCTGGTCTGACTAACGACTTTGGAAGACTTTTTGCTGACTATTTTTCCACCTTTTTGTTGTGGTTCATACCTCGCGAGATAAACTCGTTGGACAATCTTTAAAATTAGGGATTGATCTTAATGCATAAGGATGTTCCTTGGTTTAGTGTTTTTGCCGAGAACTGGGCTGATTTCCAAGACCGCTTTATGCTGGTAAACCTTTATACCTTGGAAACTCATTCTTCTTTCTGCCATGTCCCCAATAAATTACCCCTTATTGTCGACTTCCAGGATTTACCTCAGATAAAATGTACTGATAGGATTTGAAGGTCCTAGGCCTGAGTTCATTTTAAACAAGAGCCTCATAGATATGTTATCTTCTTATATTCCCTTACTCTTGAAGAGATTATGATAAAGGAAGATCTTGACACTCTATATGATAGTCTCAAGTATGAAAAGGGGTTTGGTCCTACCAAGGTAAGGCCCTCCATGTATAGTAAGCTATTGATCGACACTTGTGCCATTATGGGAGAGGCCAATGATCTTGAAAGAATAAAGAACTTTGGTGAGGATAGATTTAACCCCTCATCACCTTTTTTTTTGTATTTTTACATGGTATGTTTTTCTACTTGAAGATAATATGGCTTCCTTGAGAAAAATCTTTGATATGGACAATGAAAATGGAGGTTAGAACTGATGTTACAACTTTTTTAGTTTAGGATCTTACTCCGCATTTGTCTAAATTGGTGTGCCAGCCACCACTCACACTCTCTCGGCCTCCATTGGTCGAGGCAAGTATTTTTTCTAGACTACTGCTAAATGGGTTAAGGAGTGGGTTTCTCCTCCTTTTATTACTAATAAAAAGGTTTTGGGTGAGGACCATAACCCTCTTCAAGAACAAATCTCAAATAAACTAGCTCGGTTGTCCGGGAATGCCTCTGATTGGCATGTTGTAGCCATTGTTTGGTCATCTTCTCCTTTGTTCAAAATGTCATTCATTATTCTATCTCAAATTCCTCATACCTCTTAAAAGGCGATTTATTTCATATCATGGTAAGACTTTTCCGGTCTCCGGAATCTCCCTGAAGTGGAGAAGGTAAAACTCTTTTCTTAGGCAACTTTCTATGCTTATCAAATGACATACATATTTTCCTTGGTTGTTGTTGGTTGGGTTGATGTTTCAGTTATGGGTAACCCTTAAAAGGAGATGGATACTTGGAATGATAAATGTGAGGCAGCCGAGCATGAGAAATTTCAAATTTGGAAGAAAGTGTTGGATCTTTAGGAATAAGCAGACAAATTGAGGTCTATTCAGGAAGAAGTGAAAGTTCATGGAATCACTTATTCCCTTGCTACCAAGAACATTGAGCTTCAATCTTCTCTATAGGCAGAAAAGAATTTTCCAAAGAAGCAACCATTGTTGTATCAGCACTGACATCTCGCATCGATGAGGTTGTGAAGGCTCTTTAGAAGGTGAATGAGTCTAGGGAGGAGGAGCAAAAAATCTACCATGTATATCTGGTTTTCATGAAGAAGAAGGTTGATGAGTCACTTGATTAAACCTTCAGAGAGGTGTAAAAAGCTTTCAACCTGGCGGTAGGTCTGGACACGCTTCGTTTTAGAGTTCAGGTTTCCCCCTCACAGCTTAACCAATAAAAGGTGGTACGAGATGGATCTTTGGTGGATGATGAGGGTATCTCAAATTAGGGTGGTGATTATTGATTTTTTATAACTTTGATAGGAGGTTTTTCATTTATGTTTCCCTGTAATATGTACGAATAACATTATTTATTTACAATCATTTGTTTAATATTCTTCGTAGCTTTTTCATTATATTAGTATAATTATTCTCGGCCTTATCTTTTAGATTTGAGTAAGTTTGTGATAACTCTGTTATTATGACCTGCCTCGTTAGGGGTCTAGATAACTGTGTTATGCTTTGATTTATCTGCTTTCTATAATAAAGGACTTGTTCCATCTCTAATTTATGTCCTTTGGTTTTTCCTTGGGAAAGAACCGACGTGATCTTTGGAACTTGATCTTACATGTTCCATTTGGTGAGAGATGGCATAATAATTGAGATTTGTCGCTACCCGTCTCAATAGATGAGAGTTGGTATAAATACCGAGCTTTTTTGTTACTCATCCCAATCAATGGAAGCTGGTATAACCACTGAGCTTTTTCGTTACCCATCATGGTTTATGGGAACTCACATAAGTCTTAATCGTCACTAGGAACCGTCCCCGACCAAGGGTGGGGTTCCCATCCCTTCCCCTAGGTTTTTATCCTGGTTCGAGGTGGATGTCTCTTAGAATACACCTCCTACACTCTTAGAGTGGCTAGCTCCTAAGAGGGGGTGCGCCAACTACGAATGCTCTACCTCGTAGGATCCTGTTTCACAAATTTAATCTATGTTATGTTAGTGAGGAGTATAATTTTATTTATATTGAAGGTATCATGTTAAACAAGAGATTCATTTATTCGATTTTCCAAGAACCTTAAAAAATACTTATCTTGAGCATTGTTTGGATCTGCACGTGCTTCTTTGACAGTCGGCTTAGATGCCAACTTTACCTTTAATGGGGTCATGTCATCGGATTTTAGGTGTAGAGTTTCAAGGGCGCTCGAGCAATAATCATGATTTCTTGAGGGGTCTCTCCCTTCTCGGTTGTTTCGTGAGGTTCAACTCATATAAGTTTTTGTGTCTTGTGCTTGTCCAAGATCGTGACCTCAAAATTTTCTTCGAGCTTCGCCTTTCTCGGTTGTCGAGTTGGATTGTGTAGGCTTAATTGCCTTGTATATGGTTTTGATTGCAGACATATCTCAACTTTGTTATCGAGTTTCTATGTGTTTTGATAGTTCAATTTTACCGGTAGCTACTTGTAGCTACTTTGTCATTTCCCTCTAAGCGTTCTTTCCTTGGGAGATCCAAGGATGACTTCCATTGCCCGCCAATGAGGCTATTATCGACCAGATTATGATGAAACATATATTTGTAGATTTCTTATCATTTACACTAGAACTAGATTCGACAAGTACGCCACCCTTTGTAGGTTATTGGAGAATTCATTGGATGCACAAAGTTTTCTCTTCTCACCTTACTTGGCTGATGCGCTTATAACAGTCTTTCACTTTGATATTAAAATACACTGAACTAGACAAGTTTATGTTGCTACTCTAGCGTTCTAGCGCAGTGTGACCTGGTGCGATGATATGGACGAATTTCAAACTTTGGGTCGGAGATTCATTTTCTTTGTTGCGATAACATCAATTCATAATTTATTTCGGCTTACCTTTTCGATATGATGAGGTATTGAGGTAGAGGATCGTTATTGTTACAAATTTTCATTTCTTATCACTTTAATTACACTAATCAGAACCGACGATGGATCGAGAGATCCATAGAAGTTCCTTGGTGCTAGGTTAGAGATGAATTCCTCCTTCATATCATGATTTAATCGCGACCTAGCTTTTGGATCAAATGAGATCTGATCTTGGAATTTCACGAAAATCATATGTCGATTTTCACATACGGGGGGTAGTTGAACCATAATTGTGATTGATTTATGATGTTGCACTCTTGACGCGGTGGTGTGGATCTTCGATACGACCTACAAAGTTAGCACTCAAATGTCTAAGTCACTTACAAAGTCCAAAGTGACTAAAGAGTAAGTCTGAAAAGAAAGTGTGTACCTTATGTCTTACGTATGCGAGTTATATATGAAGGATAATTTTAGTAGACTTCACCTCGTTGGGCTTAACACTTGGGTCTCGCCTACATTTAGCCTTTGACCAACCCAAAGTGTAAAAAAAAGAAATTGTTTATTCCATCTTAAGTGGTGGAAAAACACTTTAAAAATTTTCAAAAATATCATTCATAATTTAAAAATGCATTTTCAAACGCAACTTTTTTATATTAGAACATGTCTTAAATAAGACTCGTCTCATATTCCTTAAAAAATTTAATTCAAAAATATATTTCATTATTCATTCTAAAGGCACCTCATATATTTTTAATTAAGACACTCTCATTTTATTTAGAAAAATAGTCAAAAATATTTTTTCGTATTCCACCGATCCTTACGCGTTACTATTGTTTCTTTTATTTTTATATGCTACCAATCCTGCCACTTTATGGCTACCAACGTGAATCCAAACTTATGCTGTATACATCCTAAGAACACTGTATAAATTTGTTAATCACACTCTGTTATCAGGTAGCTATGTGATACAAATATAAAACTTACTTAAAGCATGATTGCCACTTTTATTTATTGATTGATTCCTTACTTTTATAGTAGCATGAGGCAGAAACAAATTGGAAGGATTGGTAGAATATAAAAATAAAAGAAGCAATATAGTAGAAGAAAGTAGAAACTAAAGATTGGTGAATTACTTTCAGATTTATTTTTAAAATATATTTTTGAAATATATTTTTATTTTTGCAAAATGAATGTGTATTTGGTGTATTTGGGAAGCAAATACCAAAAAAACGGAAGATTTTAACTCATACACAACAAAAAAAGAAGTTAATCTCTATTCTTCTCCTACTAAAAAAAAAAGTTAGAATTTTTCTTTAAATAATCACTTTTTTATAAAAATTCTCAAATAATTATATTTTCAAAAAAAATTATTAAAGTAACTATTTTTCAAACAAAAAAATTTATCACATAGAGATTAAGTCACTCTGTGTGGCACATGCATGCAAAATAGAGAAGAGGCGCCACACTGCATGACTTGTCCTTCTATATAGTACCATGCAGTGTGACGCATGCATGCAACTTTAAGGAGGAGGCGTCACCTTAGGTGGCTTGATAGTTGTATTTAGTTTTCTATAAATGCAACCACCCACCTTCACCATTTTTTCACACCATTTCTCACATCATTCTTAGAAAATATCTTTCACTCCCTTGCCAACGTTTTCCACTCCATTGTCAAGGTTTTCACTGATCAAAAGAGATGTTCGTGTTATTTTTTCAGCGACAAAGCCTCCAATGAAGATCAAACTCTAGAACACACAGACGCTCGAGCATTTTCAAAGACACTTGATTCGCTGGTTGGAAGGAGAAATTCCTGAAGGTGAACAGATCAGAAAAATAGAAAGACAAATTACAGTGAGGAACGAAAATGGAGTAAGTCGATCATGGAAAAAGGTGAGATACGATGCTAATATCATGATGATGATGATGCTTGGACCAGATGATATTGTTTTGTCTGCTTATCTTATGTGTTGTTGTGTTTTGTGTTGTTGTGTTTTGCGTTGTTGTTCTGAGTTTGTCGTGTTGTAATTTTTTGGGTCATTATCTGAAGGTTGTTGTAATCGAATGTTAAATGGAACAAGATATGAAAACCCAAATTAAAATCAAAATTTCTTGCTTACAACAAATTAATTACTCCAGAAAGTTTGCTATAAGAAAATTAGGTTGCAGAGCTAGACCCAACATTCGGACAATTTTTTCGATTGTGTTCGGGAAGACAACGTGTACTGCATAATCTTATCATTTTGTTGGCCGCATCCATTTCAGTTCTAACACGAGTGCTATTGGGGCGCCCCTTTTTCTTCCTTCGCATTTGTTCATTGTGCCAAACAAGATCCCCTTGATAAGCAGGCCAATAATCCTCCTTTGCCAACACGGAGAAGGTACTGATGTACACACTTAAAATACTTTTGACTGTGTAAACAGGGGATATATGTCATATTGGATCCAAGAGAACATGTGAACATGCCTCTATGACATGAGAGCAAGGCATGCGAAATGCTTGAAACTTTCCGCAATCGCACTAACTTCTATCTAGTTCGAACCAATAATATCCTCGTGGCCTCCTCTCATTATGACCCATTGTCTCTTGTAAACTGAACCAATCTTTAATATGGTTAAATACGGTGACACTATAGGTGTTAGCTTTGGCAGTCTCCTCGTTAAATGATTTCATTGTGAATTCACTGAACAACTGCCCTGATTGTAACACTGCCCTCCATTTTTGTAAGCATGCGCCACCTAGGGTGGTTTGTCCTCTAATTTTTGTAAGCATGTGCCACCTCTTATATTTCTTATACGTAATTCATGTTTTTAATAGGATGTTAAAAGATTTCATTGTCGTGTCCATGAGTATGTTCCTTACAATGTACAAATTGAACCGTACTTACGTCAAGTCAGTTTTGGTCCGTTACTCAACATAATGAATTACCATGTTGACTATAAAATTATTCTCGCATTAGTGGAAAGATGGAGACCCAAAACTCACACCTTTCATCTTCCATGTGGTGAATGTACCGTCACATTAGAGGGCGTGTACATGTTATTAAGTTTATCAATCGATGGTAAGGTTGTCAATGGTCGAGTCAACCAAGACAACGCCATATGCAAGGAACTTTTGGGAGTCTATTTATTTAAACAAGGGTCTTGAGGCCAAGGTATTAATCTCTGTCTTCTTAGAGAATATCATAGTAGTCTCGTAATAGCCGAAAACTCTATCGAGCAAGAAAAAATTGTGAAAGTTCAATGTTACATAATGATATTATTTGGTCACTTTTGATTTCCTGAAACAACAGGTAATACTGTTAATATCATGTATTTACCTTTGTTAAGACATTTTGATAAAATAAACACATATAGTTGGGATTCTGCTGTTTGGCCCATCTGTATAGTTTTTTGTGTAAAAACGCATCGGACGACCGTTGTTCTTTCTATTCCTGCATCTTTTTGCTCTAAACATGGTGCTGGTCGAGAATGTCGACACTCGCCCTCTGCAACACAAGGTCATTCGTCTTCCCCTTTGCTACAAAGAAAGATTACGACAACACCAATTTTACATGCTATATTCTATAACCAACATGTATTAATTTATTACCCATATTTTCTATGTAGGTGGGCTGTTCCTGGGATGAATTACAATAAATCCTCTAGAAACGCAATAGTAGTCTATCGAAATCTTATCGATCATGTTGGACCCGAAGAGGTATTAAGCTTAGATATTTTATACAACGCTTTCAATATGTTAATTAAGTTTAATATTAATATTATATTAACACTCTTTTTCCTCTATAGTTTGTATGGAGGCCGTATAAGGATCTCAACCGTGAGATTAACTCAGCAGATGCTGAAGTCTGAACTGCAAAAATAACGCTCATTAGGTGCACTACTATGGAGATGCACCACAGTGATCGTGTGAAGCTACAGTTCGACATGCAACAGGGTATCCCAGGCCCCCTACGTGTTTGGGACAATGGCATCTACTCTGAGTTGATGACCAATGAGGATTTAATGATTTGAGAGACTTCACTATAAATCAATATCATCAATGGAGGCATCGACGTGAATTGATCCTAAGAGAGCCGGTCTCGCAAGATGACTTAAAACCAACTCTCCAATATTTAACATGGTACACATCGGTTTCAACAAATTTGTTTCTGTCTCATGAGACATATTTGATCGACCTACGCCAAAGAGCTGCATCATACGCCCAACAACAACCCCAACATCCAACCTTAAACAATACCAAACCCAACAACAATGTCAACCCACTCAAACCCAACATCCATACACCACCACATCCAACCAAACCCATCATCAATTCATGCCACACATAGAAACACAATACCAAGAGCATGACCTGACCCACCACAAACAATATGCACCCTCTGCATCCTACCACAACACCCAAGACACATATGATACCTCTCTTTTCTACCATACCATCCAACCTACATACACTCAAACATCACACCATCGAAGTACCCAACCATCATACGAATTTCAGACACCTCAAGAACCGTTGCTTCATTTCTAAAATGATTCAACATCCTAATTCTATCAACCACCCTACCCACACATATCGCAACCAACAAGACTAAATTTCAACAACATGGACACCGATCTCTTTGAAAGCACAGTATAATGGGGCAAAATGATCGAAGAGATGTATGATCCTAATGTACTGGACCATCACATCAAGCACCTTGTCATCAAGCGAGTCAAAACAGAACCCAAACACCTTAGAGAATTCAACAGAGAATTGTGAGGCAAGGGGTGAGGCAAAGGCAGTGGCGTTTATGTCATACAGGGACAAACTTAGGTTGAGGGGGACGTCCGTAAAAATATACATCTATGCATTGTGTAATTTAAATATTAATATAAAATATTTTTAATTACTTTTATTTTTATTTTAAAAAAATTAATAAATACAACTGTCAAGCCACCTAAGATGGCGTCTCCTCCTTAAAATTGCATGCATGTGTCACACTGTATGACACTACATAGGAGGACAAGCGATGCAGTGTGGCATCTCTTCTCTATTTTACATGCATACGCCATTCAGAGTGGCTTGATCTTTGTGTGGTAATTTTTTTTTTGAAAAGTTATTATTTTGATTTTTTTTTAAAATATGATTATTTGAGATTTTTTTTTTAAATGATTATTTAAAAAAAATTCAAAAAGTTAATGCCCGGAAAAAGAAAACTAACAAATTGTTAGCCATGTATGTATAAAAATTCGAAGTTTATTCCAAAGCATTTATTTTTTGAAATAGGAAGTAGAATATATAAAGAATAAAAATATTTTTAAAAAAGACTATGAAGTTTAAAAAGTTTATTCCGATCTGGGTAATTTACTTATGTTCTTTTACCATTTATTTCCAAAATTAGAAGGAAAAAAACTATAAAAAAAAAAAACTCAAATTAAGTATCATAAATAAAAAGCTTATAATATGATTTTCTTAATTAATCTGTTTAATTAATATTATATACATTACTTTCATATAGCTATTTTCTCACTGCATTTATAATAGAATATACTAACGTATTCTATTTAGTATCTATTATATATAAAAAATCTACATTTTATATTTATTAAATAACTTATATATTTGATGTAGATGTGATATATTGATTGTTTAATAAATATAAAAAATATTTTTTTATATAAAGGTTTAAAAAATAATTTAACAAAATAATGATTCATTCTTATTTATTTTATATATTTTTAATATATATGAAATAGATAAATGTTAGTGCGCGGTGGGTGCATTTCGAGTGAGAGAGAGAATGAGAAAGAAAGAAAATAAGAATTATATTATCGAAAATATTTATTCTAGTCGGGCTATAAAGTCACCAGGAGTAAGAGTAAAAAGATATAATTGGATGATATCTTACAAGAGCAACACCAAGAGAGCATCTGACTTCATCCGTGAGTGTGCTGCAGGAGAAGAGCTCAAGAATTGGATAGCCGTGGAGATTCCAGAAATTTTTTTCTTCCCAAAGTAATTTTTCTTGTTTTTGAAAGAATCTATGTCAAACCCGAGCCATAGGGGTAGCTTGTAAGGGTCCCCCAATTTGCTTCAGACAGTATTCACAATTAATAAAAGTTATATTTCACATTTAATTAAGATCCATGTCTTTCTCTTGCATTGATTTCTTATATTTAAAAATGGCAATACTTTTCTTCATATGCATTTTCCAAATTCACATACTAAAACTGCACCAAAACATGATAAATATGCAGATCCATCACCGATAATGTTATTGTTGCTATCTGATATAATGTTGATGCACCCATTAATCAAGCAGAAGAGGAAGATGATGAAGATCTTGAACTCTCAGAAGAATTGGAAAGGGAGATAGAGCAAAAAACTGACAATATACAATCATATCAAGAATCTATTGAGACCATTAACCTTGGCACAGAGGAAGATCCAAAAGAGATCAAGCTAGGGGCAACGTTTGAGAGAAATGTCAAAGAAAGACTGATCAAACTATTACATGAATATGTCGATATATTTTCCTGGTCTTACAGAGACATGCCAGGATTGGATACGAATATTGTGGTGCATAGACTACCTCTCAAGGAAGATTGTTCTCCAGTTAGACAGAAGCTCAGAAGAACTCGTCCAGACGTGTCTAGCAAGATCCGAGAAGAAGTCCCTAAATAATTCGATGCAAGGTTCTTAGCGGTGGTAGATTATCCACCTTGGATAGCTAACATTGTACAAATGCCCAAAAAGGACGGTAAAGTGCGTATGTGTGTAGATTATCGGGATATGAACAAAGCAAGTCCTAAAGAAGATTTTATGTTACCTCACATAGATGTTTTGGTGGATAATACAGCTCAAGCTTCGGTGTTCTCATTCATGGATGGTTTCTCAGTATATAATCAAATCAAAATGGCACCCGAGGATATGGAAAAGACTACTTTCATGACTCCTTGGGGAACTTTATGTTACAAGGTGATGCCTTTTGGTCTAAAGAATGCAGGGGCAACTTATCAACAAGCTATGGTCACACTATTCTATGATATGATTCATAAAGAAGTTAAAGTATACATAGATTATATGATTGTCAAATCTCATACAGAGGAGGATCACATCGTACATTTACAAAAATTATTCGAACGTCTGTGAAAGTTCAAACTGAGGTTGAATCTGAACAAGTGTACATTTGGTGTCAGGTCAGGAAAGTTATTGGGTTTCATTGTAAGTCAGTGTGGTATTAAGGTAGATCCCGACAAGGTGAAAGCCATACAAGAAATGCCAGCTCCAAGGACAGAAAAAGAGGTTTGTGGTTTCTTAGGGTGATTGAATTACATTTCGAGGTTCATATCGCACTTAACTGCTACGTGCGAGCCTATATTCAAATTACTTCGAAAAGATAAGACAATGGTGTGGAGTGATGATTGTCAGATAGCCTTCGAGACAATAAAGAAATATTTACAAGAGCCACCAATCTTGATGCCACCAGTTCCCAAAGACCGCTTATCATGTATTTAACAGTCCTTGAAGGATCAATGGGATGTGTATTAGGACAACATGATGAAATGGGTAGAAAACAGTACACAATCTACTAGCTCAGCAAGAAATTCACCGACTGTGAAACAAGGTATTCACTCCTCGAGAATACTTGTTGTGTATTGGCTTGGGCTACTAAACAATTGAGGCAGTATATGTTAACTCACACCATATGGTTAATAGCAAGAATGGATCCTTTGAAGTACGTGTTCGAAAAACCAGCTCTTACAGGAAGGGTTGCTATATGGAAAATGTTACTATTCGAGTACGACATCCAATATGTTACCCAAAAGGCCATCAAAGGTAGTGTATTAGCTGACCATATAGCTCATCAGTCATTTCCAGAATATCAATCAATGAATTTCTACTTTCCAAACAAAGATGTCATGGTTATAGATGACTCCGACATACTAGGACCCGACGAAGGACCTGAACTAGGGGCACGTTGGATACTCATGTTTGACGGAGTTTCAAATTCATTGGGGCACGGTATCAGAAAAGTTTTGACTTCCCCAGAGAATTTTCATAAACCATATACTACAAGGTTATGTTTTGAATGCACCAATAATATTGTTGAATACGAAGCTTGTATCTTGGGTTTAGAAGATGCTATCGATCTAAGAAATAAGCATCTCGAAGTGTTTGGAGATTTAACATTAGTCATATACCAAGTCAACGGTGAATGAGACATTAAACATCCCAAATTTATTCCATATCAGTATCATGTTTTGAAGCTAGCTACGAAACTTACTGAGATTACATTCAGTCATATTCCACCAGAAGAAAATCAAATGGCGGGCGTCTTGGAAACTTTATCATCCATTTTCAAAGTAACTTGGCCAAATCACAAACCACGCATTACAATCAGACATTTTGAAGAACCTGCACATTTCCTTGCTATTGAAGAAGGACCGGATAACAAGCCTTGGTTCTATGACATCAAAAGGTATCTCGAAAAACAAGAATATCCAGAAAATACCTTTGTGATTGGCAAACAAACTCTGTGGAAGCTAGCTTCAAAGTTCTTTTTGAATGGTGACGTATTGTACAAAAGAAACTATGATATGGTGTCACTCAAGTGCATGGAGAAATAGGAAGCAAATACACTTATGAGAGAAATACACTCATACAAATGGACATTCCATGGCTAGAAAGATTCTGCCAGCAGGTTATTATTGGTTGACGATGGAAGCTGATTGGTACCATTATACGAAGACATGTCACAAATGCCAAATCTACACCGACAAAATGCATGTGCCACCAACTCCTTTAAATGTCTTGAGTTCTCCTTGGCCATTTTCAATGTGGAGAATTGATATGATAGGAATGATCAAACCAAAAGCCTCTAACGGACACGTGTTCATACTAGTTTCCATTGATTACTTCACCAAGTGGGTAGAAGTTGTGTCCTACGCAAATGTGACAAAACAAGTGGTTACTCGGTTCATCAAGCATAACCTTATATGTAGATATGAGGTTCCAAGCAGAATCATTACAGACAATGGGTCAAACTTGAACAACAAAATGATGAAGAAGTTGTACGATGACTTCAAAATCGAGAATCATAATTCCTCACCATATCGATCCAAGATGAACGGAGCTGTGGAAGCTGCCAATAAGAATATCAAGAAAATTATTCAAAAAATTGTGAAGACATACAAAGATTGGCATGAAATGCTCCCCTTCGCTCTACATATCGTACTATGCACATATGTCAACAGGTGTAACTCCTTTCACTCTAGTATATGGCATGGAGGCAGTACTCCCTGTTGAAGTAGAGATTCCATCATTATGAGTTCTAATGGAAACCAAACTATAAGAAGCAGAGTGGGTTCAGACGCGACTTAACCAGCTTAACCTTATTGAAGAAAAATGCTTGACAGCTTTGTGCCACGGTCAATTGTACCAAAAGCAGATGAAGAAAGAATTTGACAAGAAGGTTCGTCCTTGAGTGTCAAAGAAGGGGATTTGGTGCTCAAGAAGATTCCACTACCTTGCCTTGATTCACATGGTAAATGGACACCCAACTATGAAGGTCCGTATAGGGTAAAAACAATATTTTCGGGTGGCGGTCTTATCCTCATAACAATGGATGGGGAAAAACTGCCACATCCGACAAACTCAGACGCAGTCAAAAAATACTGTAAAAAGCTCACTAATTTTGAACCCTAAACAGGTGACTTAGGAAAAAAGGAGCGTCCCAGTGGATTAAAAATCCTAAAGGGCAATCCAGACAAAAATTAGGGACATATACAAAAAAAATTTATCTCGATAGACTGAAAATCCAAAAAGGCGGTCCAGGCAAAAGTTAGGGATCTTATTCAAAATAAAGAACAAAAAGAATGTGATATAAGAACCACGACTACGACCATGAAGGAGAGGGGTTAATCCAAATCATTTGACTCAGTAGCAAAGGAGATTGGAGTTATCAAAATGATATTGAAGAAACAGCAATAAAAATTATCATTTTCATTGCCATTTTACAATTTTTATTAAAACTTCATGTAATTACCTATTTCTAGGAATTACATCTTGTACTCTCACCTATTCAAAGGAAAAATTATCAACTAAAGCATTTACTTTTTCAAATCTTTTCAAATTGTGTTTTTTTTCCTTTTTTGACTTGTTTGCAAAGTACTACGATTATTTCTTGTGAATACTGCATTGAAAGAACTTTGGGGAAATCGACGTACAAATAAAAGCATTTGATAAAACATCAAAGAGAATTTTGGTTAGGAAAATATCAAAAGAAAATCCACGTCTACATCCAAGCCTATGCCTGCGGCTACAATACAAGTATCGGCGGACACTTATTCATCTTGTTCAAATCAACTCAAAATACCATGGCAACGCAACACACAATGTTGGGGAGTCGGTAACACAAAACCAAGGGTTTAAAAGGAGAGAATATTAAAACATCCACGACAAAACATTTTGGGGCATAAACAAACATTTGGGGCATACACTTGGGGCATATACAAACATTTGGCGCATACTTAAACATTTGGGGCATATACAAAAGTACTCAGCACATATACATTTTGGGTTCCATATCAGCTTAAGACATCATGCATGGCATGCTGCAAAAACATTTTGGTTAAACTACGAACTTTCTTGGGGCCCATTATCAGATTATCAAAACAAACACCTTGGTTGAGAAGATACAACTGGTGAACTCTGGTCTTATCTTAGGTCTAGTTATATAAAGATTTTATTATTAAAAACACTCTTCAATTATCTATCTTCTAGGTTTTGGTAGATATGCAAGTTTTTAGGATTACGTTATTTATCCTCTAGGTCGTGATAAATACGTAAAACTACCCTCGTGTCGTTTATCCTCTAGGTCATGATAAACGCCCAAACTTTTCAATCATTTATCCTCTAGGTTGTGGTAGGTGTGTGAATTATCGAATTTATATTATTCATTCTCTAGATCGTAATGAATATGTAAGTCTATCTTCGTGTTGTTTATCCTCTAGGTCGGGGTAAACACACAAACTTTTCAATTATCCATCCTCTAGGTTGTGGTAGGTATGCAAATTTTCAGGGTTATATTATTCATCCTCTAGGCTGTGATGAATATATAAGCCTATCCATGTATCATTTATCCTCTAGGTCATAATAAATGCACAGGATCGTCCTCGTATTGTTTACTCTCTAGGTTGTAGTAAACATGTGAAATCTGTGATATAGTTCATTGTGTTAGTCTCCATGCAGCAACGTGTTATCAAGCTATATTTTATCCATCCCCTAGGTTGTGATGAATAAACAAAATATGCGTCTTCATCTTACTAGGTTAGTCTCAAAGCATTAGTAAGTCAATTTTCAAACTTGTGTTATTTACCTTCCAGGTTACGGTAAATACACAGAAAAATCTACGATCTTTTTTTAAAGCATTGACGAGTTATCTGCATCATCGCATCTAAGTCGAATCAAAACTCTTTGTTTAAAATCTGGTAATATGATAGATCATCATCTCTGCCTATTTTCCATACTCATGGGAATGTTGTACAGTGTATCCTTCATAATCTTTCGGACAAATTTTGGGGTCTTCCATTATTTAATAAACCTTTGATTCGAATGTGTGAGACCTGCGTATTCTCGCACTATTCAATTGAAGAGTAATTAAATAGGGGCAGTTATCATACTCCAAATTTGACCTATTGATTTTTTAACTAAATTATTCTTTATTATTATCTAATGTTATCATTTTTTTCTATAAAGTTTAGATTACTGTGGATAAATTCGTTGGGGGGTTTAAAACCTTAAAGGGGGGTGGGTTTTTATAAAAGGGGTTTATGGGCTTTCTAAATCAGAAAGGCCCATATGAATTTGACAATCCACTCGATGTGTCTTAAACATTAAAGAGGGGTTGTAGTTAGTTTTAAGCCCATTAAGAATGTTGTTTTTCAATTAAATAGTAGAGGGATGTGAATAACAAAATTGGACCGGTCTAGTGAGTTTGTTTTGAGGCCCATTTACGGAAGGGGGTGTGTTTTTTGTTAAAGTTGTGGAAGTTAGACCACAGGCCCATATTGATGTGTTTTTAGAGAGCCCATTAGTTTCAGTTAGGCCCTTTCATCTGAATGTTTAAACAAATTATATTATTATTCTTGATATTATTATTATCCAGTTTATTAATTAATCTTTGTTATAAAAAATTAAATTAAATTTTATTTTCTGTATGTGTTGACCAAAAGTCAAAATTAAGGCAAATTAGAGGTGAAACCCTAATTGCTCATCCAAGTGGCGCCCTGTTTCTCCTTCAACGAACCCAGAAGTCAGGCCCAAACCCTAAAAACGCGTGCTGTATAGATCCAAAAAGAAAAGAAACGCATATTGGTGATTTTGAAACAAAACAAAACAAATCTAATCAAATCAATCTAAATCAATTACATAACAAATTCTTAATACAAAATCAAATTATATCAATTACAAATTCTAATTCAAATACACTTATTCCTGATTCATCAATCCACTCCTAATCAACAATTCATAACGACAGTTACAGAATAATTTCCTAAACTGTCTAAAAATATAACTTATAAATAACCTAGAAATTTCTAAGATGGACAACAAACTTTTTTTGGAGAAGAAGACTCTAAACCTAGAAAAGAAGGAGAAGCGGTTGAAGCCTTGGAAGTTTCTTCTTGCTTGAGATCTAGGGTTTCAATTTCTAAAACCCTAAGATCTTTCCACGAAGCAATCATCGCAACGCCGTTACCTGCAAGCAAAGAATGAAAGAAGGAATCAGAAAGAGACAAAGAGGAAAATCAAATTGTAATATGTTCACTGCAAGGAAGGTAAGCCTTAAACTTAGCTTTAAATTGGAAAATTGGTATCCTTGCTGGATTTGGGTCGATTGGTGGGTTGATCTCAAATTTCTGGGAAATTTGGGGTTAGGGTTCATACTTAGCATTAGGGTTCTTAGGGTTTATGCTAATTTGGGTTAGGGTTCATCATCGTTGAAGGTTTCTGGGTAAGACAACGTTAGGGTTCTCAAGGTTTATTGAACCCAGACAGTGGTGGGGTTTGAATGTGGTGGTGCCTTGGCGCAGCCACAGACAGAAGTGATTTCCAGCTGGTGGCGCCCAAGGCAGAGGCGATTTCTAGTGACGAAAATCTAGAGAGAGGTTGGAGTTTCTCTGTCTAGCCTCAAACAAGTTGTTTGTGTTTTATGTGAAGAGAGAGGGAAAGAAGGAAAAATGGGCCTCCATCCCAGAAACATGTTTATATAATGCCCCCATGATCTGATGCTCGCAGTTCCAACATCCCCACTATACGCCTTCCATCACCATCGCTTGATCATAATCAGACGCCCCCTAATTTGCTTGCCCATTATAACACCATGAACCTGCCGGTATGAAGTCCAAACAGACTCCCCAACACCATTATCTTAGGCCAGGCCCATCTCTATCTGCACCACCCCTATTTTTGTTTTTATACTGTGTTACAAAATTGCACCCCTAGCTATTGGGCCAAGTCCAACATCTGAAATTGGGTCCTTGCTTCACGTGCCCCCACTTTTACTTCTTTGTTCAATTATACACCTCCCTCGTGCGTTTGGGCCTGAATCCAATATCTGCATTCAGGGTCCTACTTTCTGCATCCCCTGAATTTACTAGCCAAACATAAAATACACCCCCTGACATTTTTAATTAAAATTTTATTTTGATTCTTTATATTCTATTTTTTAATGATTTATATTATAATTAACATTTTTTATATTTAATATTTTTGTATAAATTCTGAATTTATTTTATTATTATTATAAAATTCAAATTTTTTTACTAACTCATTCTTTAATTACTTTTAAAAATTGCATTAAGATTTTTTAATCATGCATTAAAAATATTTTTCTTACATCATATAATATATTTGAAAACATCTAACCAACATAAAATCAATTTTTTTACTAACTTAATAAACTCAAGATTATTTTTAAAAAGGATTATGAAAATACTTTTAATCGACTACGAACTTCGTCTACAAATTCCGCTATTCACACACCCAGACTTGGTTCAAGGAAAATTCGAAGTATTTTTATAATCCATAAAAAAAACACTAACCAAATAAATTCGAACTACGAATTGGGATTATGATTCCACATAAGAGGATATGTAGGCATGTAGCTTAAAAACCAAGGCGAGTTCCCCTAACTAAAAAATTAAAACCTTATTCCCTTAAAATTATAATTCTAAACCCTAGTATCCTTGTGAACAAGGTAGATGAGGGGTGCCTAAGACCTTCCGTTCGTCTAAAATGAGTTCGACAACTTAGAATCTCTGGTTGAATTAGAGTTATCCTTTATATTCCCTTCCTTAGGATAAAAATTAAGGATGGTGACTTTATATTTTCAAACCGATTACAACACTCGGCCAGTGACGCTGGGGCGTTGTTCCCCTCCCATAAATTTTCCAGAAGCTCACCTTTTCCACCATCTTGCTCGCCAGCTGGCTCGCCCAACGGCGCTGGGGCGACTCGCGCTCGCCCCGTGCTTGCCTCTGGTTTGCCCAACGATGCTAGCGAATTAGCAACTTCTCAATTGTAATTTCTACACTATCCATCCCGATTCCCATTCCGATTTCGATACCAAACTCAGTCTAAAACACATAATATTTATCATATTATCACAATTCAACAACAATACCTCATCATATACATCATAGACTTAATCATGGTATCACAAATATCATCATCAACAATTTTATCTTTCTTTTCATCAAATCATCATATAAAGTAAAAACGATATTTATCTCAACCCTCTATCAATCATAATAAACCAGGATTACACCTATTACCTCGAATTCCTGGCAATTGATCTCTTCCTTTGTGTTTCTACAGATTTCTCCTCTTGGTTCTCTGTGCCCTAGCTCTCACTTCATAGTTTCTCATAAATTCCATGATCATACAAAATGATCTTTATTCCTCTTATTTTCTCTTTTTACCCCTTGGACCATTTCTATATTATTCCCTTTATTCCCTCACTTATCATCATATATTACCATTATATCCTTAACATCTCTACATAACTAATTACTCTATTTAATTATTATTATAAATCTAAATAACATAAACTAAATTATTTAAATCTAAATAATTCTAATTATCACTTCTAACTTACTACCCCACAACATACCACACACATCACATAAATTTACCATAAATCACAATCAATTAATTAAATAATTAATTCTAAATTCTTGGGTGTTACAAACAACCAGTTTAAAAATATTTTGAAGTCTTTCATTCAAGAGACTAAGAACCGATATCAAGCACAGGGAGTAAGCTTAAAAAATTTAGAGAATTAAGTGGGGGGAAATTGCCACTCCTTTGAGTTCATGAAACACGGGTGCTCTCCCAAGCTCTACTGAAGATCCAACCTCTACATATGGAGTTTAAAATGTTGAAATCGGTCAGGTCATTAAGCTTAGAAATGGGAAAGAATGTGAAGGCTCTACATTAAGAAATAAAGAATCAAGTACAAAACTTCCATCTCAGGACTGTTTAGAAGGAAGAGAAGAGTCCGCTAAGGAACCTTCCTCAACATGGCATAATGAAGAGAATATTGACAATAAATTATATTGGCATGAATTCCAATCTAGAAAAACAGCCAGAAGTCGTGCCTGAAGTCGACAAAGTCCAAAAGTTTGTTCAAGAAAGACCTCCACCTCTTTTTCCCCAAAGGATTAAGAAGGCTAAATAGGAGCAGCAATTTGGCAAGTTTATGAAAATTTTGAAACAAATTCACATTAACATACCATTGATTGAAGGAATTCAAAAAATGTCAAATTACTCAGAGTTCATGAAGGATGTTCTTACTAAGAGAAAGAGAGAAAGTGAGTTTGCAACTGTTGCACTAACTCAAGAGTGTAGTTAGTTAGTTCAAGGAAAGCCATCTCCAAAGTGGAAAGATCTTGTAAGTTTTACCATCCCTTGTATAATTGGAGACACTTTTTGTAGAAGAGCACTATATGATCTTGAGGCAAGCATTAACCTCTTGCTCTTATATATCTTCAAGAAACTAGAAATTGGAGCTTCCAAGACAACAACCACCACTCTACAGATAACTAATATAAGTATTTGTTACCCTCAAGGGAAGATAGAATATATGTTAGTGAGAGTTGATAAGTTTGTGTTCCTTGGTGATTTCATTATTATGGATTACAATGCTGATGAAGAGACTCTTATTCTGTTGGGAAGACCTTTTATTTCTACATGCATAACTTTTAATGATGTAGAAAGATGAGAGCTCACCATGAGAGTTAATGGACAATAAGGTATGTTCAATGTACTCAATATTTTACAGTATCCTGAGGAAGATGTAGCCGACTTCTCCATGATCTCAAGTTAGGAAAGTATAATCCACAAGAATCTACTCAAGACAAGTAATGTGTTGGATCAAGAGTTAGGAAGTTGGAAAAGGATTAAAGTCAATATGATTGAATCATTAGTGGACCCTTGTGAAAATCATATACTGAAGATGAACCTATAGAGGTGTTAGAGTTATCTACTGAATTGAAGAAGCAAGACTCACCTTCAGTGGAAGTTCCCCTTGAGTTGGAACTAAAGCAACTGCCTGCTTATTTATAATATGCCTATTTGGAGGCAGGACAAAAGTTGTTTGTGACTGTTGATACATATTTATCTAATGAGTAGAAGAGTTAACTGCTGGAAATTATGAAGAAACATAAGAAATCTATTTCTTGGCAAAATTTTGACATTAAGGGAATCAGTCCCACAATTTGTCTGCATAGAATCTTGTTGGAAGAGAATTCCAAGAATAACATTGAAAGTCAAAGAAGGTTGAACCCTATAATGAAGGAAGTGGTCAAGAAGGAGATCATCAAGTGGTTAGATGCTGGTATTATCTACCCTATTTCTGATAGTGTATGAGTAATTCAAATTTAATGTGTGCTAAAAAATGGTGGCATGACAGTGGTAAACAATGAGAAAGATGAACTAATTCCTACAAGAACTGTCATAGGCTGGAGGATTTGTATAGATTATAGGAAGTTGAGCAAAGCCACAAGAAAGGATCACTTCCCCTTTATATTCATTGATTAGATGTTGGATAGATTGGATAGAAATAAGTATTATTGCTTCTTGGATAGGTATTCAGGTTATAACCAAATAGCCATTGCACCTGAAGATCAAGAGAATACCATATTCACATGTCCTTATGGTACTTTTGCTTTTAGAAGAATGCCTTTTGGATTGTGTAATGCTCCAACCACCTTCCAACGTTGCATGATGGGCATATTTACAAATATTTTTGAAAGTTCCATGGAAGTTTTCATGGATGATTTTTTTTGTTTTTGGAGAATCATTCAAGAAGTGTATGGACAACTTGGATTTGGTGCTGACCAGATGTGGAGAAAACAATCTTGTACTGAATTGGGAAAAGTTCCATTTTATGGTGAAAGAAGGGATTGTTCTTAGGCATAAAATTTCAAATAAAGTCTTAGAAGTGGATCAGAGAAAAGTGGATTTTATAGAAGGTTTATCAAGGATTTTTCCAAGATAACCAAGCCACTTTGCAAACTGCTACAATATGACGTACCTTATATGTTCAGTCATGAATACATGGATGCTTTCAACCTATTGAAGAAAGCATTGATCTTTGCACCAATTATGAAGATACCTGAATGGACAAAGCTTTTTAAATTATGTGTGAGGTCAATGACTTTGCCATTGGAGTTGTGCTTGGTCAGAGACATAAAAACGTGTTCCACACCATTTATTATGCTAGTAAAACCTTAATTGAAACACAAGTTAATTATACCACAACTGAAAAAGAGATACTAGTTGTTGTCTTTGTGTTTGACAAGTTCATATCTTACCTGATAGGTACCAAAGTCATTGTGTACACAGATCATGTTGCCATTAAGTACCTCGTTACCAAGAAAGATGTTAAGTCTAGGCTTATAAGATGGGTATTGTTATTACAATAATTTGCCCTAGAGATCAGAGACAAGAAAGGAGTGGAGAATTTAGTTACTAACCATGTCTCAAGATTTCTAGAGGAAGTGCAAGACAAGAATAATGGATATATTCAGAAGACTTTTCCTGATGAGCAACTACTGTTGATCACCTATGGTGTGACACCTTGGTATGTTGATATTCTCAACTACCTGGTCAGCAGGTACATTCCACCATATTCTAATTCTCAACAAAGAAAGAGATTCTCCCATATGATCAAAAGTTATTTTTGGGATGAACCTTTCCTTTACAAACAACGTGCTGACCTACTACTCAAAAGATGTGTGGACCAACCAGAGGCACAACAGATCTTGTCTTCCTGCCATGAGGCTCTTTATGGACATTTTGAAGGAACCAAAACTACTTCCAAAGTTCTTCAATCGGGTTAGTTCTGGCCCTCTCTTTTTAAATATGCTCATGAACTGATTAAGAATTGTGATAGATGTCAAAGAGTGGGGAATATCTCCATGAGGAAAGAAATGCCTCTCACCAACATCATTGAAATTGAAATTTTTTGTGTGGGGCATTTACTTCATGGGGCTGTTCCCTCAATATTTTGGGAATCTGTACATATTTGTTGTTGTAGCTTATGTTTCTAAGTGGATAAAGGCAGTAGCAACTCCAACTAATGATGTTAGGGTGGTGACTAAATTCTTAGTTAAAAACACCTTTTTCTAGACATGACACCCCTAGAGAAATCATTATTGATGAGGGAACCCATTTTTGCAACAGAGTTTTTGAAAAGTTTAATGGCAAAATATGGATTAAAACACAAGGTTGCAACATCCTACCATCCACAATGTAGTGGACAAGCTGAAATTTCCAATAGAGGGATAAAATGGATTTTGGAAAAGGTTGTGAAACCTTCAAGGAATGAATGGTCTAAGCATTTGGATGATGCTCTATGGGCATATATAACATCTTATAAAAATCCTCTTATCACGTCTCCTTATAGACTTGTCTATGGAAAGGCATGTCATTTGCCAATTGAGTTGGAACATACAACATTTTAGGCTGCTAAGACTTTAAATTTTAATTTAGCTAATGCTAGCTAATCTATAATGCTTCAACTAAATGAGATAGAGGAGCATATTTTTGTACCCCAAAATTTTCCCTCCCATATTTCTCAAGACATTGCAAGAAAAATCTCCAAGGTGCTCAAGTTTACTCAAGAGTTGGTCAGACAAGCTATCTTCTAAGGCAGTCAACCCCAAATTAGGGTTTTATGTTGCATCAAGATACTTGAATACAAATAACCCCAAGTGCTCCCCAATGTCCTAATATGTTATCAAGATCATCCATGCCAAATTTCAAGCCTTTCAGAGGAAGTTTGCTCAGTGAATTGCTCAAGGGTCCAAAAATCGATTGTGCTACGACAAAAGTCAACTGTGACCTATAAACAGTCAAAATTCAAGATTTTTTGTCAAAATTATCATTTTGAAGGATATTTCATCATTTTATCAAGGGTTGATCATGATTCATCAAGGATTGCTCAAAATTCATCAAGACTCAAAAGTTGCTAAATTAGGGTTTTGTAGGAAAAGTCAACTCAACTTTGACCAAGCATAACTTTCTCATACTTTATGATAAATGACCCATCAAAATCTAATTTTGAAAAGGATGCAATTTCCTATAATCCATCTTCATACCCCAAGATCAAAAAATGCACTCACAAGAAGTTATAAATTTGGACATTATAGGTCATTTTTGAAAGTCAACAAAAACACCTTTTTTTGCCAAAACTTATAAATTGATAATGAATTATCAAAATGAGATGAGACCAAAAGGTTTGGTTAGAGGACGTCTCAATCTTTCTAAAAAGTCAAAGAAAGCCTCCAAAAGTTCAAAATTGAAAAAGTTATGCATTGTTGAAGTTGGACTTTTTTGCAAAATTGCCAAAAGTCAACTATCCCCAAAACTTCAAATTTTGTCAAATGGGCCCATTCTTTTCCACTTGATTTGAGTTTGCATCATTTCCCACGTGTCCTAGCTTCATCCATGAGCCCATATTTTATTTTTATTATTTAATTTGATTTTTAATTGAATTTATTCATTTTAAATCAAATAAAATCATACAAAATCTAATACTTTGATAACATGAGATCTTTTGGCTATTTCAGGCTTGGATTACCATCATTAACATCATCAAATTCGAATCACACCAAATCATGTGCAAAAAGATTGAAATTGGACAAATTTGGAAGGTTTTAAAGAGGAGATCAAATCAAATTCATATGCATTGATATTGGAAGATTTAATCCATAATTTCTACCCTAATACACCACACAATACATAAGCAAAGGAGAGGAGACGAGATTACGGTTGGAAATTGCAGAGAGAGGCAGGACAAGATTTGAAAAAAGTCACAAAAAGCTTGAGATCGAAATCGTGTTTAGAGGTGTTTTCAAGGGCTGAGACCTGTCCCAATCGCTTCCTGGGCATTCACTCAAGCTAAGCCAATCCAAAGAAAGCTTTTTCAGACGTCCAAACGCGTTGTAAGTGTCACGAAACCCAGCTCTGTTCTTGAAATTAAAACTCATCATTCTTGCATCTATAATGAAAACTAACTGCATATTTGTAATCCTCACAATATTTCCAAGCTATTTGCATCTTTTAATTTCGTTTATATAACCTGTAATGCAAAACACCATAACTAGGGTTCTTGGAGCTTTTTTGGGCGTTTTCTTTTCAGGAACAATTGACCATCAAGAAGGGTATGGTTAGGACAGGGAGGTTGAGACGAGCATGACCATGCCCTTAAAATGCATTTTTGTGGCTCGTAGCAAATTTTGGAGGTGGACTGGCTTATAGCTACGGACTTCTGTCCGTTGTTATAGGTTTGAGATCTTTTAGCCACAGACGAGAGGTTGAAGAAAATACGTGGCGTCCATCCATTGCGTCATTCAAATAGCGCGCATTTTTTATAATTTTTCCGGCCATTGACTTGTTTTATTTTATTATATACTCTTTGTATTATATTAACAAACAAACCATCATGGCGTAGTGGCAAGCGTGCACGTCCAAACTCCTTTAGGACCTGGGTTCGAATCCCAGGTCCCCCACTTTCTTATTAATTTTGCCTTTCAGGTGTTGCTGTGCATATATTGGCTTACAGCTCACCATGCATCCTCGTGCATCCAAGAGACAGATGGCCAATGGCCAGATCTGATGGTTGGGGATGGAAGGACCACCAAGGCATTGGTCAACGCATGCACACCAGATTCCAGGAAGTCCAAGAAGGCCAGCACATATTGGGCCACATAATTGCCATTCATACTCCCAATTTCAGGCCCAACCCATCTTCTCTTCTTTTTATTTATTTTGTTTTAATTAATTGTTTTTATTATTTTTATTTAATTTCTAACCAATCAAAATTCTTTTTTCTTATTAAAATAAAATCACAAAAATATTTTTTTATATTTAATTAAACTTTGAATTTTTATTTTTCTTAATAAACACTAATTAATTAATTTAGGTTTTAATTCTAGAATAATTTTAACCTATTTTGTAAATAATTAAAATTAACTAGATATAATTAGGTTTTAATTATTAATTCAATTAATTTTATTTTCTTTCTTAAAATATCAAAAACCCAAAAAATAATTTATTTTTATTTTATTTATTTTATTTAATTTAGCAATTAATTTAGGATTAATTTGTTTCTTCATTTAAAAAACAACAAAAAAGACATGTTTTCTTCAAAAGGGTCAAAACCCTAAAATTCGCATTCGATCTAATTTCTCGCACGTTATTTATTTTTTATCCAATAATGTACTTGCTCCCGGATTGTAATAATTAATAGGACTTTTAATTATTTTTATCGCTTTATTTTCAAAGGGTTTGTCTTTGGCGATGTAAATACCCGACGCCTTGTAATTTAAATTCCGCATTTTATCTTCCCGCAAATTATAACTGTTAGATGTTTGATAATAGGGTTTGCATGACAAGACTGAATGTTTTAACCTAAAATCAAATTAGATCACCATTAACATGTACAAAGACAAAAAAATAACTGAAAACAACACATTCGCACATGCCCACTCTTAGGGTACACTCCCACTTGGTTGCCTTCGTAAGCGGTCATTGAGTATAGGTCGCTTTAGAGGTCACCCTCTTGTCTAAAAGATCATAGTCGCCTCGAAATGGTTGCCTCGGATATTGTTGCCTCAAACAAATGATCTAAGACATTAGGGTTACCGCTAAGGCGTCCTAACATTGCTTTAGTGACCGTATGTCCCTTTCGAATTGACCTTTAAACTCCAACGACTGTGCTACCTACTCATTAATAGTGGGATAGAATTGTCTCAAGGAAATTAGCATAGAACAATTCCTCTTTTGAGTAGGTAGATGGTTCTTAGATACTTGCTCTTTCAAAAAAACAAAATCTTTTTCACACTTACACTTTTCGAACAAGGTTTTCAAAAACACTTCATACGCTCTTGAGGACAGAAGCAAGAGTTAAATCAAAGTTTTCAAAACAAAAACTTTTTCAAACCCCCAAGCACAAAGAAAGCAATTTTGAAAACAATTTAGCAAGTACCTAAGAGCCCGTGGATAACCACGGATAGAAAGGGTGCTAATACCTTCCATTTCTATAATCTACCCCCGTACTCAGAAATATCTCAAAAAAGGAATTTTTCTGTGCTTTTTTCCTTTCCTTGTTGGATAAAATAAAAGTCGGTGGAGACTCTTGCTTACCGCGGCATTTTGCAAACACAAATGCAAAACACAAACCAGCATTCCAAAAACAGTCAGTTCCTCCCACCGTATCACAGAACTGGTGACTCTGCTAGGGATATCTTATAAGTGGGGTGTACCTTAGGATTAGTTCATAATGTTTTCAATTAATTGATTTGCATGCTTTATCTTTGTGGGTTTGAATCGGAGTTACTATAGATCCTAACCCGGATCTGGGGGATACCCTTTAGGTAAGTAGCAATAAACTGTGAGGGAACTGTACGGCATAGATCGATATGGTTGAAGCAGTAGTTGCATTGGTGTGGCACTTTAGTATGTACCGATATCCCTTGTGGCATAACGAGGAGAATATGGGTCTGCTAAGGGGTCATTAAGCACCAACTGACCTTAGCACCTTTAAATTGACCAACTTGGCCATAGAATAGTAGCAGTATGCTACACTCATTGAGACTAAACTCTCGCGATGATTCCGGACGCAAGAAAAGGTTGCTAAACTGGAATTATGACCGATCGAGGGTAGTAAGTGATATTGAGATCCTCTAGAACCCGGTTACTATTTCTAGGACAGGTTTGAACCAACTGAACTGAACTGAAAGAGGGTAGTACCTAAGCTCCTTGCCAGCCTGAAATCTAAGGGCTATCTGTGTGACTTGTGTGCCTTTACCATGTTTGCTATTTGTGGATACTTATGGTGTATTTTCTATCATAACATCATAACATAATGACATTGCATGCATCTTGCATTGGACTAACCCATTTCAAAGACAGAGGGGATTCATCTTTGTTCTGTTTTGTAGGTCATGGCACCCATGCGTAGAAACACCATTCGGATCAACTTTGTCCAGATCCCCACTTAGCTTAAGGAATTGGTTGCAAAGGTATCAGATACTACCTGCTTCATCAGAAGACATGGGCACCTTCTTTGTTTGGTCACTTCCAATATGGATGAACAAATGATGAGTGTATTAGTCTAGTTCTTTGATCCACTGTACCATTGCTTTACTTTCCCGGACTAACAGTTGGTCCCTACCTTGGAAGAGTTCTCTGATCTGCTTGGTATCTCTATTCTGGAGCAAACCCCGTTCACAGGTTGGGAGAAGATCCTTAGGCCAGAAGAGATTGCTTCAGCCCTCCATCTGACAAAGGCTGAGGTAATGTCTAATTTGGAGACTAGAAGTGGGACAAAAGGCTTCTTGACTAAGTTTTTGGTTGGTAAGGCTAATCAGTTCTGGGACAGTTTAGACTTTCAGGCGTTCGAGGACATCCTGGCTCTTATTATTTATGGTCTGGTTTTGTTTCCAAACTCAGATGCTTTTGTTGACGTGAATGCGGTGAAGATATTCATTTCCTGTAATCCAGTACCCACTCTCTTGGGTGACATTTTACATTCTCTTTATGCTCGTACTGCTCGGAAGCGGGGAACCCTTATGTGCTGTGCACCATTGCTGGCGAGGTGGTTTATTTCTCACCTCCCCAAGTCAGTTTTGAAGAATAAGGAAGGCATGGGTTGGGCCTACAGGGTTATGTCTCTCTCTCATAATGACATCATTTGGACTATCAAAGGTATGGAAGATGTGGCTATTATTGATCGCTGTGGGGAATACCCCAATGTTCCACTGATAGGAACCCATGGAGGGATCACCTATAATCCATGTTTGGCCTTACGTCAGTTTGGGCGAGCTAGAAGGGAAGGACCTCATGAGTTGCTAATGCCAAGTATTGTCTTTGATTTCCAAGGGGATAATGACGAGCAACGCTGCAGATTCATAAGAGCCTGGGATAGGGTACACAGGTCTGATCCACACAAGCTGGGTGCGAAGACTTCTCTACCAATGGAACCATATCTACGATGGGTTCTATCCGTGCCCAAAAGCTGGGAATGCCCTACGAAGTCGTCTTGCCTATAATTGTTGAGGTTGCTGATGAAGACGGGGTTCCTCCTACCATCCTCCATCCATACATGCCTACTGACATTGGGGCATTGAAGAGGTCCTGGATGCAGCTAAGGGAAGAGCGGGATACTTATAGAGAAAAGTATCACGAGCAAGAGCGGAAGATTCAAAAGTTGACAAGGCAGCTGGAGAACGAGCAGATCCTCAACGGCTATGTCAGCACCAAAGGCAAACGACCATGGGAGCGCTGATTGTCTTTTGTTATTTCTAATTTTGCTTTACTTTTCAGTTTTTATTTCTTGTAACGCCTTAAAGGAATTTGTTGAACAATTGAATTTCAAGTTTATCTAATAAAAGTGTGTTTGTTTTGGTTTACGAATTTGAATCTCTAAAATCTTTGAAATCATATCATGCGCATTTCATTCTCATGCACCTCATAACAGGTACCCTTACAGGTTTTTCTCATCTTCTTCACTGTTTATTTCAGCATCATGTCTTTCAAAACATCAACTGATCAAGCTATCAAGGCTCTACAGGCTCAAAATGCCCAGTTCCAGGAATTGTTCATGAACTTGGCTAAGGGTCAGCGAGATTTGAAGACCCTTATCTTGAAAGAGAAAAAGAAGAAGAAGAAGAAGACGGTCCTCCTGAACATGGGTCACAGGTTTGGAAACAGGCTGCGAGATGAAGTCAATCTATCCCACTCATCTGGAGGGGGAGAAAACCAAGAAGAAAGGAGGGTGCGTAGCCCTGTGGTATCTGCCCACTAAACTGACTTTGACGAAGATCAATATCCTCCTGCCGAGGATATATATAAATAGCTTGAAGACCGGTTAAGTGCGATGGAGATTCAGAAGGTCCTTGGGTTGGACTTTGGTGAGCTAGGTTTGTCATCTGGGGTGATGATTCCCCACAAGCTCAAAGCACCGGCCTTTTCTAAATACGACGGGGTTTCTTGCCCAAAGCTACATCTCCGTTCGTACGTTAGAAAGATTCAGCCGTACACCGCTGACAAGAATCTCTGGATCCATTTCTTTCAAGACAGTCTCTCAGGGACTCAGCTTGAATGGTTTTACCAGCTGGAAGGAGCTAGTATCCATAATTGGGAAGATTTGGCTGCTGCTTTCTACAAGCAGTACCAATACAATGCCGACCTCTCTCCCACGCGTACCCAACTCTAGGGTATGTCTATGGGTGCGGGAGAAGGCTTCAAAGACTATGCTCAGAAGTGGAGGGACCTTGCTGGTAGAGTACAACCTCCCTTGGCTGATAGGGAGCTAGTGGATATGTTTTTGGGGACCTTGTCTGGTTCGTATTTCAACCATCTGATTGGAAGTTCATCGTCCGGGTTTACAGAGCTGATCATGACCGGGGAAAGAATTGAGGCTGGTATCAAATCTGGCAAAATACAGAAGGGTGCTTCATCAAGCACCGAGAAGAAACCTTTTAAGAAGGAATCCAGTGCTGTTTACAGTTCAAAGAGCCATAATAGACTTGAACGCCTCCAAGCTGTTAATGAGGTTGTTATATCAAGACCTGTTGTTGCTCCTCAGTGCAACAATCAGCCAAGGGCTGAGAGACCGTGAAGGCAATTCACTCAGCTCAACATGACGTTATCTCAGATTCTGCCACAGTTATTGAAGACCAACTTGGTGGTTACGAGGGAGGCCCCAAAGAGTCCCAACACAACATCACCGATGTACGATCCAAATGCCCGCTGTACTTTTCACTCTGATAGCCTGGGGCATGATACGGATAACTACTGGGTCTTGAAAAACAAAGTACAGGACTTGATTGATGCGAAAGAGATTGAATTTGAAGCACCTGAGAGACCTAATGTTGTGACTGCTCCTATGCCCAAGCATGGAGTGAATACTGTAGATGAAGATTCGTTTGTGGTTTCCGTGAAGGACATTGTTACTCCCTTAATGGCTGTAAAGAAGAACCTTCTACTAGACGGTTTATTTCCGGGTTGTGACGAAGATTGCCGTATGTGTTCCGTCCTACCTACCGGTTGCCATCTTTTGAAGACAGGCGTCCAACGCCTGATGGATAATAAAGAAATTTTGTTTGAGAAGACTTTTGTTCCTTTGGTTCCTACTGAAGAAGTTGTTATAATCACCATTTTCGACAATTCTTCCAAGGCTTCCTCAAGAAATCCTGTTAGAATTACATATGTTCCAAGAATCGCACCATTGATCATCACTGTTCCTGGGCCTATCCCCTATACATCTAATAAAGTTGTCCCATGGCACTACGGGGCTGACGTTTATTATCACGGAATTAAGCAAGACTTGAGTGCTGAAGAGGCTGATACTGACATCAACAATATTGTTGGACCTGCCAAAATCACCCGTAGCGGAAGACTTTTCTCCCCTAAGATCTCTCCTCCAGTTGTTCGGATGCCTGTTATCATTACACCTGCCAGTGTACCTGCTACTATTCTTGTTCAAGTTCCCATTCTTACCCCTGTTGCCGAGTTATCTGACACTCGGGGCAAAGGGACCACTAACGAGCCTGCCCAGACGGAGGCACCGAAGACAATTACTGCGGAAGCCTCTAGACAAGAGATGGAATAGATTCTAAAGATCATCAAAAAGAGCGACTACAACGTAGTCGAGCAGCTGGGGCAGACCCTTTCCAAAATCTCTATGTTGTCTCTGTTGCTATGCTCAGAGGCCCATGCCAAGGCTCTGATTGCTTTCCTGAAGACTGCGCATGTGCCGTAGGAGACGTCAGCTGATCAGTTTAAAGATTGTGTGGCTAGTCTGACAGCGGATAATGGGTTAGGTTTCTTTGATGCAGACTTGCCTGCTAAGGGGAGGAATCACAATGATGCCATGCATGTCTCCATTGAATGTAGGGGCACTACTCTGGCTCATGTGTTAGTGGATACGGGGTCGTCATTGAACGTTTTTCCTAAGAAAGCTTTGGACCGGTTAGACTGTGAGGGGTTGGAGCTGAAGCCAAGTAACATTGTCGTTAGGGCCTTTGATGGGTCAAAGAGAATGGTACATGGAGAAGTGGATATTCCAGTGAAGGTTGGTTCTCAGATCTTTGCGTCTACTTTTTATGTGATGGACATTCGGCCATCCTATTCTTGTTTGCTGGGTCGCCCATGGATCCAAAAAGCTAGGGCAGTGACCTCTACGCTCCACCAGATGCTGAAATACCCAGTCAAAGGGAAAATTGTTACGGTACGAGGGGAGGAGGAGTACATGGTGAGCCACCTCAACTCTTTCCGATATGTAGAGATGGATGGGGAGTTCATTGAGACCCCGTTCCAGCATTTTGAAGAGGTTCCCCAGACATTGGCATCGGCTGAAACTATTACTGAAGATCCTCCAATGAAGATGGCTTCCTTCAAGGATGCTCGGGATGTTGTCGAGAAAGGTGGGTGTGCAAATTGGGGCCAACTCCCTGATTTTTCACATAAGACTGACAAGTTTGATTTTGGCTTCACTGCAGAAGCTCAAAAGGCTGTACGGAGTACACGGATCGGAAGAGCTCCCCTGTTTATCAGCAATTCAGGAGTGAATGCCATTGAAGACAATGTTGAAGAATCTGAGTTCGACAGTTGGATCTATCCTACTACTGATGGTGGATTAAGCAACTGGATAGTGAATGACTTCATCCCAATTTCTTTTGTTACCCAGTAATGAGACTTTTGTTTTGAATTTGTAACAGACAATGTTTTAAACTTTATGGCCCGGTGTCTTACCCGGGACACCGTGGTTTTGTTTGTGAGGGCTTTATATGTGTCATTTACATATATCATTAATAAAAGCATTGTACGTTTTTTGCCTTTCAAATTTTGCGCTCCTTGTTTTTCTTTTATTATATATTGCAAAACAGCTATTTTACACACACCCACATATACAGGTCTACATCCACTCTGGATCTCACTGGTAATGACTCTGCTATTGCCGGTTATGACTTCGAAAGTCCGATCAACTTAGCCGAAGACGAAGGTGAAGATGATTGCGAAGTGCCTGGTGAACTTGCTAGACTGTTACTTCAGGAAGAGAGGGCTATACAGCTGCATGAAGAGCCCGTAGAATCAGTAAATCTGGGAACAGAGGTAGACACGAAAGAGGTTAAAATCAGTGCAAATCTGGAAGCTAGTGTTAAGCAACGGTTGATTTAGATGCTGCATGACTATGTCGAGATCTTTGCTTGGTCTTACGAAGATATGCCTGGGTTGGATACTGATATTGTGGTTCACCGATTGCCTACCAAGAAAGATTGTCTTCCAGTGAAACAGAAGGTTCGCCGAATGCGCCCGGAGATGTATGAGAAAATCAAGGCTGAAGTTATGAAGCAGTTTGATGTCGGTTTTCCAGCAGTTACTTCTTACCCGCAGTGGGTGGCCAATGTGGTTCCGGTACCGAAGAAGGATGGTAAGGTTCGAATGTGTGTTGACTATAGAGATCTGAACGGGGCGAGCCCCAAGGATGATTTCCCTCTGCCTCATACCGATGTTTTGGTCGACAACACCGCACAGTATAAAGTCTTTTCCTTTATGGATGGTTTCTCCGGTTACAATCAGATTAAGATGGCTCCCGAGGATATGGAGAAGACAACCTTTGTTACTCAATGGGGTACCTTTTGCTACAAGGTCATGCCTTTTGGACTGAAGAATGCTGGGGCAACGTATCAGCGCGCCATGGTCGCTTTGTTCCACGACATGATCCATCATGAGATTGAGGTATACGTCAACGACATGATTGCAAGATCCCAGACTGAGGAAGAACATCTTGACCATCTTCAGAAGCTATTTAACAGGTTGAAGTTGTACAAGCTGAGGTTAAACCCGAACAAGTGCACCTTCAGAGTGAGATCTGGTAAGCTGCTGGGTTTCGTTGTTAGTGACAAAGGTATTCAAGTGGATCCTGCAAAGGTGAAGGCTATACAGGAAATGTCAACTCCCCGAACAGAGAAAGAAGTAAGAGGATTTCTGGGACGTCTGAACTACATTTCCCGATTCATCTCGCACCTGACTGCTACTTGTGAGCCAATCTTCAAGCTACTGAAGAAAGATCAAGTGGTAAGATGGAACGATGAATGTCAGGCCGCTTTCGAAAGGATCAAAGAATATCTCCAAGAGCCACCCATTCTGATACCTCCAGTTGAAGGGAGACCTTTGATCTTATACTTGACAGTACTCGACAATTCGATGGGGTGCGTGCTGGGGCAGCATGACGAGTCTGGCCGAAAAGAGAGTTCTATTTACTACCTTAGCAAAAATTTTACCGACTGCGAGACCCGATACTCGTTGCTCGAGAAAACTTGCTGCACTTTGGCATGGGCTGCTCGCCGGCTGAGACAGTATATGATGACTCACACTACTCTATTGATATCAAAGATGGACCCAATCAAGTATATCTTCGAAAAGCCTGCCTTGTCCGGAAGAATAGCAAGGTGGAAGATGATCTTGACTGAGTAGGACATCCAATATACGACATAGAAGGCAATCAAGGGAAGTGTGTTGGCAGATCATTTGGCACATCAGGCAGTGGATGATTACCCGTCTATGAACTTTGAATTCCCAAATGAGAATATCATGATAGTGACCGACTGTGAGACACCTGGACCGAATGAAGGACCTGAGGAAGGATCCCGATGGTCTATGTACTTTGATGGAGCTTCAAACGCTTTGGGGAATGGCACTGACTCCGTGATCATATCTCCTAAAGGCTCTCATACTCTATTCACCGCCCGATTATGTTTCAACTGCACCAACAACATGGCGGAGTATGAAGCGTGCATCACGGGTCTTCGAGCAGCAATTAACCTAAGCATTAAGTTCTTGAGTGTCTTTTGAGATTCCGCTCTCGTGATCAGTCAGATCAAAGGTGAGTGGGATACAAAACACCCAAATCTTATTCCTTACAAGGAGTATGTGTTGACGTTGCTTCCACATTTCGAGAAGATAACTTTTGAACACTTCCCTAGAGAGGAGAATCAGTTAGCGGACGCGCTGGCTACGATGTCTTCTATGTTCAAAGTCAATTGGGACAACGAAGCTCCCCAAATTATCATTGAAAGATTGGACGAACCTGCACATTGCTGTGATATTGAGACTGAAGAGGTAGTAGATAAACCCTGGTTTCACGAGGTGAAAAGGTATCTTGAAGCTCAGGAGTACCCTGAGGGTGCATCTGTTAATGACAAGAAGTTTCTGAGGAGGTTCGCAGCAAAGTTCTTCATCAGCAATGGTATCCTTTACAAGCGCAACCATGATTCAATCTTACTGCGATAAGTGGATAAGAATGAAGCACAAAAGATCATGCCAGATTTACATGAAGGTACTTTCGGAACTCATTCCAGTGGACACACCATGGCGAAGAAAATCCTATGAGCAGGATATTATTGGTCTACTATGGAAGCCGACTGTTATCAGCATTCTCGGACCTGTCACAAGTGCCAAGTCTATGCTGATAAGGTGCACATACCTCCAGTACCTCTGAACGTCTTGACATCTCTGTGGCCTTTTGCAATGTGGGGCATTGATATGATCGGCGAGATCAGACCTACTGCACCCAACGGGCATCGTTTCATCCTGGTAGCAATTGATTACTTTACGAAGTGGGTTGAAGCAGCTTCCTTTGCTACTGTAACCAAGAACGTCGTGGCGCGTTTTATTCGGCATAATTTGATCTGTTGATACAGTGTACCAGAGAGGATCATTACAGACAATGGTACGAATCTCAACAATAAGATGATCACCGAGATTTACAAGTAATTCAAGATACAGCATCACAACTCTTCCCCTTACCGGCCGAAGATGAACGGGGCTGTAGAAGCGGCTAATAAGAACATTAAGAAGATTGTGCATAAGATGACGGTGACATACAAAGATTGGCACGAGATGTTACCGTTTGCTCTCCATGGGTACCGTACCTCAGCAAGGACGTCAACAGGGGCAACACCATATTCCTTGGTTTATGGCATGGAGGCCGTCTTGCCCATTGAAGTTCAGATACCCTCTCTTCGGATTATGAAGGATGCAGGTTTGAGCGAAGATGACTGGATTCAGACCCGGCTTGATCAGTTGAACTTAATAGACGAAAAAAGACTCACTGCTATTTGTCATGGTCAGACATATCAAAAGCGGATGATCAAGGCATTTAAAAAGAAAGCCAGACGAAAAGAGTATCAAGTTGGGGACCTGGTTATCAAGCGCATTATTCTACCTCAAGGTGACCCCAGGGGCAAATGGACCCCTACTTACGAAGGGCCATTTGTGGTTAAGAACATTTTCTCAGGAGGAGCCATGCTTCTAACCACTATGGATGGTGACGACCTTCCTCACCCCGTCAATGCAGACATAGTGAAAAAATACTACGCATGATCAAAGACCCGCTAGGTCGACTGACCTAGGCAAAAATAAGGGCTTCCCGGCGAACCAAAAGGGTTCGGGCAAAAATAAGGGATGAAAATGAAAAAATCTGTACACCCGGCAAGTCGAAAACCTGAAAAGGCGGCTTGGGCAAAAAAGGGTATCCCGGTGGACTGAAAACTCGAAAGGGCGGTCCATGCAAAATTTAGGGATCAAAGCGTAACACTATGTCTCATTGGATCACCTTGCAATCAGACTTCGATACCGACTATCAAGCTCGGACGACACAAATCAATTTAATCTACCTTCAGCTAGTAGCAAAGTGATGAGATGCTCAAGAACATAAAGACAATAGCAGAGTTGGAACCCAGTGGGGTTATTCACATAGCTGTTTTGATTTCTTTTACACAAAATGTATAAACTATTTGTTCGGCTGCGTTCTCTTACTAGGACGTCAACCTCTTGTACAAAAACGCCTATTTACAGACCAAACTTCAAAATCAATACAATTCATTTTCAGAGAAATTTCAAACTGTTTTTTTCTTTATCTGTTTTGTTTTGCAAAGAACGTCCAATGTTCATTTTTGATATATGCATTTGACATTGATTATTGCTCATGAATATTTACATGTGAAACAAAATACCATTACTCGTAATATCGGAAACAGGGGCAAATAAGAATTGTCCAAACTGTACAGTTGCTTTGTCCACCAGGTACAAGCTAGATTCAGTTGAAGAATATGACCAAGGTACTTTCACTCCCTGCAGTGTAAGAAAAGACAGTAATGATAGCTCTCCCCAACTGAGACTTGCAATTGTGATTGAATCGGTAATATTCTCCCCAAGCAGAGTTTATTTACCATCAGCACTGAAAGGTCTTAATATTCCCCAGCGGAGTATAAGAATATTCCCAAGCGGAGTATAAGAATATTCCCCGGCAGAATACAAGATATCCCCAGTGGAGTTTGAAAATTTTCCCCAGCGCAGTCTGAAAAGCTTCCCCAGTAGAGCTTGGAGAATCATCCCCAGTAAACTTTGGAAGATTATCCCCAGCAAGTTCAAAGGATTATCCCCATAAGAGTCTAAAAGGTTATCCCCGGTGAAGTCACAACTGAAAGATCATCCCCGGCGGAGTTCTTTCCTTTCACAAACAAGAAGTCAATCCCCAACAGGATTCAGTATCACCAGCAACGGTAATTCATCCCCAGCAGAATTTATCGGTGGAATCCTCTACAGAGCATCTCTTCCCCACAGAGTAATCTCCTCATCATTTTATTCCCCAACAAAGTTATCCTCTCCTACAGGTTTATTCTCGCAATCATCTTCGTTCCCCATCCCCAACAGAAACAAGGAATTCAACTCTTTTCTCCAGCAGCTATCCGAGATTTATTTCCCCCAGCCAAAACATTACATTTCCATACATCATAATACATGTATATACGCATCATTACAACACGATCTCATTTATTTTGAGAACATCATTGTTTGATATATATCATGCATTGCATACGACTGACCTTTACCTTTCAGGAAGGATGCAGTTAAATTCTCAACTATGAAGCTTTTACCCAAGTCGAAGTACTGACCAGTTCTTAAATCTCAACTGAATTACTCTCGGTTGAATTACAGATAAGGTTCTAAATCTCGGCAATTTTCCTCCGTCGAAGTGTGGACGAGTTCTTAAATCTCAACAGAATTATCCTCGGTTGAATTACAGACAAGTCCTAGATCTCGATGAAGATGTTTCCCTCAGTCGAAGTACTGATCGGTTCTTAAATCTCAACTGAATTAGTCTCGGTTGAATTACAGATAAGGTTCTAAATCTCGGCAATTTTCCTCCGTCGAAGTGTGGACGAGTTCTTAAATCTCAACAAAATTATCCTCGGTTGAATTACAGACAAGTCCTAGATCTCGATGAAGATGTTTCCCTCAGTCGAAGTACTGACCGGTTCTTAAATCTCAACTGAATTAGTCTCGGTTGAATTACAGATAAGGTTCTAAGTCTCGGCAATTTTCCTCCGTCGAAGTGTGGACAAGTTCTTAAATCTCAACAGAATTATCCTCGGTTGAATTACAGATAAGTCCTAGATCTCGATGAAGATGTTTCCATCAGTTGAAGTACTGACCGGTTCTTAAATCTCAACTGAATTAGTCTCGGTTGACTTACAGATAAGGTTCTAAATCTCGACAATTTTCCTCCATCGAAGTGTGGACGAGTTCTTAAATCTCAACAGAATTATCCTCGGTTTAATTACAGACAAGTCCTAGATCTCGATGAAGATGTTTCCCTCAGTCGAAGTACTGACCGATTCTTAAATCTCAACTGAATTAGTCTCGGTTGAATTACAGATAAGGTTCTAAATATCGGAAATTCTCCTCAGTCGAAGTACTGACCGATTCTTAAATCTCAACTGAATTAGTCTCGGTTGAATTACATATAAGGTTCTAAATCTCGGCAATTCTCCTCAGTCGAAGTACTGTCCGGTTCTTAAATCTCAACTGAATTATCCTCGGTTGAATTACAGATAAGGTTCTAAATCTTGACAGATTTCCCCCAGTTGAATTACGTACAAGTTCTTAAAACTCACCAGAGATGCTCTCTCAATTGAAGTACAGGCAAGTTCCTAAAATCTCAACAAAGATCAGACTTCCCCAGCGGAATCTTCCATAAACAACAGGTATACAAGCTCTCGCTAAGGAATCTCTTATGCGATCGACACTCCTACAGATGGAATCTTTAAGCCCATCCTCCCGCCAACAATCTCCAGATGGCATCAGTAAGCCCATTCCTGACATCACAAGGCTGATACCACTTCATGCGAGTGCAAATTTATGGGCACTCTAGTGTTCAATCATCTTCCACCTTCGGATCATGAAAGGCTCCAGAGCCAATCTACATCCTCGGGTTTAAGAAGATTGAACAGGGGCATCTGTTGTACCCCAAAATTTTCCCTCCCATATTTCTCAAGACATTGTAAGAAAAATCTCCAAGGTGCTCAAGTTTACTCAAGAGTTGGTCAGACAAGTTATCTTCTAAGGCAGTCAACCCCAAATTAGGGTTTTGTGTTGCATCAAGATCCTTGAATCCAAATGACCCAAAGTGCTCCCCAATGTCCTAATATGTTATCAAGATCATCTATGCCAAATTTCAAGCCTTTCAGAGGAAGTTTGCTCAGTGAATTGCTCAAGGGTCCAAAAATCGACTGTGCTACGGCAAAAGTCAACTGTGACCTATAAACAGTCAAAATTCAAGATTGTTTGTCAACATTCTCATTTTGAAGGATATTTCATCATTTTATCAATGGTTGATCATGATTCATCAAGGATTGCTCAAAATTCATCAAGACTCAAAAGTTGCTAAATTAGGGTTTTGTAGGAAAAGTCAACTCAACTTTGACTAAGCATAACTCTCTCATACTTTATGAGAAATTACCCATACAAAGCTCATTTTGAAAAGTATGCAATTTCCTATAATCCATATTCATACCCCAAGATCAAAAAATGCACTCACAAGAAGTTATAAATTTGGACATTATAGGTCATTTTTGAAAGTCAACAAAAACACCTTTTTTTCCAAAACTTATAACTTCAGCATGGATTATCAAAATGAGATGAGACAAAAAGGGTTAGTTATAGGACATCTTAAGCTTTCTAAAAAGTCCAAGAACACCTCCAAAAGTTCAAATTTGAAGAAGTTATGCATTGTTGAAGTTAGACTTTTTTGCAAAATTGCCAAAAGTCAACTATCCCCAAAAATTCAAATTTTGTCAAATGGGTCCATTCTTTTCCACTTGATTTGAGTTTGCATCATTGCCCACGTGTCCTAGCTTCAGCCATGAGCCTATATTTTATTTTTATTATTTAATTTGATTTTTAATTGAATTTATTCATTTTAAATCAAATAAAATCATACAAAATCCAATACTTTGATAACATGAGATCTTTTGGCTATTTCACACTTGGATTACCATCATTAACATCATCAAATTCGAATCACACCAAATCATGTGCAAAAAGATTGAAATTTGACAAATTTGGAAGGTTTTAAAGAGGAGATCAAATCAAATTCATATGCATTGATATTGGAAGATTTAATCCATAATTTCTACCCTAATACACCACACAATACATAAGCAAGGGAGAGGAGACGAGATCAGGGTTGGAAACTTCATAGAGAGGCAGAACAAGATTTGAAAAAAGTTACAAAAAGCTTGAGATTGAAATCGTGTTTAGAGGTGTTTTCAAGGGCTGAGACCTGTCCCAATCGCTTCCTGGGCATTCACTCAAGCTAAATCAATCCAAAGCAAGATTTTTCAGACGTCCAAACGCGCTGTAAGTGTCACGAAACCCAACTTTGTTCTTGAAATCGAAACTCATCATTCTTGCATCTATAATGAAAACTAACTGCATATTTGTAATCCTCATAACATTTCCAAGCTATTTGCATCATTTAATTTCGTTTATATAACCTGTAATGCAAAACACCATAGCTAGGGTTCTTGGAGCTTTTTTGGGCGTTTTCTTTTCAGGAACAATTGACCATCAAGAAGGGTATGGTTAGGACCGGGAGGTTGAGACGAGCATGACCAAGCCCTTAAAATGCATTTTTGTGGCTCGTAGAAAATTTTGGAGGTGGACTGGCTTATAGCTACGGACTTTTGTCTGTTGGTATAGGTTTGAGATCTTTTAGCCACGGACGAGAGGTTGAAGATAATACGTGGCGTCCATCCATTGCGTCATTCAAATAGCACGCATTTTTTATAATTTTTCTGTCCATTGACTTGTTTTATTTTATCATATACTCTTTGTATTATATTAACAAACAAACCATCATGGCATAGTGGCAAGCGCGCATGTCCAAACTCCTTCAGGACCTGGGTTCGAATCCCAGGTCCGCCACTTTCTTATTAATTTTGCCTTTCAGGTGTTCCTGTGCATATATTGGCTTACAGCTCACCATGCATCCTCGTGCATCCAAGAGACAGATGGCCAATGGCCAGATCTGATGGTTGGGGATGGAAGGACCACCAAGGCATTGGTCAACGCATGCACACCAGATTCCAGGAAGTCCAAGAAGGTCAGCACATATTGGGCCACAAAATTGCCATTCATACTCCCAATTTCAGGTCCAACCCCTCTTCTCTTCTATTTATTTATTTTGTTTTAATTAATTGTTTTTATTATTTTTATTTAATTTCTAACCAATCAAAATTCTTTTTTCTTATTAAAATAAAATCACAAAAATATTTTTTTATATTTAATTAAACTTTGAATTTTTATTTTCCTTAATAAACACTAATTAATTAATTAAGGTTTTAATTCTAGAATAATTTTAACCTATTTTGTAAATAATTAAAATTAACTAGATATAATTAGGTTTTAATTATTAATTTAATTAATTTTATTTTCTTTCTTAAAATATCAAAAACCCAAAAAATAATTTATTTTTATTTTATTTATTTAATTTAATTTAGCAATTAATTTAGGATTAATTTGTTTCTTCATTTAAAAAACAACAAAAAAGACATGTTTTCTTCAAAAGGGTCAAAACCCTAAAATTCGCATTCGATCTAATTTCTCGCGCGTTATTTATTTTTTATCCAATAATGTACTTGCTCCCGGATTGTAATAATTAATAGGACTTTTAATTATTTTTATCTCTTTATTTTCAAAGGGTTTGTCTTTGGCGATGTAAATACCCGACGCCTTGTAATTTAAATTCCGCATTTTATCTTCCCGCAAATTATAACTGTTAGATGTTTGATAATAGGGTTTGCATGACAAGACTGAATGTTTTAACCTAAAATAAAATTAGATCACCATTAACATGTACAAAGACAAAAAAATAACTGAAAACAACACATTCGCACATGCGCACTCTTAGGGTACACTCCCACTTGGTTGCCATCGTAAGCGGTCATTGAGTATAGGTCGCTTTAGAGGTTTCCCTCTTGTCTAAAAGATCATTGTCGCCTCGAAATGGTTGCCTCGGATATTGTTGCCTCAAACAAATGATCTAAGACATTAGGGTTACCGCTAAGGCGTCCTAACATTGCTTTAGTGACCGTATGTCCCTTTCGAATTGACCCTTAAACTCCAACGACGGTGCTACCTACTTATTAATAGTGGGATAGCATTGTCTCAAGGAAATTAGCATAGAACAATTCCTCTTTCGAGTAGGTAGATGGTTCTTAGATACTTGCTCTTTCAAAAAACAAAATCTTTTTCACACTTACACTTTTCGAACAAGGTTTTCAAAAACACTTCATACGCTCTTGAGGACAGAAGCTTTAAATCGAAGTTTTCAAAACAAAAACTTTTTCAAACCTCCAAGCACAAAGAAAGCAATTTTGAAAATAATTGAGCAAGTACCTAAGAGCCCGTGGATAACCACAGATATAAAGGGTGCTAATACCTTCCCTTTCTATAATCTACCCCCCGTACTTAGAAATATCTCAAAAAAGGAATTTTTCTGTGCTTTTTTCCTTTCCTTGTTGGATAAAATAAAATTCGGTGGTGACTCTTGCTTACCGCGACATTTTTCAAACACAAACACAAAACGCAAACCAGCATTCCAAAAACAGTCAGTTCTTCCCACCGTATCACACATAGGTTAGTCTTATATGAGAATGTTGAATTGTATAAGGAAAAGACAAAGAGGTGGCATGATGGTAAATTCCAGAAGAGGGAATTGGTAGAAGGTCAACATGTTCTTTGGTTCAACTCTAGGCTTAAGCCTTTTCCTAGAAAACTTAAGTCTAGGTGGTCTAACCCCTTCAAATTGATTAAAATTTATCCTCATGGGGAAATTGACCTATTGAATGAAGGAACAAGTGAAGAGTTTAAGGTGAATGTACAAACAGTAAAGGCCTATCTTGGTGAATCCTTGGACAATACAAGGGCCACTTTAGATTTACATGAATCTTCTTGACTTTTGTTGTAGTCAGGCTATAAGACTATAAAATAGCGCTACTGGGAGGCAGCCCAACTTAATTATTATTTTTAGTTTTGTTGTACCCCAAAATTTTCCCTCCCATATTTCTCAATACATGTCAAGTGAGGTCCTCAAATTGCTCAAGGAGGTCCAAGAGTTGACCAGAAAAATTCTCTCCTAAGGCAGTCTACCTCAAATTAGGGTTTCATTTTGCACCAAGAGGCTTGAGTCCAAAGGATCCCAAATGGTCACAATTGTCCTAATATGTTCTCAAGATCAACCATGTTAAGTTTCAAGCCTTATAGAGGAAGTTTGCTCAGTCAATTGCTCAAATACCTAGAAATCGATTATGCTAGGTCAAAAGTCAACTGTGGCCCACATACAGTCAAACTTCAATATTTTTGGTAAACATACTCATTTTGAAGTATTATCCATCATTTGATCAAGGTTTGATCATGTTTCCACAAGGATTGCTCACAATTCATTAAAACCCAAAAGTTGCTAAATTAGGGTTTTGTAGGAAAAGTTAACTAAACTTTGACCAAGCACAACTTTCTCATACTTTATCAGAAATGACCCATCTAAATCTCATTTTGAGCAGGATGCAATTCCCTACAATTCATCTTCATATCCCATATTCAAAATATTCACTCACAAGAAGATATGAATTTGGACATTATAGGTCATTTTGAAAAGTCAACAAAAACACCTTTTGGGTCATAGCTTCATACATGAACATGTAAAACTCAATTGAGATAAGACCAAAAGGGTTGATTAGAGTACATCCTAATATTTCTAAAAAGTCCAAGAACGCCTCTCTAGGGTCAAAATTGAGAGAGTTATGCATTGGCCAAGTTGACCTTTTTTGCAAAATTGCCAAAAGTCAAACATGCTCAAATTTGCATCTTTTGCCAAATGGGCCCAACTTTTTATGCTTGCATCTCATTCCTAACATAGTCCACGACCTATGGGACCCTCCATGCTTTATTTATTCATTTATTTAATTTATTTTGATTTTTATTCATTTAAAATTCAAATAAAATCAAATAAATCCTAATAAATTATATATTGTATTTTAGGGATGATTTGTGCATTGAAAAAAGATCTTATAGGCTGTCAAATGAAGATCAAATCATGCAAGGCCAATTTGTTTGAAAAAGATTGGATTTGAGCCAAATTTGGAAGGTTTACATATGCCATGAAAACAAAATCAAATCTTGAAAAACTTCCAAAGATGTGATCAGTTTTATAACCCTAATACATTCTCTAATATATATATGGAACCTTTCCAAAGCGAGCACAAGGGTTAAGCATCCGTGCAGAGGTGAAAGAAAAACTCAAAAATTGCAAGAAAAGTGGTGATCCAATTTCTTTGTTAGAGGTCAATTCGTGCCATTCTCAGGTTGCCAATAGGTTGCTGGACATTCCAGGAGCATTTTCCAATCAGATTCAAGCCTTTCCACGCCTGGAATTGCAAGATAGAGGTATCACAATATGCCTCCAAATTCAAATTCAGTTTCATTGATTCACTCACCCATTGCATATTCTAATGATATATTCGTGTTTGTCTTTGAGTTTGCAAGCTTTTGATACCATTTAATTGTATTTTTAACACTTGTATGAACATCTGCCATAGTTAGGGTTTGCTTTGTTGTTTTGGGGCTTTCAAATGCAGGAACAATTGGCCCCAATGAAGGATACCACTGTGATCAGAGGGTCAAACCCAATTGATCCATGGTCTTGAATCTTATTTATATTGCTTGTATGCAATTTTTGAAATGCACAGGGTTATAGCTATAACACCATGTCCGTGGGTAAAGGTGTATAGACTAAAGCGACGGCGGGGAGGAAGAAGATGGAGGCGTGCACCCCCTGGTTGGGCAGTTTGAAATTCCGCGCATTTTTCATACTTAACCATAGTGCTTGATATTTTTTGTATTATTATTATATATACAAGTAACACATGCAGCTCAGATGGTAAGCATGTCTTAGAAAATGCCTAAGGACCTAGGTTCGATCCCCAGGTCCCATTTTTGCTTCATGTTATTTTTCAATAAAGGATCAGGTATGCACCACGTCCAAGCATCCACCAAGCAACTCAAGATTTGTCTGTCTCATTCATCAACGCCCCAGATCCAAGGCTTCTCCCTTAAAGGTCCATCATGCGCCTCCAGTCAATGTGTGCACTGGATCCAACGAAGTCAAACAGGCCTTAGCCTTTTTGGGCCCAGAATTTAAGTTTTCACCCCCCCAATTACTAATCAGCATCAGGCCCATTACTAATCCTTTTTATATTTCTTTTCTTTATTTCTTTTTATTCTTTTAATTTTCTTTATTCATTTAATTTACAAAATAATTAATTTTTCACAAAAATATAAAATCAAGAATTCACAAAAAAATTAGAATTAGTTTTTTTTATCTAATTTAATTTAATTTAATTTAATTTAGGGCAACTTTAATTTGTTTCTCACAATTAAAATCAACTAGAAAATTAGGTTTAATTCTTTGATTTAATTGTTTCCCTTTTGAAAATAAAATAAAAATACAAAAAAATAGGTTAATTTAATTATTTTTCTTAATTAAAATTAATTAGTAATTAGGTTCTTTTTTTAATTCAATTAAGCCTTATTTTCTCAAATAACAAAAACGACAAAAAATGATTTTTCTTTAATCAATTACAATTAGGTTTAGTCAAGGGTCAAAATCCTAATCGCCTCGCATTTAATTCATCGCGCGTGTTTTTTTATTTACAATATTGATGTAACTGTTCACGGTATGTAATAGTTTAATCTAGGACTTTCTTTTATTTATCGTCTTTTACGGTTTCTTTTTGGCTATGTAATTAATCCCCTTCCCCGAAGCCTTGTAATAGCGTTGATTTACTTTCTCGCCCTTTAATTCTCGCAAATATTTGACTGTTTAGATGTATGCTAATAGGATTGTATGACAAGAATGCATGACAACTTAATCCAGTTGAAAACCCTAATGTGCAAAGATAAATAATTGAAACAAATCACTCGCACATATCACTCTTAGGGTATACTCTCATTTTGGTTGCCTTCGATAAACGATCATTAAGTATAGGGTGTCTTAGTGGTTGCCCTCCTGTCTAACAAAGACCAAATGTCCCATTCGAATGTTGCCTCGAATATGATCTTAAGACTCTAGGGTAATTACTAAGGTGTCTTAACATTGCTTTAGTGATCGTACGTCCCTTTCGAATTAACCCTTACAACTCCAACGACGGTGCTACCTACTTCTCAATAGTAGGATAACGCTGTCTAAAGGAAATGAGAATAGAAACGATCTTTTTTTTCCCGAGTAGGTAGATGCTAGTAGGTACTTTCTCAAATCAAACTTTTCACACTCACACTTTTCAAACAAATTTTCAAAATAACTTCGTCACACCCTTGAGGACTGATACAAGGGTTATCACGAAGTCAAACTTTTCAAAAATAAAGCGCATACACAAGCAATTTTTAAAAGATGAGCAAGTACCTAAGAGCCCATGGAAAACCATGGATAGAAAGGATGCTAATACCTTCCCTTTCTATAATCTACCCCCGTACTCAAAATCTCGAAAAATGATTTTTCTGTACTTTTTTCCTTTCCGGTTGGATGAAATAAAAGCCGGTGGCGACTCTTGCTTACCGCGACATTTTGCAAACACAAAAACGCAAAATGCACACCAACATTTCAAAACAGTCGGTTCTGCCACCGTATCACAAGTTTGTTTTAATTTTTAGATGATTTGATTGATGAGGAAAAAGTGGGAAATGTCATTGACAAGTGTTATTGTGCCTGTATGCTAAGGGCTAACCATGAAAAGGGAAGCAATTATTGTCCCTTTGAATTCATAGAAAATCAGGAAAAAAAAGGCAGTTTTGCTTTAATTAGAAACATGTGAATAAGACAAATAAACGTAGGAGAGAGAAATAGATACCACATGTAACACCATTTTAAACCCCACATAAAATTTACGAATAAATTAATCGAAATCGCCACACAAGGGCGCCACACATCATAGAAACATAAATCAATCATGCTCCGTAACACTTATTGCAACAATGTTATTCCTTACAATGCGCATTCATGATATTTATGAAAATTTAATAATCAATTAAAACACCACAGTGGAATCATCATCAAATAAATATTTTCAACTTTCAAACTCCTAACATTTAGTCTCATAAAATAGTAGAAATGAAACTAGTTCGACAATAAAAATCTCCCCTTTCAACCCTCCATATCCTTCAACTATGAAGAAACTCCATTATCCCAAACACTCAAACCTTAATTTTACAATGAAGCCCAAATCCCATACCAAGGAAAAGTCACAAATCAAGCCCAAGCCTAAGTCCCCTCCCAAGAAAGTTCCAGTCAAGTCAGCTAAGGTGCAGACAATTGTCACGATAGAAGTTGACTCTGAGGCACTAAAGACTGCTAAAAACACAACCCTGCCAGAGCCTGTCTAGAAGGAGGCTAGGAAGAAGAAAAATTAGGATCATGTGAGGAAAATCAGTAGGCTAAATGCCTAGAAGGTAATAAAGGCAAACACTAGCGTGCCCCATTCCATCTGCTGACAGTGAGGACATTATCTTTACTCTAAGTCTGGGGGAGTGGTGACTTGTGTCCCGACCCTACCCATTAACCCACCAATCATATCATATGATTTTTCTGCTAGTTTAATTAAGTTCTTGTTAATTTCTGTTTTTATTATATTGTTGTTGTCTGGTTGCTTGCAGCCATTTGCTTTTAGGATTAGTGAAACTCTTTGTTGTTTTGGTTTAATTAGTGTTATTTCATTTAGTTGCTAAAAATAATAATATATCATAATAAAAATAGAGAAAACAAATTGATTTTAATCCCTATAAGACAGAAAACTCTAGGAGACTTAGAGAAAATCTATTGCGATGGTGACGATATTAGAAACAAGGTCTTGATTTCTAATCAATTGCACCTTCTTGTGTATCTGATCATCCCCATCGCGCCTCTAGTAGTCAGAAAAGTATGAAGCTTCTTGACTAGTATGAATTATTTTAGATTATGGAATAAGAGTTCACTGTAGGATTTAGTTAGGGGAGATTAACACTATTGTTAAGGACTTAGTACATTAGACACATTGCATATGTTAATAAGCACACCAAAGTGTGTAAATGAAGTAAGACAAAAGTGCACTTCATTATAAGCTCATGCGCCCGAAACTGGAGGAGCAAATATTTATAATAAGTTCTTGTTCCCATGTTTAGAGGAACAATTCTTGTGCCCGAAGCTAGAGGAATAATAGTTGTCTTCACCATTTGTAATAGGTTAAACTCATTACAAGTGAGATCATGTCAGGTGAAAAGGTGGGGCATCTACAAACTTTATTTTTTTTAATAAATCTATGTGTGTTCTTAAGTACAAAATTCTGAAAATAGAAAGTCAAAACTCCCTGCTGAAACTAAAAAATGAAATCTTGGACCATAGGATAAGGAAACAAAAGTTAAATTTAGGTTAGCTATATTGACTGAAGAGTATTGGCGTGACAGAGTGCATCAGTGATACACATAACACACACACACACACTTATGATTATGCATTAGGGTTAAGTTGCACCAATTTTTTTGAAACAAATCCCTTGTGATGATTTCCTAGTTGATGGTGAATTAGTCATGCTTGAAAAGGTGTTTGCTTGGAAGGAAGTTTCTTTGTCGTTACCTGTCGCATTACCTGAGGACATGTAATGATTCAAGTTTGAGGGTGTGTTAACCCGCATTTTATGAGTTAATACATACCTTAATCTTTTTCTTATTATTAGTTAATTTTCTTTTTAGTTGATGTTTTATTGCATTTTAGGTGTTTTTATAGTAATTAGCTTGGAGCACAATAGGTGCTCCCTTTTGTTGTTTTGATGTGTTTTGTGCTTGATTTAAGGTTAACTTTGTCGAGCTGGGAAAGACTATAGTAGACAACGCCTGAGAATGCAAATGTTATAGTTGATGCATTGAGTTGGAAGATTTTGCATATGTCAACATTGATAACTTTTGTGTGTGCTGGTAATTTGACTAGCTCCCATGTGTTGTTTCTTTTGATTACTTGTAACTCTTCGACCATAACTGACTTTCACTATTTATTCTTTAAAGCCTCGCTATAGTTAATTTGTGTAACACATGCAAGTAAAGAAAAATGAACTAATTCTCCATATGGTGTGACTTCATCATCACCGGTCACTTTATAGTCTTAAAGTCTTGTTGGAAGAAATCTAGTTCTTTGAGGTCTTTGGCTTGTGCTACCCACACCCTCTTTCACTTCGATTTTATTATCAATGTCAACAACTACTTCAACTTCGACTTCGACTGGAATATCGGTAATTGCTTCGACTTCGACCTTATTACTTGCTTCATCAAAGCCATAACATATAAATGTCTTATCAATTGCATCACCAGAATTCCAATCCCAAGAAGAATTTTCATCAATCACAATATCTCGACTCATTACGATCTTCTTGTTGATTGGATTGAACATCAAGTATGCTATAGTTTTATGATATCCTACAAAAATCATAGGTTCACTCTTATCATCAAGATTCCTTCTTCTCGCATCAGGAACATGCTTGTAACAAATATAGCCAAAACACCTTCAGATGACTCATTGATGGTTGTTTGCCACTCCAAACTTCTTCAGGAACCTTGTTCTTCAACTTCTTGGTAGGACACAGATGACTTCTCAACAACTGTACCAATAGTGTTGAAGTAATAAAATAAGATTGTATCCACAGGGACTGCTATTTAACAAAATAATAGTTTTGGAATGTTTAGAAAGTAATAATGGGGGGGGGGGGGGGGTCGAGTTTGCTTGTGAAAAAAATAAAATTTGTTTTGACAATAATGAGAAAGTGGCCAGGTTTTGCCTAGAATCCCTTATTTCTCGTCTATTGATATCTAATGCATTACACGAATAAAACATTTTTATATTTCCACAACGAATTAACAAGCCCGATATACCCAATACCTTGGTGTATAGCTCATTAATTTATACTAGAGGTCTCCTATCCCTATTTAACCGACATAAGGGAAATCAGGCGATGATATAGTTCGTTAATTCTAATGCAACTACTAGAGGTCTCCTATCCCTATTCAACCGGTGTAAGTAGAATAATTTCCCTAGTTCATACGCACAGGCTAAGGGTCAGTAATCCATATACGTTAATGATCATATTAACATATTATCTCAAATAATATGCATTAAGCAAAAGAGGCAATTAAATAGAAATATAAATAAGATTAATCATGTAATATCAAATTAGACATATGTCCCAACATGTTCAAAATAAGTTCATCATACAAAACCTAACTTATGAATGTTTAGCTACTCATACTGATACAATTAAAATACCAAATAATAATATGAAGGTTGCATGATAAAATCCTTGAAGATTTGGCCTTCAATGCTCTCCAAATCCCACTTCCAGTACTACATTTTGTCACTGATAGTCAAAATTTGCAGAGTCCTTAAAAAGATGCCAAAACTCCCCTTTTAAAGCCTTTAGAAACAACCAGAGTGCGTTAGAAATTGCCCTGGAAAAGGGCCCGTCACATACGTCATGGATATCATCGCACGTGCGATGCAACTTTTCCATCTCTATCAGGCACACGATGGCCAGCGGGATTATTCAAGTAACTTTTCCCCTTTTTTGCTCATTTTTGCATCATTCTTTGGCCATTATACTTAATATTTGCTCATCGTTGACTTTTTTTATCTGATTCTTCGACGAAATATATGCAATGACAGAGTGCCATCACAACCCCAAACTTAATCTATTGCTTGTCCTCAATTAACTTGTCGGCAACTGCACATTTCAAACAGAAAAACAACTTGCAATAATAACAAATGAATATCACCATTTAATACTTGTTTTACCTGATCATCATTCTAGTTCCCTACTTCAATTGAGCAAAATTGGAAAAGTTCTTCTAACATAACAAGTACTCAACTTGTCTCTCATCTCACTAATTCACTCGTATTGAAAGGGTAATCACACAATCAACGTACAAAAGTATTTTATCATAAGTTTGTAAAATTGCTAACAAAATCAATCAAAGTAATCCCAACACACACTTTTAGAGGGCTTTTAAGATTGTAATGGGATTATGTTAATGTAGTATAGTTTGGGAGAATAAACTTAAACCATTAGAGTTAGGTACCTAATTTTCCTTATGTTATCACGTTTCTTGTCATATCAACTATTTCTTCTCTAATTGGTGCTAGAGATTATATTTTTATTGGTCCTTATTGAAGCAATTCGAAAAATTATACTTAATGAAGTGATGAAAGAATGCATGTGAGCAAAAATTGAGAAAAAGGAACTTGCACATGGACGAGGTTTGATAAGTTGAAGTTATTTTTATGTGGGTGACGAGTACCGAACAATAGGATTAACATCGTACAATTCAAATACTATAAACTTGACGAGAAATGAAGCTTAACGAGTCGTCTCTCAACGCAAAAGTTTTCTTATAAAAATGGTGCAGTAAAACGAGGTTCACACTTATTAAGTTTTTTGTGCAAGTCTTTAGATAGTTGGTCTAACAACCAACAATCTAAATACTCGAAATTTATTATGAAAATGTTTTAAAAAGTCAACTCGACATTGGATCGAGGTTTGAAACTTTATTATGAAAGTGGCATAATAAAAAGAGAAAAGGTCGATTGCAATTGAAAAAGCAAACTCGACTTATCGAATTTGTTAGGGGCTTGGTATATGGACCAAGCATGCATGGGGTGGTTGATTGCGATTGCTGAAGCACACTCGACTTATCAAATTAGTTATGAGCTTGATATATGGACCAAGAATGCAGGGGTTTGATTTATTTCATGCAATGACAAGATATAAGCAAGCAAGCAAAATAAAGGAAAGCGATAAAATTATGGTACATCACATGGGACTGGGGGTAGACCTTTCCAAATGGGGAGGGATAATGATAAGCAAGGGAAACACAAGTCCATACAAAGTGGCTCACACAGGTACATTTATGATCAATGAAATGATAACACAATAAAATCAAAATTATACTACAAGTGTACTAGCAAACTGGGATAGTCTTCTAGACGATTAATTGGAACAATTAATCAACTAGGTCTCACTGTAAGAAAATTCAGGAGTAAGCTGTGAATGTGTGCAAATGCGAGTATGATGGTGGTGAACAATTAAAAAGTAACAAAACACAATCAAGATGAAAGCGATAAAGTTATTACATCACACGAAAATGTAGATACACTTTTTAAATTGGGATGAGATCAAACAAACAATCACACAAGCAAGCATAATATAATTCAAACAATACACACAAGATAGAAATAACTAAGTCTAACAACAAAATGATAAGAGATTATTTTTTTGAATTCTTATTAAGAAAAGGACTATGATTTGATTATGGTATTATTTTTAACTAACTAATTAAAATGGATTTAATTAATTAATTAAATCAATTAAAAATCGACTAACATCATCAATTAAATTTAATTAAATAACAATATAGTTAAAACTTAATTAAAATGATTAACTAATTTAAGTCAAGAAATAGGTTTGGAAATTCTAAGATGGAGGTGCAGAGTTAAGAAACGAATGAAATGATAAAAGGAAACTGGGCTAAAAGCTAAAGCCCAATAGTAACCTTCTTCCGGGTAAATCACGATGATGAAGAATTGCGTGGAAGGAGAACGATTTTTTTTTGTAAACAGATGATGTATATTTTTTTCTGCTACGGTAACATGATACCAGAAAAAAATGTGAATACTATGTATTTCTTATTGTTTTGGTATAGTGTAAAAAGTAAGATGTGAATAATAAAGCCCCTTTTTATATATTTTTTCTTTTGTAAATCTAAAAAAGAAAACAAATTAAAATGTTAACAATTTATTCAATAATAAAAAAAAAGGTTAATTTTAACTTTAAAAAAAAAAGTAAAATTCAAGAGATAAACAAATTAATTATTTTTTTATTTTTTAAAAATGATAGGAGAATGCATGATTCAATCTAAAAATGCAATATGCAAATGAATGACTATGACTAAAATGCAAATGTATGTTAGGGACTAGTGCAATGTACTAAACAAAAATGTTAAGATCAAATGAAACAATTAGAATATGTTAATGCAGATGAATTAACGACTGAAAATTTAGGGTGTGATAGCTACTCCTATTTAATTATTTTTTAGTATGATAATGTGAATGACTTTAATCTTTTTGATATCAATGGTAGAAGATATTTAAATACAATCATACTAAAATTTTGCCCCGCAATGCAATGATATGATATGCTATGAAAACAGAAGGTAAACTTTGGGGATTAATGTAATGATTGTAAAGGAATTCCAATGGAAAAACTTGCTGGGAAAGAGCAATGGTGCCAACAAAACGTCCTCAACTAGTGTGTTGATTCAAAACCAAAAGACAAATAACATCAACTAATGTACTGATGCAAATAAGCAAGGATGGCAAACATCGACTAATGTACCAATGAAGAGAAACAAAAGATGAAAAACATCAGCTAATATACTGATGAAGGAAGACGACGAATGACCGACATTAGCTAATGTACCGATGAAGAAAAATAAAAGATGACAAACACCAGCTAATGTATTGATGAAGGAAGGAGAAGAATGATCGACATTAGCTAATGTACTAATGAGGAGAAACAAAAGATGACAAACATCAGCTAATATACCGATGAAGGAAGAAGAAGAATGTCTGACATTAGCTAATATACTAATGAGGGAAACAAGAAATGATAAACATCAGCTAGTATACTGATGAATGAGAAGAGAGAAATGAATCATCATCTGATTTACTGATGAAGAAATACCTACATCGGCTAATGTACTGATGAAGAGAAACGAAAGATGACATACATCAGCTAATGTACTGATGACGGAAAACAAAGAATGACATACATAAGCTAATGTACTGATGAGGGAAAACAAAAAATGAAAAGCATCAGCTAGTGTACTTATGAATGAAGAAAAAGAATTACCGACATTAGCTAATGTACTAATGAGGGAAAACAAGAAATGACAAGCACCAACTAGTGTATTAATGAATGAGAAGTGAGAAATGAATCATTAGCTAATGTACTGATGAAGAAAGAAAAAGAAATACATATATCAGCTAATGTACTGATGAAGAGAAACGAAAGATGACCTACATCAGCTAATGTACTGATGAGGGGAAATAAAGAACGACCTACATCAGCTAACGTATTGATGAGGGAAAACAAAAAATGATAAGCATCAGCTAGTGTACTAATGAATGATAAGCGAGAAATGAATCATCAGCTAATGTACTGATGAAAAAAGACAAAGAAAGACCTACATCAACTAATGTACTGATGAAGAGAAATGAAAGATGACCTACATGAGCTAATGTAATGATGAGAGAAAACAAAGAATGACCTACATCAACTAATGTACTGATGAGGGAAAACAAAAAATGACAAGCATTAGCTAGTGTACTGATGAAGATAAACAAACAAAGGCATGTATTAGCTAATGTACGTATGAGGAAAGACAAACGAAAGGCCTACATCAGCTAATGTACTGATGAAGAAGACAACGAACGACCTACATCAGCTAATGTTGTGATGAGGAGAAACAAAGAAATGCCTACATCAGCTAATATACTGATGAGAAGAAACAAAGAAAGGCCTACATTAGCTAATATACTAATGAGGAGAAACAATGAATGACCTGCAACAGCTAATGTATTGATGGGGAGAAACAAATAAAGGCCTACCTCCGCTAATGTACTGATAAGGAGAAACAAACAAAGGTCTGCATCAACTAATGTACTGATGAGGTAAGACAAATGAAAGGCCTACATCAACTAATGTACTGATGAGGAAGACAACGAACAATCTACATCAGCTAATTTACTGATGAGGAGAAATAAAGAAACGCCTACACCAACTAATGTATTGATGAGGAGAAACAAAGAAAGGCTTATTTCAGCTAATGTACTGATGAGGGAAAACAAAGAAAGACAACTAACACCAACCAATGTATTGATGAAAGCGAGATAACTAATGTCAACTAATGTATTGACGAATTTCTGAAGGAAAACAAAATATTAACTTCAACCAATGGGCCGACAAAAATTAACAAGAAAAGACTGATCTCAAATTGATTTGTTGGGGATTATTACGGACTTCCATGAGTGGTCATCGAATCCATTTATGCTTTGTGTTGATACATGAGATGCCTTTGTTGTTTTTTTAGCATATTGATGCACATGAAATGATGAGTGGTGATTGATAATGCATGTAATGGTTTTAAGACAGTGGCCAGTGGGCATTGTATTTTTGTATGTAAGGCAAAGGTTGGTTTTCAGTGGAAAAGGTCGAGCAAAGTTTGATTTTTTTATTGTTTATGAAATGGGTGTATGCCCCATGGATAGTATGAATTGTTTGATGCGTGATTGATGAACGCAAGCAAATATGACCGAGGATTATGGTCTGAATGTTTCAACGAGTGCCCATGTGTAGGGTAACAAACGGTTAAAAATGAGAAAGGTTCTTGTAAAGATTTTGTGAATGGAAAATGGTCCTTTGGTAGGATATTGCAAGCATGATTTCCCGACACCCTTTGTGAGCTCGGAATTGTTGACATGATCTGATATGGAGAGGTTTTGGCCTTGTCTTTCCCCAAGTTGCTGAGTCCTTGATGAAAATTGTGTCAACAAGGGTTTAGAAACCAACTAATGATCTTGAAATGGCACGCCCCAGTGTTTGGAACTTTAAAATGGATTGCCCCTAGTTAACTGATCTTTGGAATGGTTTACCAGGTCCTGAAGATATTTGCTCCTGATGGGAGCACTTGCGAATGATCAAGCTCCTTAACCAATTTCACATGCTGTGAAATGTCCTTAGTATCAAGTACTGAATTGCAGATGAAATTTTTTATTGTGAAATAGTAATTTTAATGCGATGATTATGCAAACTTTTTGAAATCGAATCATTTATTGAAATCAAATTATGATATATAATGGGTAAATCTTGATGAGGATGCAAAGATAATTTTGAAATTTAAGATGTGAAACGATGTGATAACATGGTATCAACACAATTGATTAGCAAACATTTAGGAGTCAGGTTAATGTAACCTTGCTGAAGTATGCTTTCAAAGTAAACCTTGCTTCAATTAGGTATTTTGAATGTTGTAACATGGTCTATTTCATGGTTTATGAAACAAAGAATATAGGCTCAAATTTTGATTTTAACCCACCCTATTTTTCGTGATGATCTCCAGTCCTATGTTCAGTTAATTGACCCACAGATTTAACTTCCAAGAGGAATTATAAATGACGACGTGGTGGCTTGAGAACCAATGCTATTTGAGGTGACACACACCTATTCTTCTATGGAAGTCACACAAGCTTGTTCTTGCTTTGATTTTGGTAATATTTCTTTGATTTTGTTTTTGTTGTTTTGTATCCCTAACTTTTTCCTAGACTGCTTCTTTTGAGCTTCCAATCCAGCGAGATGCCCTAATTTTTGCCTATCATTTGAGGTTTTCGACTTAGTGGGATTTTATTTGATTATAATTTTTTTTTGGAATAACTTATGTGGCATTTGTTCTTTTGATTTGAAATTTTGAGGATTGTGACTACCATATTGATGGTTCAAGAGAAACAACCCTTGTAAGCTTTGGATTTCCATTACTTCTTCGACATTTTGTACGAAGAGAGGACGCGGTTGAACCTATTAGAAGGTATTTGGAATGATCCATGGAAGATGGAATGATTATCATGGAATTCGAATGCATTAGTCGCTTTAACTGAACAAATACCTTGTCCCAGGTTGAGATTAAGGGTTTTATTTTCATGCAGAAAGAAACTCCTACTTATAGGCTCGAAGGGATTGACGAGGGACTATATTCCTCATATCTCCATTATACTTCATATTTTCTCATATTTAACTTGTATTTCTCCGATTCTTCGATAAATATATGCAATGATAGAGTGTCATCGGACATCAGTTTAAAATATAAACAACAATGATGATTGCTTCACCCCATAAGAATTTTGGCAGATTCTTCTGCTTCAACATGCATCTCGCCATATCCAATATGGTCCTATTTCTTCTTTCTGCTATTCCATTATGTTGAGGTGTATAAGAAGCAGTTACCTCATGATCAATATCATGTTTTGCACATAATTCTTCAAAAATCTTGGATGTATATTCACCACTTCCATTTGTACACAAAACTTTGATATTTTTTTCACTCTGGTTTTGGACAAGCATCTTGAATCTCTTAAATATTTCGAATACTTTGTCCTTTCGCTTGATCAGATAGATCCAAAGCTTTCTATTATACTCATAGACAAATGAAACAAAATACATGTTTCCACCAATGATATGCTCCTCAAAAAGGCCACATACATCTGAATGTACAAATTCGAGTATGCAAGAGGATCTCATTGGCATAGTTGAAACAAAATACTTTATGGATTGCTTCCCTACTAAGCAACTTTCACAGAGTTTGTCAGGCATCATAAGACTTGGTATACTTGTTAACATTTCTTGAGTGATAAGTTGATTGAACGAACTAAAGTTCATATGGCTAAACCTCAAATGCCACAACCAACTATTCTTGTGGTTGACAACTGTTTTCAGACATCGTACCTCATTCAAACTGATCATGGTCTTAAATATCCTATTTTTCGATAGAGGAGATCTCAAGACCAAATTATTCCGAGAGTCAAACAATTCCGAGGCTTGATATTTCATAACCACTAAGAAACCTTTTTCGACCAGTTGTCCAACACTTAGCAGATTGTACTTTATTTCAGGTACACATAGTACATCTTGGATCATAGCTTTCTCTCTATTACTCATTTGAATAAGTATGTCGCCAACACCTTCTTCTTGCAACGAGCTATTATCAGTAAGTTTGACCTTGCTCTTCTTCAACTGGTCAAAATCTGCTCACCACACTTTTCAACTAGTCATGTGATTCGAGCAGCCCAAGTAGAGGAATCGGATATTGGAATTCACATGATCATCTACAACTGCAGCCATAACCACCATATCTTCATAATCATCTAAGTCTTGGTGTGTAAGGTTTGCTCATCCGTCCTTTCCTTTTCTTGCTCCATTGTCTTTCCTGTACCAATAATTCTTGTCCAAGTGACCCCATTTTTCAGTTATAACACAACACACTTTCTCTTCTTTGTCTTTCTGGTAGGAATTTCCTTCTCCTCTTTTCAAGGATTCAGAAGCCCTATCACCGACTTTATGCTTTTGAGGGTTCGACCAAGACTTCTTGCTCTAAGGCTTGTCTCTTTTGCCTTTGAACTTGTTGGAACCACCATGCTTCTTCCATGCCTGAGCTTGCAGTGCTTGTATCAAATCTTAAACCCCTCTTCTTTCGAAAAACGCGCCTCCAACGAACCAACCAAATCTTCTAGTTTTACGGTTTCAAGATTGTCAAATTCTTGAATAGCTACAATAACGCGATCAAAGTGAGAGTTTAATGTATGCATTACCTTCTCAACAATCATCTTATCAATTAGGATTTCACCAAAATCCTTCATGAGATGGACGAGATTTTGCATATTCGACACATAGCCTACAATATTTTCATCTTCTCCCATTTGCACCAATTCATACTGCCGTCGTAAAGTATGCAATTTGACGACTTTGACTTTCTCACCTCATTCATAGTACTTGACAAAAATATCCCATGCCTCCTTCGCCGATTCAACATGAGAGATTTTGTCGAAATTCGCTAAATCTACTGCCGATCGACTGTAATACGCAACCATGCAATCTTTATTCTTTGCCTCCTTGTGTGTAGTTTTCTGCACATCACTTGCATCCCGAACAAGCTCAGAAATACCGTTTTCGACCACTTATAGGATTTCATGAAAATCGAACAATGACTTCATCTACTTGTTCCTTCTGTTCTAATTTTTATCGTCAAGAATTAAAAGAAAATTCAGACTGCCATTAGTTGTTAAAAATGGCTAGTAAGTTTCTCAAAAGAGTTAGTCATTAACGAAGTATAACATTACTTTATACCAAAAATATAGTTACAAATAAATATTTTTTATAGTAATTTTAACGAGAACTTAAATACAATTTTATGGGTTATTTTTATTATTTGTTAATAAAAAATAAAAAATATATAATTTTCTCTTTTATATATATATATATATATATATATATATATATATATATATATATATATATATATATATATATATATATATATATATATATATATATATATATATATATATATATATATATATATATATATATATATATATATATATTGCATCATTATTGTAAAATGATTTTACATATCCAACCAATTAAAACTCTTACATTTATCATATCATTTAAGTGTATCTCCAATTGATTGACAATGTAAAAATATTTTACATTATCAATACACACATATATATATATATATATATATATATATATATATATATATATATATATATATATATATATATATATATATATATATATATATATATATATATATATATATATATATATATATATATATATATATATATATATATATATATATATATATAATCTTAATTTTACTATTTAAGAATAAATTTATTTAGTTCTCAAGTTCTATTATTTAATTTTAGATTTCAGTTTGGTCCCTTATATAATAAACATTTCAAATAAGTCTCTTAATAATATTTTATTAATTTGCCTGTGAAAACATTAAGTTGACTGATGTGACATGATAATAAAGATTAGTATATCTATTTGTGACTCAACATATGTTTTAAAAAACAGGTATTTTATTTAAATTCCAGGAGTTTTATCTTCGGAGATTAAAAACCCTCGCAAATTGTTAAATATATGCAAAAAAATATACCAATTGTTCTTCTGTAAGCTTTTAAACAAAGGATTATTTTAATACTTAAATTTTTGTAAATCCTGCTAATAACCAACACAAATAAACCACCAAATAAATTATTCAATAACTTCATTTTCATATCAAATTAACCAAAAAAAATAAAAAATATCATTCTAAATCCACTCTAAACATTATTAACTACACATCAAATTTACACTTATATAGAAACAAAATTCTCTAGCTTTATCAAAATTATATTCCTCACAAATAATTACAATTTCACCAAATAAAGCTGCTTTGACCATCTAAAATCACACGAGGCTGGACTCTACTACATTTTTTATGATGCACAAGAGTTGCTCCAAGAAGACTCATAAGCATGAAAGCACTCTCCCCACTTAACTTTTAGTATTCCATTCTCAATGTCCTACGAAAAGGAAATATAATAAATCCAGTGTTGACCAACAAGGAATGATGAACAGGTGAAGAATAATACTTACAAGGAGGACAAAAAGAAGTATATGAATTCCAAAAATCTGTAGTTAACAAATGAGAAATTAGTCTATAAATAAAGCATACAAATTAAGTGAATTTATCCAGTTCAATCTTAAGCTTGCTCATCTAAACATCATATTTTCTGCATGACTTTGAAGCAGAAATATAGAAATCTACTACTGTACAAAAACACAATTAAAAGATGGGCAAGTAAAAAAAAATGCAAAAATCATTGGGAAGAAAGATTTGATTTTTATTTGATTAAGAGCAATGAAAGAAAGAAAAGATGAAAAGGGTTTGTTTACTTACAAGTTGTCGTTGAAAATCGTTGTGAAGAAATTGAGTAAAATGGATGAACTAGAAATGGGTCCAGTAAACGTCCTCCTACCATGGCTTACTTGCCCCGCCGTTTGGTCCTTTGCTGGCGGCCATTTCAAAGATAGAGAGAGTGAAATGGTTGAAAAAGGTGCAAACTTTTTCTTTTGTAAGCGAAAAGTCAAAAACAAAAAAAGAGAGAAGGTTCTAGAGAAAGAAGATACACTGTGTTTTGAGTGGTGCGACTAAGGTTGGAGGAGAGAGAAGAAGAGAGAAACCGATACAATTTTTTTTTTAATTTTTAATTATAAATAAATTTAAAATAAAATATTTTCATGTCACCAAATCTAAAACCAGTTCGCATGCCACAAGTTAACCGAATATGAAAAACTTTAATAAATAGGACTAATTTAATTAACAGAATGCCATTTAAGGAATTTAATACGAAAATTTATTAAATAAAAGATTAAAATAAAATTTTAAATTAAATTAAGGGACTAAAGATACATTAAACTTAGACCATTTCAACTGTGGTTCTTTCACATAATTTGCCAACATAAAGTGTGAATTTAGTATGGGAAAAAGAGAAAATTATTGCCAGCTAACGTGCATTGGGGGACCTAATATAACATACAGTTAGAATATAATTGAAATATTATAGTTGAATATGATAAAATATTATTATATAAAGTAAATAATGGAACTCAATATGAATTTTTCTAGAATTGTATTATTGAACTGAAAAATTAAATGAGTTACTTGAAATTGATGTGTCTTAATGAATCTAAAAAAAACTCAGAAATTAATTGTACAATTGAAGATGCACTTAAGAAAATATAAAAAAGAGCTAAATGTAGGATTGACATTACAAAAAGGACATACCGGGCAGGTTTTTTTAAGATTACTAGAAGGATGTGTGTGTCTATGTACAGTGTACACAATGCCCACTTGCCAACAAGGCTTTTATATTTATTGGACAAATGTTTCATTATCAACTTCTGTTCACACTTTCTTAGGCCATGCCTCTCTTTGGGTCCCCTCTTCATGCTTCAATGCCACAAAAAAAAATGATGCAAATTAATGTTTTTTTTTATCACAATCATGCTTTTAAATTGTAATTTTCACATAACCAACCTTATTTCCTTGTAATATAAAAGTTCAAAATAATACTATATGGTGTTTGGATTCTCTAACTCTGCAGTTATGGGACGTTAGATTTTGGAAAGAAAAAACGGCTAGCGTTGTTGTTTGTTTGTTAAAACCTAATCGTGCCTACCATTGCAATTGCAGCACCATAATACTAGTACAGGATCCAAATACAACTAAAGTAGAAAGAAAGATGGAATGTGGAAGGACCATGGATTACAACATACTCCTCTATAAATGCATGGAAATACACCAAGATATATTTATACAATTAAAACGCACTACAAAAAATACTCTTATTTGCGACATATATTAGCGACGTGGTTATCACGTGAGTAATAAATGCAGTTGCGACGTGATAACCACGTCGCAAATATATTTTAATGATACATAACGCAAGTCAGAGAAGTTTGTATAGTAAAATAATCAGCGACGTGTCTTACACGTCGCTACAGAAGGGGGAAATTTGAAATTTGGTAGCGACGTGATAGTCACGTCGCTACATTAAAGGGGGGAAAATAAAGTTGGTTGATGACAGGGTTGCAGAGTGGGAAAGAGAATAATATTTCTGTTTAGTGTGTAGCGACGTGAGTATCACGTGGCAATGTTGCGACGTGACAGTCACGTCGCTACTTGACGTTTACATCTCCAAAATTCTCATCTGTTACAACAGCGTTGTCTTCCTTTCCTCTTCCTTTCTTCTTCCTTTCCTCTTCCTTTCTTCTTCCTCTCAAACCCATTCTTCTTCCTCTCAAACCCAAATTCCCAAATCAAATTTCCTCCATCCCAAATTGTTGAAGAAAAATAAGGTATTCATATTTTGATAAATTTTTATTTCATTTGTTCATTATTTATTATACTGGTAATAAATATTAAAAAGGGTATTTGTTCATTTGTTCATTATTTGTAGAGAAATTTGAAGAAGAACACCAAGAGCTACACAAGAAGAAGCAAATTAAATGAAGAAATTATATAGAGGTATTTATGCATTTTTTTTATATTTTATATGTATTATATAGATTAGTAGTATATGTATTTTGTGGTTAAGGAGTATATGTATTTTGTTAGTAGTATATGTACTGGTAATAAAAAATTTTAGAAAACATAAAATTAAAAGTCTTATTTTTTATAGATGTATATATATATGTTAACACATAAATTTAATAACTTATTTAAAAACAAAAATGTATATTATATTTATTATAATAGCTTTATTTTTTTATTTATATGTTAAAGATATGAAAAAAAAATTATATATTAAAATAAGAATTTATAAAAAACATAATTAAAAAAAGAGTATATATATTATATTATTATTTTAATATTATTGTTATATATATAATAAAAAGTATATATGTTACATTATTTGTTTTCTAATATTATTGTTGTATATATAATAAAAAGTAAATATGTTATATTATTGTTTTTTGATATTATTGTTATGTAATAAAAAATTATATATTTTATATATAAATAAATATTTATTTATATGTTAGTATATATATAAAAAAGCAAAATTTATATTTTTAAGAATAGTATTAAATAGTTTAAGAATAATATTATTAAGTTGATTAATATTTCTAATGAAAAAGACAATGATTGTATAAATGTGCAGTATGGAATATTATCGGTATTATCGCAGTTGGATGTACGATAGAACATATCCAGGAAGAAGTGGACTTAAACCCAATTTTATAGTAGGAGTTGATGGGTTTATTAAGTGGGCGTTTGCTCAGGATTGTTGTCGAAGCGAAGGAGGGGTTAGGTGTCCCTGTCTTAAATGTGAATGTAGACCAATAATTAGTGACCCAGAGGAAGTAACACGTCATCTGCATAGAAGGGGATTCATTGAAAATTATTGGGTTTGGACGTATAATGGTGAAGAACTACCGGTTAATGTACCAGAGACTAGCAACACGCATGCTTCAAGTAGTCGACCGGTTATGGAGTATGAGGAGAACTTTAATTTGATCGGTGACATGGTTGAGGATGCTTTTGGTGTGAACGTGACATATGATGAACCTGGAGATTTTGACGGGGAAGAGTTGCCGAATGAGGAAGCGCAAAGATTTTATCAATTATTGAACGAGATGAATACGCCGTTGTTTGAGGGGTCGTCAGACTCGAAGCTATCAATGTGTGTGAGATTATTGGCCGCCAAGTCAAATTGGAATGTTTCTGATCAATGTCTGGAACATTTTGCAAAAATGATGTTGGACTCCACCGCTACGAAAGACAACTTGCCTACAAGTTATTATGATGCAAAGAAGTGGGTGTCGAAGTTGGGTTTAAAAGTAAGAAAGATTGACTGTTGCATTAACGGTTGCATGTTGTTTTATGACAATGAGTTTGGTACTCAAGATGGATCGTTAGAGGAGTGTAAGTTTTGTAATAGTCCAAGATATCAAGTTCGCAGTAGAGCCGTTAACAGCAAGCAAAAGCGTGTAGCAGTAAAATCCATGTTTTATCTTCCTATAATACCAAGGTTACAAAGAATGTTTGCTTCAATGCACAGTGCAAGTCAAAGGACATGGCATCATACAAACCAAACAAGTTCTGGCACTATGCGACATCCATCTGATGGTGAGGCATGGAAGCACTTTGATCGGACACATCCAGATTTTGCTGCAGAACCTAGAAATGCCAGGCTTGGATTATGCTCTGATGGATTTTCCCCATACGTGCAAGCGTCAGGAAGTGCGTATTCTTGTTGGCCAGTTATTGTAACACCTTACAACCTCCCTCCTGAGATGTGCATGACAAAACCATACATGTTTTTGACGTGTGTTATTCCAGGCCCGCACAGTCCAAAAGTCGGAATTGATGTGTACTTACAACCTTTAATTGATGATTTGAAGAAGATGTGGATTGGAGAATGGACTTATGATATATCCCGTAAACAGAACTTCACATTACGAGATGCCTTGATGTGGACCGTTAATGACTTTCCAGCATATGGCATGTTGTCTGGTTGGGGTACGCATGGAAAAATGGGTTGTTCGCATTGCATTGGATACACCAAAGCATTTACGTTGGATAAAGGTGGGAAAAGCTCATGGTTTGACTGTCACCGCAGATTCCTACCAGCAAATCATCCATATAGAAGAAACAAGACAAATTTTAAAAAAGATGTACGAGAGAAAGATATGCCCACGTCTCGATTGCCACCAGGGGTTATATGGAACCAAGTATGTGAACTACCAAAATTTACAGATACTGGCAAAGCATGCCGAATTGAAGGATACGGCGTCACCCACAATTGGACAAAAAGAAGTATATTTTGGGATCTTCCGTATTGGAAAGATAATTTGTTGCGCCATAATCTTGATGTTATGCATATTGAGAAACTTGGCAGAAGGCCCTATCCAAAGCGCAAATGATTGGCACACATACTTCGTGAACGGATATAAATTTCACACCGAGGCATGGACCGAAGGGAAAAAAACCATAAATAGTGGTGTTTTTGTAAAAGGAGTTACAGATGGCGGTGAAGACGACTTCTATGGATTTGTTAAACATATCTACGAGTTGGTATACAATTACTTGGACATGGAAAATAAAGTTGTCTTGTTTTATTGTGAATGGTATGATCCAACTAGAGGCACAAAGATAGACAAGTCATATGGTTCTGTCGAGATTCAAATGAACCGGAGATACAAAGAATATGACCCTTTCATAATATCACATATTGTTAGGCAAGTTTATTATGTTCCTTATCCTTCATTTGTAATACGTAAAAGAGGATGGTGTGTTGTAATAAAAACAAAACCGCTAGGTCATATTGAAACTGGAGATCTAGTGGAAGATGTTGCCTACCAAGTTGATGATGTTGAACAGATTAATGATGTGGTTGCAGCTGAAGACATTACAACTTTGTCTGATACAACTGTTGAGGGACTTCAAGTTGATGCGTCTATATTGTTGGTTGATAATAATGTGGATGAAGACAATGATGAAGAGTTTGAATCCGAGGACAATATTACATCGAATGATGAACATGATATGGATAACGAGCATGAAGATTTAGATTAATTAATCACTTAATGTAATATTAATGAATATCTATTGAACATGTATATATTGAATTTGTCAATGAATATATATTTATGTCAATGACTTTATTATCTTTGTTTATGAAAATATATATAACTAGGTAAAATGCCACCGAAGAATAAGGATAGCGGTAAGAAGTCTCAGCGTCCGAGGGTAGTAACATGTGAGTCTCCTCACTCAGCCATGTGCCCACCCCCTCAGAGTCAGGTTGATCCTATGTCCCTGGCCAGTACTCAGGGTTTTGTCCCATTACTCTCCTCCCATACATTCCCGTCTGGGGTACCTGCATCTTTTGTGCCACCTGGAGGCCCCGGTTTCCTTTTCCCACAGACTCATATGCCGTCTTCCTTCCAGCATGCGGGAGGATCTAGTTTCCCTTTCCCACCGACCCAGATGCCGTCATCCTTCCAGCACGCGGGAGGATCTAGTGTTCCTTTCCCACCGACTCAGATGCCATCTTCCTTCCAGCATGCGGGAGGATCTAGTTTCCCTTTCCCACCGACTCAGGTGCCTTCATCTTTCCAGCAGACTGGTGTCCCCTCATCATTCCAGCAGACGGGGGGAGGACCCAGTTTTCCATTTCTACAGACTGGCGTGCCTTCATCATTCCAGCAGACGGGGGGACCCACACAGATGTCTTCGTCCTTCCAGCAGGCGGGAGGGTCCAGCACCCCACACTCCACACACATTGGAGGACCCAGCAGTCCACGTCCGACACAGGCTGGACGATCCCCCAGTCCCCGTCCCACACAGGCTGGAGGAACCCACGCCCCACGTCCTAGACGAACCGGAGGATCACGCACCCCACATCCCACACAGGCTGCAGGATCCAGCACCCCACGTCCTACACAGGCTGACGGTGATGCAGATGTGGTAGCTGATGATATAGATGGAGCTGATCTTCGTGAGAGAGATGATCCGAGTGAGATTCATGTCATTGACGGGAGGTTTTGGATTTGGCCCGAAGGAAGCAAGTAAGTTTCTTATATAAACTTTTATTTAAGTACATATTCATTTTAATATTTTGTATAAATTTATAATTAATATTGTTTATTCAAAATCTTGTTGTTTAGTTTCGCGCCGAGTCGGACGGCTGCCAAGGTTATTAATTATATAATCCAGCAGATGTATAAATCATCTTGGAGGAACTTTGGCGAGGTTACAAATAAAGAAGAATGGTTTAAAAAATTTAAGGTATTGTTATTTATTTAAGTTGTAAATTTAATATATTTTTTTAGTATTGTTATTTAAGTCACATTTTAATGATAATTACTTAACTTTTTATTTTAATGTCATACAACATTGCAGGAAAAATGTGTGTGGGATCCGTTGAATGAGAAAATTATGGAAAAAATCTATTATAGCAGAACTTCTAGAAGATTTTCTGATATAATGCGGCGGGTTAGGGAGAATTATGAGCTGCATGGTATCCGTCCTAACTGGATAGGCGTAGAGGTTTTTGGCGAACTTCGTACATATTGGGGTTCGCCAGAATTCAAGGCCAAATCCAAAAATTTTAAGAAGATGAGGGCATCCGAAAAGGGGGGATGTGTCAATATTGTTGGAAGTATTAGCACTGCAGAGCATGTCCGGCGGATGGTAAATATTACTAATTTTTTAAGTTATATATATTTTTATTCATAATATTTTTTACTGATTATTTTTAACTTTATTGTTTAGACTAAGGAGATGGGGAGACCACCATTGATTATTGAGTTGATTACGAGGACTCGGACAAAGAAATCGGGAGGTTTTGTCGACGAGCGCACCAAGAGAGTTTTTGTAAGTAATTTAATTTATATTTTTTTTAAAGTTAATAACAAAAATAGTGACGTTATTTTCACGTGGAAATCTATAAGTTGTGGCGTGATTATCATGTGGCAACTGATAAATTGCCACGTGACTGATTTTCATGTGGCAACTGATACATTGCCACGGGAAAATCATGTGGCAATTCATAAGTTGATTTGTGAAAATCACGTGACAAATTTTTAATATATTTGAATTTAGTATAATTTAATATATAAATATTTTAATTTAGCATAAATTTAATATATATATATATATATATATATATATATATATATATATATATATATATATATATATATATATATATATATATATATATATATATATATATATATATATATTTAATTTTATTATTTAATGTATGTGTAGGATGATTATCAGACATTGCTAGCACGTTTTCTGGAACACAATCCTCAATATAGGCCAGCAGAAGGGGAGCCGCTTAATGGTGATGTTGATTTCTATATTTGGAATGAGGTTGTTAATGGAAAAGGGCCTAATGGTTGCTTTTTTTGCGGGAGGAAATTTGGCCGCCGGCTTGAGAGTTGGTGATCGTAATCTGTTTCAACGACTTAGAGATGGAGAGGGAGGGTCACGTCAACCGAATCTGACACAGGTTCAACTTGAAACAGTAAGACAATTGGCGGCAAGTGAAGTGAGACGCGAAATGGAGACCTAAATGACGACAATGAGGCAAGAGCAGGAGCAGCAGTTAGAGATCATGCGGAAGAGGCAATCTAATATGGAGGAGCAGATGAGACGGTTTATGCAAGGTGGTGGAAATCAAAATGTTCCTGATCATACATAGCCGGATGATGACGGAATTGATGATTTTGATCTTGATAATTATCCGGGTGAAGATGCCCCGTGAAAACATTTTATTTATTTCGTTTTTATATTTGCATTTATGTAAGATATTTATTTTTATCATTTTATATTATTAAATTATATAACATTTTATTATATGACTTTATTTTATAAAATTCTATTATTCGAATATATACTAAAATACTATTATTCTAATAATTTTAATATATAAATTTTATTATATAAATTTTATTATTTAAATTTTATTATATAAATTTTATTATATAAATTTTATTATATAAATTTTATTATTTAAATTTTATTACATAAATTAATTAATATAAAAAATAATTACTAAACAATTTTAAAAAAAATAAAAACGTCACCTGTAGCGACGTGGGAATCATGTCACAAATTAGTGGAATGATTCTCACGTCGCAACTAAAGCTGCTATGTCAGATTTTATATTCCCTAAAACAAAGCTGTTGCGACGTGAATACCATGTCACAACTTTATTTTATATTCCCTAAAACAAAGCTGTTGCGACGTGAATACCATGTCACAACTTTGTGACATGAGAATCACGTCGCTATTGGCTTACCACTGGCTTCCCAGCAACATAAATCTCCATGTCGCTATTTTTGTTTTGCCACCTGATTTTGATGTTTACCACGTGATTTTCACGTGGCAAATAAACTTTTTTTTGTAGTGACGGTTATCCTTTTCCTTTTAAAACATTTTTGCTTTTAGTTTTGTTACACTTTCACCTTCTTCTAATTTTAAGTAATATACAATTCATTCTTTGCAACTTGCAACACAAGTAGTGGGATACTAGGATCATCGCGTTTTGGAGATCCATTTCTTTCATCGCTCACAAAAACTCAAAAAAAAGAAGTTAATGTAATGTTACAAAGCTCTAATAATTTTAGGCTTCTTGCAAGAGTCAAAAGTAAACATTTCCATCTCTATCCTCTTTCCATTGCAGAAGCCATTGACATTACTATTATCATCGGATCCAGGGAGTTTGAAAATATTAACCCCAAATAGCCGAACCATCTGAACCGGCTCAACAACCGGTCTAACCTCATTAACATTCTCTCTTGCTTTCCAGTCAATAAAGAGCTGTTTATCCGGTCCAGTAGACCGTTGAAAACAAACTGTATCACCGGCTTTCAGATTTTTCTCTTTAACAAACCGGCTCCAACCTTTCGTCAGAACGTAGCTTTGGCTACTGTTCCAATATGAGTATCGAAACCGCCACATTTTCCTTCCAACGTCTTCAAAATTCAAAAGCACTCTCTTCCCTGCCGACGCACTTCCCTGTAAAGGGAAATGCTTCTCCGCGTGCTGTTTCGGTATAACTAACCTATTTAACTTCCCAACGTCACTCGGCGTAACCACCTTCTCGAACAGAGCCTCACGCGCTTTTCTTTCACACGCGCTGTGTTCTGAGCCGGTAAAGTTCTCAGCGCCGTGGATGCGGATTCGTATGTTGACGAATCGGTTTCCACGTTTACTCTGTTCAAGTTCGTCATTGTATGTGTGCTTCCTTAACATGTCCACGATCTCCGACTTCGAATGCGAGTTTAGAAACTCAACCTCCATCTCGTCGTTGCCATCGCCCGATAATAATGGTTTGAAGTTCGTTACGGCATCCTTTCCGCGGAACCGTTGTACGACGACGTCGTAAGCTTTTGCAGCTTCGTCTTCTTGGTTAAAGGTACCAAGCCACACACGCTGGTGCTTCTCGTAAATCTGTGCTCCCCAACGACCGTTTGGTTGTGGCACCACGCCTTTGTATTTGGAAGAAGGAAGCTTCCGTGACTCGGCTTCTCCAACGGTGCTTCCGTCGGAGTCAACAACTGCGCTGGCGCCGCTGCCGACGCGGCATAGGCTCTTTGGAGGCGGCGGTGTTGACGCTGGCGATATTGTTATGGAAAGTGATTCGGTTGTGGTGCTTTCGTCTAAGCAACTACCTCCATCCATTTTTTTTAAAAGTTGTAATATAAAGAAGAGAGTCGTGTATGTGTGTTGGAATAGGAGTTGTTCGAGGAAGGAATTATATATAGAGAGGGAGGGACAGTTAGTTTGATATTTATTATTATTATTATTTGAAAAAGAAATATGCTTAGTCGAGACAATTTAAAATAATGAGGTGATAGTTGCTTAATACTAGCAATTATGGGAGTGTAGGGTTGGGGATGGTGTGGGTCAACTGAAAATGAGGATGGAAGTAGGAAGATTCATGGGTGTGAAAGGGGAGACTATAGGAAATGAAGGGAAAAGGGTGGGTCTTTATGTTATGTTGCAAGGTGGGGGTGGAAATAGGCACGGAACAGTGGTCTATGAGTTACTTTACATATAATCAAATCATGTTAAGTTTTATTTTTTAATAAAAAAGATTTAAAAAGATTAGACTGTATGCTATAAATTTTTTTTTTTATAAATTTAACAAGTCAATTTATATAAATAAATATAAATAATTTTTTATATTATTATATTAAATTTTATACTTTGAATCAAAATATAAAAATAAAATTTGATTATCTTGAAAAACTTATGAAAATAAGATAAAAATATCTTACAAACAATGTTATAAATTGTTTTTACAAATCTTCTTAAAATTTAAGTTAATAAATAAATTAAAATAAATCGATACAAACAAATTTTTAATCTTATTAATTTTTTAATTTGTTAGTCTATTTAAACATTATTTAAATTACTTATTTATATATATTTAAAATAATAAATTTTTATGTAGATTAACAAATTAAACAGACCTTAAAAAGTATCAGACTCATGTCTAAATATATATCAGACTTAGACTTCAATTATTTTGATAAATTAGATTTAAATTTAAGAAAATCTAACTTGATCCAACTTTCATCCTTGATTGCAAATTCATGACTTTGAGTTGTGAGATGGGGATGCGAACTAGGGCCCACAAATCATCAAGTTGATGATGGGGTCACATGAGAAGGGTGGGGCGTGGACCTTGAGTAACTGAAGTTCATCCCCCCTGAATTTTGATGTTAGTGTGTGCACTACCCCTCACCATGATCTACTCTCTCTTTCAATATTTTTAAAAATTGAAATTTTTTAATCATTTTTTTCCGTTCATTTTTAAGTGTTGTTTTAAAAAAAATTGTTTTATTTAAGTGTCATTTTTATAATTTAATATTATAATTTATTAATTATATTCTTATTTTTTAAATAATTTTACTTCATATTTTTTATAAAATTATTTTTTAATTAATTATTGAAAAAAAATAGAGTATGTGATTGAATTTATTTAAAATAAATAAATAATAAAATTAAAAAAATAATTTTAACGATCTGTTATCTTGATTGAAAAATTTTATACTAAAATAAAACTTAAAAAGAAACGGATGAACTAATAAATAAGTACAGCGCATATGAAAATATTGAGTGGATATGTGGTAAAATTCCATAGAATAAATTTATTAGAGGCATGGATAGACATTGAAATTGAACAACAGATATATGTTCATTGATCCAACACAATAAATTCATACCCTCCTTCATTTGTTTCCACTTGGCTTCATCTAATTCGTTCTTGTCAATTACTTCCACCTTGTCTTATTACCAGGGTTCATCTGTAATTATTAAATATCTTCTCTTCAAAGAAATTTATAAAACAAAACAACAATAAATACGTAAAAAGAGAGGAAAGTGCATCTCATTTCATAACTCTCTGTTGTTGGCTTCTAATAACACGGATGTTTCATTTGACAAGTGGGTATTCTCTCTTGTTTTTTTCTGTCCATTTATTATCCAAAAAAATCAAACTTCTTACCACAATACTATCTTCTAATGATGGTTCAAGTTACAGATTGAGACAACCCTGTAATGCTTTATTATTGTTATTATTAATTTACTCTCTCTCCCTCTCTGAAATGTATATAACTACTAATTATAATCATTTATTGATCCACAGAAATAGTGTTTGATGCATACTTATTCTGTGGTTGGGGCTACTGAATATATGATTCATCCCATATAGATGAGGTTAAGGGACAGTATAAGGATATGTTTTGAGGAACAAGTAAAATAGTGGTAGGTGGGGGTAAATAAAATGCATAATATAACATGGTTCCGTACGGATGAGTCCTTGGATTTGAGAATAGTTGATAAAACCAGAGCACCCAAGACGGTGGGTGGGTCTGTCTTATCCAAGGTTCTTCATGTGGACCCCTAATCAAAAAATTTCCACCCAATTTTTCAATTATAACAGCGGGTATATATTCATTCTAATTATATATAATGTAATGTACGTGATACATAATACTTGTTAAAATAGGCTATCCGATCAATTTTGATAGGCCTACACTTTTTAAGATTGAGTTAAAAAAGTTTTTTTTTTAATATGAGTTTCAAAATTACTATTCGAGTCCGGATTTAGAAGGATTTCAAATTATTCAATTTTAAATTGATTTTTTAATAAAAAGTAAAAAATTATATTATTTTAAATATAATATATTTTTAATTATTATATTATTTTTTATAAATATTATAATATATTTTTAAAGATAATGCATGTCTAAATTATAGAAAATAATACTCAAATATTTAACATAAGAAAAACTATCAGAATACGAGGAAAAAATGTTGATTATATTAATATACAATATTTAAAAGAAATAGATTGAATAGAATAGAGATCAAATTTAGTGAAGTGAAAAAAATCAATGTATTATTTTGGGAGTAATTCAATACAAGAATTAATAAAAAAAATTTAAAAATTTATAGCTATGCGAGCCTAATTGACTACCCACGACGCATGCGGACTAACTCTAATGGATAGCGGACTTTTTAGATCCGGACTAGAAAAATCTTAAAGATATGAGCTCTAATTTCAAAGCCTAAGCCCTATAATTTTTTAGGTCGGGTGGGGCGATCCATATTTGCTAGCCCATTTTGACAGCTCTAGTTGTATGCATCTCAAATTAATATTGTGAAATTATCGTATATAAGACATATATATATTTCTAACAAAAACTTGATTATCTTATGAGTAATATAAGTTACAATAGTTGCATGTGTTCTTGCTAAAAACACTAAAAGAGTAACTTCTCTGCTAATGATCAGAGAGAGTCGCAAATGATTGTATTTGTCTGTGAACCAAATGATCCTTCCACAACCCCTATTCCCCTTTTATATTCTTTCTCCGTTCTTAAATGCCCTCTTAATAGACCAACCTTTCATATCCCTCTCCATTCATTATACTGTAATAGTCGTTGCTTCCATGGATGGAGTTCACTCAAAGAGTCATAACATATGACTTAATAAGCTGGCTACCATTACGACTATACTCGGGGCCGGTTTCATGCGAAGAGTCATCAGATGCAGAAAATCTCTGACCTTGAACTAAGGTGGACCCGACTAACAAGGCTCTCCACCTTCTCAACTGAGTAGGTAATCGACTCTTAGGTTACCCTCTGGCTTCTTTCCACTTCGAGTTCATACCCTGGTCTAGATAAAATATCCTAGATGTACATAAGTCCCCCGGGCACAGAGCCTGTAAGGGTGAAGTGTTCAGACAACAGAAAAACTTGATATTTTGACCTCTGGCCCGAATAGTGAACGCGATCTTCCATCCTTTTATTCGGCTCACATGATGGGCACAAATGCTTTAATAGAAAGGTCGTGAATTTGAGTGTTTTTTCTCTCTTCAAATAATGATGTGATTTTATGGGGAATTGATACCTATGATCACCAATATTCTATGTCATTGTTCATAGGGATTTCAAAAAACCCCTTCTCTTTTCCCTTTCCTTTTTCATCCATCCTCTCATTCATAACGCTCGTTCAACCTTCGTCAACAAAAATCTTCTGACTTTCCAATGTTTCGCCATTCACAGGTGCATTCCTTTTCTCTTTGTTTATTTCTTTTATTCTTCGCATTCATTAGAGAGTGCAAAAATGAGGGTAACATAGTGAAACCCCAAAATGTTGAGGAACGAAAGGATATGTGGAATTAATGTGTTTGAGAAATTAGGGATAACCTAGGTCAAAAGGAGTTCAATCGTGCCATAGAAGAAGTTTATGGTGATGTTTTCATTTCTATAATCGATTATGACTCTGACTCTTCTTCATTAGGTTTCATAGAAATACTGATGACCATAGATGCCTCTGTTGATGAAGAAGTCCTGAGCTATAATCATAGCTCAGTTGACGATATAGAAGTCGCTAGGATTCGATCCATGAAGAGTATATCTTCCACCATGAACAAAGATGATGTCATCCTAAAACCTTGTGTTCTTGGTGAACGCATGTACATGTCACGTCCTAGGGGTTCAAAGGACGAATGCTTCTACTTTTATGCTGGACTATTAGAGGATTTCAAGATTCATTTTCCCTTCTCAAATTTTGAAGTTGATATTTTAAATACGATAAACATGGCCCCCTCTCAACTACGCCTCATTTGTTGGGGCTTTATAAAGGCTTTTGAGATGGTATGTGAGGCGATGAATATCATTCTCACTGTAGGTTTGATTTTCTCCTTCTTTGAGGTTAAAGGAGTCGGGAAGGGTGGCTGGATCCAAATTAGTGGTACTCCCCACAAAAGTTTTCTCCAGACGTACACTACCAATTATAAGGATTTTAAAGACCGATTTGTCAGAGTTAGAGGCGAACTGAGGTGTCCCTAAGTGTTGTATGCTTTAGACAGACATTATTGATTTCCCCTTTACTGGGAAAAAGAACCCCACACGATTTCTGGTTTTGATTATGACAAAGTGAGTGAATTAGAACTTCAATCCCTAAATGTACCTGATTCCTTTCGTATGATGAGGGTCTGAGACTTAATACTCTTATCCAACAAGCAAATCCCCAAATTTGTTGGTAATGATTATTCTTCGTCTTTAGCAATTTTGTTTTAGTTTATGCATCCTCTTATGTCTTCATTATATTGCAGACAAAATGACTGGCCTATCTGTAAAAGGGAAAAAGAAACGGATGATGGAAGCTCGCACTGCCCAGAGGGGAACTAGAGGACCGTCCCTGGTAAAATCTGACTTGTCCGGGCTGTGAAGATATTCACCAAGGTTCTCTAAAGAAAATGAAGACTTTGAAGACCGATGAGGTTTTCCAGGCAGACTGGGAGATTACTTCCATGATACAAGAGACCGAGGAAAGCCATTCTAAACAATCCAGGGAGTTCAAATTTTGGTCCAATAGTTTCGACGGGCTCTGGTTTCTCTATGATCACCTAGATGCCACATAAGATATCAATAAGGTGAAGACTATTGGTCGTCAGAAGATGACCCATAATATCAGTTCCTACTTGATGAGGTGTGTCATTCTGACCCGAGGTCTGTTTGACTCCGAGGACGACTATGAGAAGAATGAACTGAAGTTAAAGGAAGAACTCACTCGACTGAAAGATGCCCATAAAGTTCAATGTGAGAAGATATCCAGACTGGAAAAGAGTTTGGCTGAAGAGAAGCAGCATAGGAAAAGTCTAGAGTCAGAGAGTAACCTCTCCCTTACCCGACTTATAGAGAAAGTGAAGATAGCTAAGGATTCAAATGACGAGCTTCACAAGGCTCTTAAGAAGTCTCAAGTGGATGCCCTTTATACAGGCGATGAGGCCTTCGAAAGAGCCAAAGAGCAATTTTGTCGTGCCTTCACTCGGGTTAGACTTATCCATGGTGGATTACTTCAAGGTGGTGTGGGATGGCCGCCTTGTAGATCTAGAAGAAATTGAAACTAATTCTCTCCTTGAGTTGAATACCGATGCTTCCCTAAATAAAGCCAACAATAATGATGACTAGAAGGATAAACACGTCGAGTGATTTTCTCTATTCTTCCCTTTTGGCTAGTCATCCCGTAGGATGTATTTTGTAATCTTCTTTTTGGATAATCTTTTGTTAAGCCCTTTGTGGCCACGTACAATTTCCTGGACTTCTTTTGAGGCGGATTTATTAATGTTTCCTTTATGCCTTGCAAAAATGCTTTTGTTTTTAAATATTCTTGCCTATGTTATAACATTTTATTCTCCTAATATTCCAGGGTATTATAAGCCCCCCGAGTTCGAAGTTCACTGGACTGAAGTGCTCGGCCTAGAGAAATCTAAACTATTTTACCATGTTGACCAGGACCAAAAAGGTCCCCTCTGTATTTGGTTATTTAAGCATCTGATTGTCCTGACGCCGAATGTATCCTATTTGGTTTCAGTACGAGACAAAAAGCCCAATAGTAGTTTAAGTGATAGCCTATAGTCAAGCTTCTTTGTTGAGCTCTGTTCTTAGTTGTTACAATTTTTTGGGGTGCACCTCATTTTACCAAAGAAACGAATGTTTCTACAAGTCTCAAGCTATTGGGACTAGGTTCGTACAACCTAAATATTTTAACGGGCCCCAAGTGATTAGGGTCGAGTTCATACAACCCAAATGTTTTAACCACTGTGATCGGTGGATCTGGAACTGACTGTTTAACGCTGGTTCGCGAAATGTCGCGGAAGCAAGAGTCGCCACCGTCTTTTATTTTCTCCAAATGGAAAGGACAAAAGCACAGAAAAATTCCTTAAAGAGATTGCTCTCGGTTCGGGAGGTAGATTATAGAAAGGGAAGGTGTTAGCACCCTTTCTATCCATGGTTATCCATGGGCTCTTAGATACTTGCTCAATGTGTTTTCAAAAATGGTTTGTTTGCTTTTCAATGTGGGTTTTAAAAAGTTTCTTTGAAAATTTCAGTTCGACTCTTGTATCGGTCCTCAAGAGTGTTTGAAAAAATGCTTTCGAAAGCTTTTTGAAAATGTGTCGGTGTGAAAAGTATTTTTGATTTGTTTTTGAAATTAGAGCAAGTATCTAGAGTCGTCTACCTACCCTAAGGAATTCGTCTGTGTAAATGTCCTTTAAAGTAGTGCCATCCCACCATTGAGAGGTAGGTAGCACCACCGTTGGAGGTGTTCGGGTCAATTCGAGGTTCGGGACATGGTGATCACCAGAGCAATAGGGAGACACCTTAGAAGCTACCCTCATGCCAGGTTCTCGGATCATGAGGACTTACTAAGACATCCTCTACTCGACGATCACCTTTCGAGGCAAGGCAACAGTGAGGCGTACCCTAGGGGTGGTGTGTGCGATTCGTGTGTCATGTTCATTTGCATTTATCTTGTCATGTTATTGGTGTTCTACGCTTGTTTTTTATTCTTTGTCCATACAGTCTTTCATGCCATTATTTAACAATTAAAAAGTTGCGAGAAAAGTAAATTCTAAGCTATTACAAAAGGCGCGGGTCCACATCGCCAAAATTAAACCAGGACCCGATTTGACAGAAAAAATAAAGAAATTAAAAGTGCGAGAAGTAATTAAAATGTTACAAGGCCTTGGGAGAGATACATAAATATTTAAACGAAATAAAAGAAATATGCGAATTAAGAATTAAATCGAAACGAGGGCGTTGGACCCTTTTTGCAAAATTAAAATTACTTGGATTTAATTAATTAAAAAGAAAAGGAGATGTTTTTTTTTTGGTATTTTTTAGTATTTTAGGATTTAATATGAAAAAGGAATTAATTGAAATTAAAATAAGATGCAAACCCTAATCCTAATTATTTTTAATTTATTAAAAAAAAATATTGAAATTTTTAACCTAAAATTAACCCTAATTTTTATATGCAAATTTAATTATAAAAATAAATATTTAATTATTTTAATTATTATGGGAAAAAAAAAAGAAAAAAAAGATGAAATTAATTAAAACCCTAATTCTATGTTTTTTAGATTTTTTTTTTTATTAAAAGAATTAAAATTAACCTAATTTAAAACTAAATTTAATTACATGCAAATTTATTACAAAAAATATTAAAATAAAATATTTATTATATTTTTTCTCTTTCTGATTTTTTTATATTTTTTATATCTTGTGAAAATAATAAATTAATTAAATACAGGAATTAAAATAAAAATAGGAATAATGTAAAAGAAAATATTTAAACAAAGCAAACCTAGGGGGGTTGTAGTCCCCAACATGGAGGTTTTTCTTTAGCAATTCAGGCCCATTAACTGCAAAGCCTGGTGGACTTTTTTGAGTAACATGTGGCACGTTTGACCAAGCTTATGGTGTTCCTCCAATCTATGCCTTTGAATTCCTGAAACTGAACGCGTGGCATACTGGATTTGGAAGTATATGGTGTGCTTCAACGTTGGCGCTGCATGTGAACATGAATTGGAAAATAATATTGAAAGGGTGAAGAGACCTGGGGCTCGAACCCAGGTCATGTACCTTACCAACAACTACGCTTGCCACTGAGCCACTTCAAACGCGTTTGATATATAATAATTAATATACATTATAAAAGAAAAGAAAGTCAGGGGCCACAAACGCGCGCGAAATTTGAACTAGCCTATCACATCTTGCCACGAGGTCGTCTTCTTCCTCGTTCCTGAAACACAAAACATTAGACAACGGTTTTTCACGTGTTCTCCTAGGCCATATATGGAAAAATAGCGATTAGCCATTAGGTGCTCATAAATTGAGCGCGAGTACAGGTTCATGATCGTCTGAGTATGCAGAAGTGAATGGTCTAATTCATATGCTCCAATTTTTCCTTGTTTTAAAATCCCTAATTTGGAATCCTGCAAACCCTAAAAATTGACAATGGCGAAATCGTACACAATGCATAATAATTCAATCAAACACATGGGTTAGCTTCAGAATAGCATAAAGAATGTAAATCACATATTAAAACTTGCAAAAAACGCATGAATGGAGATGCAAGATGATGAGATTTTTTGTGCACAGGTCTGGTTCATGTTACCAATTCTTTAAGCTTTGAGGAATGTTCTTGATTGGGAAACGTTCAGTGAACCTTCAGCAAGCTAATGAAACAAAAATTATGCCTTGAATCGCCCTAGAAGGTGGTTTTCAGTTTTGAGTTTCTTGACAAATTTTTCAAGTTTGTGAATGGTTTCTGCGCAGCTTCAATGGTTCTTTTGATTAGGTTTTCATTCAGGCTTATGTAATGAATCAATTAGGCCAAGAAAAACCAAACAAATCAATTGCATTCATGGTTTTTGGAAATTTGATTTTCAAGATCTTTTCCAATCTTTTCCATGTCTTTTTGTACAAATTAAGATCAATTCTCTCCAAATCTTTCCCTATTTGATTTTACACGAATTATTGAGTAGATTTTGTGCACAAAAAGATTGTAAAACCTAGGTTACATATTTTTCATGTATTTAATTTGATTTAAATGAATTATTATAAATAAAAATTCAAATAAATAAATAAAAAATGAAGAAATACTTCCCTTTGGGCCAAGTGGTCGTGCACATGCCATGGATGATGAATTATGGAAGAAAAATGGGCCCATTAGCAATTTTAGGTCATTTGAATAAATGTTGACTTTTCAAAATATCCAAACATTTCCCAACTTCCACAAGGCATAACTTGCTCAATTTTTAAGCTTTGCTCATGTTCTTGGACATTTTGGAAAGGTCTTTGAGTACTCTAACCAATGTCTTTGGTCCCATGTCATTTTGATTTACCAATCTCAAGTTATGGCCTTTGACTTAAAGTCCCTTTTTGTTGACTTTTGAAAATGACCTATAATGTTGAAATTGATAACTTTTTGTGAGAGCATTTCTTGGACTTGAAGTATGAAGATGAGTTGTAGGAAATGTCTTTCTCTTCAAAATGAGCTTTGGATGGAATTTTTCTGATAATCCATGTGAAAGTTATGCCCTGGTCAATTTACAGTTGACTTTTTCAACTATCCAAATAAGGAAACTTTTGCATCTTGATGATTTTTGAGCCAAATTTTGAGAATCATGATCAAGCATTGATCAAATGATGTTTGTGGCTTCAAAATGATATGTTGACCAAAAATTTGAACTTTTGACTGTCAAATGACCATTTTGCCCCTACAGTTGACTGTAGTGCAATTTAGGGTTTTGATTGTGCAATTTTGTGCTGAAAGTCTTGAAACTTGATATGAGTATGCTTGACCATATTTGTAGGCTTGTGAGACTTGATTGGGTCTTTGGAAACTTCATTTTCTTGATCAGAACACAAACCCTAGTTTTGACTGTATAGGAGACCCCTTACACTGTGCAACCTTTGGAGAGTTTTTGAAGCTTTACTTGGCAAATCTTTGAAGAATATGGGAGGGCAAATTTTGGGGTACAACAATTTCCCCTGTTCAATCTTCTTAGACCTGAGGATGCAGATTGGCTGACGTGCCTTTCGTAATCCGAGGGTAGAAGATGATTGAACACTAGAGTGCCCAGAAATTTGCGCTCACATAGTAATAGTGATGATGGGGGAATGGGCTTATAGATGCCATTTGGAGATTGATGAATAGGGTGATGGGCTTATAGATGCCATCTGGATGTTGATCACATAAGAGATTCCTTAGCGAGAACTTGCGTACCTGCAAAACAGAAAATGATTACCTGACATGTTGCATGAGCTGTTTTTAGATGCTTTGTATAGATGTGTCCTGACCGGTTACAAGAGCTGAGTCTGGAGCTTCACAAGATGATGAATGAACCAGGGATGGTTACTACCTTAGCATGACCGGTAAGAGAACCTTGGATGACTTTTAACTTCAACAACGCTCGTTGAGAAAATCTTGGTGGGAATTACCATCTTCGCAGTATCGGGAAGAGAACCAAAGTAAATTATATCCTGAAAGGGAATTACATCTCACGCACCGTCGGGGAGAGGACCAAAGGAAATTATAACCTAAAAGGGAATTACATCTCACGCACCGTCGGGGAGAGGACCAAAGGAAATCATAACCTGAAAGGGAATTACATCTCATGCACCGTCGGGGAGAGGACCAAAGGAAATCATAACCTGAAAGGGAATTACATCTCACGCACCGTCGGGGAGAGGACCAAAGGAAATCATAACCTGAAAGGGAATTACATCTCACGCACCGTCGGGGAGAGGACCAAAGGAAATCATAACCTGAAAGGGAATTACATCTCACGCACCGTCGGGGAGAGGACCAAAGGAAATCATAACCTGAAAGGGAATTACATCTCACGCACCGTCGGGGAGAGGACCAAAGGAAATCATAACCTGAAAGGGAATTACATCTCACGCACCATCGGGGAGAGGACCAAAGGAAATCATAACCTGAAAGGGAATTACATCTCACGCACCGTCGGGGAGAGGACCAAAGGAAATCATAACCTGAAAGGGAATTACATCTCACGCACCGTCGGGGAGAGGACCAAAGGAAATCATAACCTGAAAGGGAATTACATCTCACGCACCGTCGGGGAGAGGACCAAAGGAAATCATAACCTGAAAGGGAATTACATCTCACGCACCGTCGGGGAGAGGACCAAAGGAAATCATAACCTGAAAGGGAATTACATCTCACGCACCGTAGGGGAGAGGACCAAAGGAAATCATAACCTGAAAGGGAATTACATCTCACGCACCGTCGGGGAGAGGACCAAAGGAAATCATAACCTGAAAGGGAATTACATCTCATGCACCGTCGGGGAGAGGACCATAGGAAATCATAACCTGAAAGGGAATTACATCTCACGCACCGTCGGGGAGAGGACCATAGGAAATTATAATCCGAAATGGAATTATCACCTCACGCACCGTCGGGGAGGGGACCATAGGAAATTATAATCTGAAATGGGATTATCTCCTCACGCACCGTCGGGGAGGGGACCATAGGAAATTATAATCTGAAATGGGATTATCTCGTCACGCACCGTCGGGGAGGGGACCATAGGAAATTATAATCTGAAATGGGATTATCTCCTCACGCACCGTCGGGGAGGGGACCATAGGAAATTATAATCTCAAAGAAAAAACCTAATAACTTCTACTGAGTCTTCATCAGAAAAATCTGTTGGGAGTCGATTTAGCTGGACTAGAGAAGGCCTTGGACTGGATAAGAAATCTTTGGAGTCGATTAACTGAACCGGTCTAGGTCTTGAAATATGATTGAGAATTTCGCTGAATTTTTCCTGAAAGGTAAAAGTCAGTCATATGCAATGCGTGATATGGATCAAGCAATGATGTTCTCAACATAAATGAGATTTGTATGATATGACGCGTATATGCATGCTATAATGATATATGTGATGTTTTAGGAATGTATGTTTTCGTCTAGGAAAGTAGATCCTTGACGGGTGCCGGGAAGTCACTCCTGGGGTGATGTTGAAGAATAAGCTTGTACTTCCGCTGGGGATGATAACTGCAAGAATACCGGTAGGAGAAGATGACTCCGTTGAGGAATAAACTTGGCGAATGGAAGATTCTGCGGGGGAGAAAAATACTCTAGCGACCATACTGGGGAGTGATACTCTGTGGGGAGAGAGATACTTTGTTGAATTTGTTGATAATAACTTGCTGGGGATATCCTTGTTGTATTGGAAGTATTGATTAGACTTTGCTGGGGGTAAGAGAACTTCGTCGGGGACGCTCTTTCCGTGGCTTTTGGCTGAGGATAACCCAGTTATATCCTGTTAAGGAAATAACTCTTTGAATAAAGCCGGGCGACGCGTTCGTGCTCTGCGAGGGGATAAGCTTCCAGAATCTACTGGGGATAAGCTTACTGCTCGGGGAGATGAATTCCAATTTTCCTGGGGGAATTGGATTCTCCTGGGGAAGTTTTGATATGCTGGGGAAGTGATTCCTCTGAATATTCGATATGCCGTCGGGGAACAATCTTTAGACCAAGACTGCGGGGATGCTTGTTAAGAATGTATGCTGCTGGGGAGATGTTGAGATCTGCTGGAGGATACTCAACTTCCTTAAGATTCGATAGTAGCTTTGCTTGGAGAAGAGTGCACTGACTTGTTGGCTCACTCTCTGGGGAATTAAGATGTACTGGTCATGTTCTTTAGCTAAACCTACCTTGGTACCTTGGAGGATAGAACAATTAGATTGCTTAGACAACTCTTTATTGTCCCTGTTTCTAGTGTCACCTGTAATTAATCCTTTGTTTCGTATGCAAATATTTATGAGTTAGCAAATTATTGTCAATGCATATATCACAAATTGAACCTTGGACGTTCTTCGCAAAACAAAACAGAAAAAGAAAAACAGTTGGCACGTTTAACTGAAAAGTATATTTGTATTGATTTTGAATGGCCTGAAAATAGGCGTTTTGTGTACAAGAGGCTGACGTCCTAGTAAGAGAACGCCGCCGAACAAAAGAGTTTATACAAGTTTTGTACAAGAGAAAATAAAACAGCTGTGTGAAATGAATGATCCCACTGAGTTTCAACTCTGCTATTGCCTTTATAACTCCGAGCGTCTCATCACTTGATGACCTAAACGAAGATGAAGCTGACTGATCGATGCTGTCTGAACTTGATAAAGATACCGGATTCTGGATGCAAAGTGATCAATGAGACATAGTATTACGCTTTATCCCTAATTTTTGCCTGGACCGCCCTTTCGGGTTTTCAGTCCACCGGGATACCCATTTTTTCCCAAGCCGCCTTTTCAGGTTTTCGACTTGCCGGGTGTACAGATTTTTTCATTTTCATCCCTTCATTTTGCCCGAACCCTTTTGGTTCGACGGGAAGCCCTAACTTTTGCCTAGGCATGTCAGCCTAGCGGGTCTTTTTTCATGCGTAGTATTTTTTTACTATGTCTGCATTGGCGGGGTGAGGAAGGTCGTCACCATCCATATTGGTTAGAATCATGGCTCCTCCTGAGAACACATGCTTAACCACAAATGGCCCTTCGTACGTAGGGGTCCATTTGCCCTTTGGATCACTCCGAGGAAGGATGATTCGCTTGATTACCAGATCCCCAACTTGATATTCCTGTGGTCTGACCTTTTTGTTAAATGCCCTGATCATTCGTTTCTGATACGTCTGACCATGACAGATAGCAGCAAGTCTCTTTTCATCAATGAGGTTGAGCTGATCAAGTCGTGTCTGGATCCAATCATCCTCGTTCAGACTTGCATCCTTCATTATCCGGAGAGAGGGTATTTGTACTTCAATTGGTAAGACTGCCTCCATACCATAAACCAGAGAGAAAGGAGTTGCCCCGGTTGACGTCCTAGCTGAGGTACGGTACCCATGTAGAGCGAACGGTAACATCTCGTGCCAATCTTTATAAGTCACTGTCATCTTCTGCACGATTTTCTTGATGTTCTTATTTGCTGCTTCTACAGCCCCATTCATCTTCGGTCTGTAAGGAGAAGAATTATGGTGCTGTATCTTGAATTGTTCGCAGAGCTCAGCGATCATCTTATTGTTTAGATTGGTACCGTTGTCTGTAATAATTCTCTCGGGGACGCCGTATTGACAGATCAGGTTATGCCGAATGAACCGTGCCACAACAGTCTTGGTTACCGTAGCATAGGATGCTGCCTCAACCCACTTCGTGAAGTAATTAATCGCCACTAGGATGAAGCGATGCCCATTGGATGCCGTAGGTTTAATCTCGCCGATCATGTCTATGCCCCACATTGCGAACGGCCAAGGCGTAGTCAAAACATTCAGGGGAACCGGAGGAACATGCACCTTGTCTGCATAAATTTGGCATTTATGGCATGTCCGGGAATGTTGGTAACAGTCAGCTTCCATTGTTGACCAGTAATATCCTGCCCGTAGGATTTTCTTAGCCATAGTGTGTCCACTGGAATGTGTACCAAAGGTCCCTTCATGTAGCTCTTCCATCATTCTTTCTGCTTCAGTCTTATCCACACAACGCAGTAAGGTTGAATCATGGTTTCGCTTGTACAAGATGTCGTTGCTAAGGAAGAACTTGGCTGCGAACCTTCTCAGGAATTTCTTATCATTGATAGAGGCACCTTCGGGGTATTCCTGAGTTTCCAGATATCTCTTCACCTCATGGTACCAAGGCTTCTCAGTCACCAATTCAGTCTCGAGATCGCAACAGTATGCCGGTTCGTCCAGTTTCCAGATGATGATCCGGGGAGCCTCATTATCCCATTTGACTTTAAACATAGAAGACATTGTAGCTAACGCGTCCGCCAACTGATTCTCTTCTCTCGGAAAGTGTTCAAAGGTTATCTCTGTGAAGTGGGGGATCAGAGTCAACATACATTCTCTGTAAGGAATAAGATTCGGATGTTTCGTATCCCACTCTCCTTTGATCTGATTGATCACAAGAGCGGAATCTCCGAAGACACTTAGAAACTTGATCCTTAGGTCGATCGCAGCTTGAAGACCCATGATGCATGCCTCATACTCTGCCATGTTGTTGGTATAGTTGAAACATAGCCGGGCAATGAGTGGAGTATGAGTACCTTGAGGTGATATGATTATGGCGCCGATACCGTTACCCAAAGCATTGGAGGCTCCGTCAAAGTGCATAGACCATCGGGATCCTGGTTCAGGTCCTTCATCCGGTCCAGGTACTTCACAATCTGTTACTATCATGATGCTTTCATCCGAAAATTCAAAGTTCATTGACTGATAGTCATCTACAGCTTGATGTGCCAAGTGGTCTGCCAATACGCTCCCCTTGATAGATTTTTGGGTTGTGTACTGAATGTCGTATTCCGTCAAGATCATTTGCCATCTTGCAATTCTCCCAGACAGAGCAGGCTTTTCGAATATGTACTTTATAGGATCCATCTTTGAGATCAACAAGGTAGTGTGAGTCAACATATACTGTCTCAGCCGGCGAGTAGCCCATACCAAAGCGCAGCAAGTTTTCTCAAGCAGTGAGTATCGGGTCTCACAGTCGGTAAACTTTTTGCTAAGGTAATAAATGGCATGCTCTTTTCGGCCAGACTCGTCATGCTGCCCCAGCACACACCCCATTGAGTTGTCAAGCACTGTTAGGTATAGTATCAGAGGTCTCCCTTCAACCGGTGGCATAAGGATAGGTGGTTCTTGGAGATACTCCTTGATTATGTCAAAAGCAGCCTGACATTCATCGTTCCAACGTACTACCTGATCTTTCTTCAGCAGTTTGAAGATTGGCTCACAGGTAGCGGTTAGATGCGCGATGAATCGAGCAATATAATTCAGGCGCCCTAAAAAGCCTCTGACTTCTTTCTCTGTCTTAGGAACTGGCATCTCTTGAATAGCTTTGACCTTGGCAGGGTCCACTTGAATGCCCTTGTCACTGACCACGAAGCCTAGCAACTTCCCAGATCTTACCCCGAAGGTGCACTTGTTCGGGTTTAATCTCAGCTTGTACAGTTTCAACCGGTCAAACAATTTCTGCAGATGATCTAGGTGCTCTTCCTCAGTCTAGGACCTTGCGATCATGTCGTCGACATACACTTCTATCTCATGATGGATTATATCATGGAATAAAGCAACCATGGCATGTTGGTAGGTTGCCCCAGCGTTCTTCAACCCGAATGGCATGACCTTGTAACAGAAGGTGCCCCACTGAGTAACAAATGTAGTCTTTTCCATGTCTTCAGGTGCCATCTTAATCTGATTGTAACCTGAGAAGCCATCCATGAAAGAGAATACCTTGTGCTGAGCTGTATTATCCACAAGGACATCAATGTGAGGTAAGGGGAAGTCATATTTGGGGCTGGCCCTGTTCAGATCCCTGTAGTCAACACACATTCTGACCTTACCGTCCTTCTTAGGTACCGGCACCACATTAGCAACCCACTGAGGGTAAGAAGTCACTGCAAGGAACCCGACATCAAACTGTTTCATGACCTCGGCTTTAATCTTTTCAGACATCTCTGGACGCATCCGACAGACCTTTTGCTTAACTGGGGGGAAGTCTTCCTTAGTTGGCAAGTGATGGACCACAATATCGGTATCCAACCCGGGCATGTCTTCGTAGGACCAGGCAAAGATCTCCATATAATCATGCAGCATTTTGGTTAACCGTTGCTTCACGCTGAGCTCTAGGTTGGCACCAATCTTTACCTCTTTCCTGTCTTCTTCAGTACCTAAGTTTATTGTTTCCACTGGCTCTTCATGGGGTTGAATTGCCCTCTCTTCCTGAAGCAACAGTCTTGCAAGCTTGCCAGGCACTTCGCAATCATCTTCACCTTCGTCTTCGGCTAAGTTGATCGGATTTTCGAAGTCATAACTGGCAGTAGCAGAGTCGTTACCAGTAAGATCCAGAGTGGATTGAAATCTGTATGAGTGAGTGTGTGTGTAAATACAGCTGTTTTGAAAAATATGTAAAGGAAAGAAAGACAGAAAAGGAGCATAAAATTTGCGATGCGAGAAAACATCCAAGATTTTCATTCATGATATATGAAATGACAATTTATATGCCCTCACAAATGACACCACGGTGCCTCGGGTAAGACACCGGGCCAAAGAGTTTATTATTGTTTATTACAAAATAACGAAACAAAGAAATTTATTACTGCGTCACAAAGGTAACAGGAGTATGGTCCTTAGCAATCCAATTGTTCAATCCGCCTTCGGTTGTCGGGTAGATCCAGCTATTAAATTCCGCTTCATCCACTTCGTTGTCTTCCCCAACGGCATTCACTCCTGGATTTGTAATGATCACAGGAGGTCTTCTGATCTTTGCTTTCCTCATAGCTTTCTGACCCTCTGCGGTAAAACCCAGCCCGAATTTGTCAGTCTTCTGTGTAAAGTCTGGAAGCCTGCCCCAGTTGGCACTTTCACCTTTCTGTACTACAGCCCGGGCATCCTTTAGGGAAGCCATCTTCAAAGGAACACTTTCTTCCGTTGCTATTTCTGATGCTGCTGTAATTGGAAGCACCTCCTCGAAATGCTGAAAGGGGGTTTCAATAAACTCCCCATCCATCTCAATGTATCTGAATGAATTCAGGTGGCTTACCATATACTCCTCCTCTCCTTGCACAGTGACAATCTTCCCTCTGACGGGGTACTTCAGCTTCTGGTGCAAGGTAGAGGTCACTGCCCCAGCCTTATGTATCCAAGGTCGACCCAATAGACAAGAGTAAGATGGAAGGATATCCATCACATAAAATGTAGAGTCAAACACCTGAGAGCCCACACGAATCGGAATGTCAACCTCTCCGTGAACCATCCTTTTTGAACCGTCAAAGGCCCTGACGATGATATTGCTGGGTTTCAATTCCAGGCCTTCACAATCTAAACGGTCCAGAGCCTTCTTGGGCAGCACATTTAAAGAAGAACCAGTATCCACCAATACATGTGCCAGAGTAGTGCCCCTGCATTCGATAGAGACATGCAGGGCATCATTATGGTCTCTTCCCTTCGCTGTCAGGTCAGCATCTGAGAAACCCAAGCCATTGTCTGCTGTCAGATTTGCTACGCAATCAGTGTACTGGACTGCAGATGTCTCATGTGGCACATGGGCCGTCTTGAGGAACGAGATCAAGGCCTTAGCATGGGCCTCAGAGCACAGTAATAAAGAGAGCATGGAGATCTTGGAGGGCGTGTGCCCCAACTGTTCCACAACATTAAAGTCGCTCTTCTTTATAATTTTCAAAATCTCCTCCATTTCTTGTTGGGAGGCCTCAGCGGTTATAGGTACATGTGCCTCCATCTGGGCAGGCTCAACTTCAATTCCTTTGCCCCGAGCATTGGATGACTCGGCAGCAGGGGAAACAACTTGGTCAGCAACAGGAACAGGTACATTTGTAGGAGTTATAAGAAGTGGTCTTCGAGCAGCAGGAGGTGCAATGTCAGGCGAGAAGAGCCTGCCACTGCGGGTGACTTTGGCTGGGCCAGTGATATCACAGATGCTGGCGCCAGCGTTGAACTCTTGTTTAATCCTATTTACATACACATCTGCCCCATAATGCCAAGGGACAGCTTTATCAGATACATAGGGCAGGGGCCCCGGAACAGTGATAACCACAGGTGCAACGATCATGATTTGAACAGGCTTCTTCGGGAGAACCTGGATTGGATTATTGAATATGGTAACCACAGAAACTTCTTCCACCGGAACCAACTGAACAGCAGACTTCTTAAACAGAATCTCCTTGCTATCCATTAGGCTTTGGATGCCTAACTTCAGTAAGGGACAACCAGATAGGGACACAACACAGAACAGGCAACCCTCACTGCAACCCAGAAATAAACCGGCCAGCAGCAGGTTCTTCTTGACAGTCTTCAGAGGAGTGGCTAGATCATCCACAGAAACAGCATAAACATCTTCGTCAACAGCATTTACCCCATGCTGAGGCATAGGAGCAGTAACTACATTCGGCCTCTCAGGCGCTTCGAACTGTATCTCCTTTGCATCGATAAGGTCTTGCACCTTACTCCTTAATGCCCAACAGTCATCAGTAGAATGCCCCGGGCTATCTGAGTGGTAAGCACAACGAGCATTCGGGTTGTACTTAGGAGATGCAGTATTGGGGAACTTCGGCGCCTCTCTGATAGTTACTAAATTGGTTGAGAGCAACTGTGGCAAGATCTGCGACAAGGTCATACTCAAGCGGGTGAACTCTCTCCGGGGTCTTTCAGCCCTTTGAGGATTGTTTGGCCGAGGAGCGGCAGCAGGCTTGGCAATCATTACCGCACTGACAGATTGGCGGCGCTCAGGTCTCTCTGATCTCTTGGAACCATACACGGCACTAGCCTCCTTCTTGAAGGGTTTCTTCTCCGAACTGGACGATGCACCCTTCGGAATTTTTCCAGACTTTAACCCAGCCTCAATTCTTTCTCCAGTCAGAATCAGATCAGTGAACCCTGCAGACGAATTCCCGATGAGATGGTTGAAAAACGGCCCAGATAGGGTCCCCAAGAACATGTCTACCAACTCCCGATCAGTCAATGGTGGCTGCACCCTGCCAGCCAGGTCTCTCCACTTCTGAGCGTACTCCTTAAAACCTTCACTTGAACCTAACGACATACCCTGGAGTTGGGTACGTGTAGGGGCAAGGTCGGCATTATATTGATACTGCTTGTAGAAAGCAGTAGCCAACTCCTCCCAGTTACGAACCTTGGTCCCATCCAGCTGATAGAACCATTCGAGATGAGTCCCTGAAAGACTCTCCTGGAAGAAGTGGATCCATAAATTCTTATCCGCAGAGTACGGTTGCATCTTCCGAACATAGGACCTGAGATGTAGCTTGGGACAAGACGCCCCGTCATATTTAGAAAAGGATGGTGCCTTGAAATTGTGAGGGATAATCACACCAGTAGACAAACCCAGATCTCCAAAATCCAGCCCAGGTACCTGTTGTACTTCCATAGCCTTCAACCTGTCCTCCAGTTGCTTGTATCTGTCTTCTGCAGGAGGGTACTGCTCTTCATCAAAATCAGTCTCGTTGTCGGAGACTACCGGACTAGGAACCCTTGCTTCTGCCTGAGGAGTACTCTTGCCAACAGAAGAACCAGCCTCTTCATGCTGCAGAGTATTGCCGAACCTTCGGCCCGAGTTGAACAGAACAGTCCTTCTCTTCTTCTTCTTCTCCTTCTTCAGGAGCATAGCCTTCAGCTCTTCTTGGCCTTGAGCCAAACCCTTGATTAATTCCTGAAACTGCGCATTCTGCGCCTGAAGAGCCTTGATGGATGTCTCAGTTGATGACGAGTCGGGATTCATGATGCTGAAATAAACAGCGAAGAACTGTAAGCAACCTGAAAAGAGGAAAAACCTGCTATGCACATGATGTATGAAATGCGTATGAATTATGTTTTCAAAGACAATCGGGAATCAACTTTATAAACAAAAAGGAACACACTTCATTAGATTCAACTTTGAAACTGAAATTATTCAACAGGTTGCCCTTAGGCGTTACATGAAAGTAAATACTGAAAAGGAAAATCAAATTGTGAAAGATCATCCAGAGCTCCCTATTGATCCCATGGTCTCCTCTTCTCAGTACGGATGTAGGCATTCATAGCTCGCTCATTCTCCAACTGCTTTGTCAGCTTCTGGATCTTTGATTCCTGCTCGTTGAACTTTTCCCGGTAAGAATCCCGCTCTTCTCGTAGTTGTGACCAAGATCTCTTCAATGTCTCATAATCAGTAGGTATCTGAGGAGGAAGGACAGTTGGAGGAACACCATCTTTGTCAGGACACTCAAGAATGACGGGTCTGACAGCTTCATACGGCATACCTAACTTCTGAGCACGGATGCGAACCCATTTGTAGTAGGCTTCCATAGGTAAAGAAGTCTTTGGCCCTAACTCTTGTGGGTCAGCTTTATGAACTTTGTCCCAAGCCTTGATGAACCTACGACGCAGCTCGTCACTATCCACCTGAAATTCAAAACTGATGTGAGGCACCAACATCTCATGGGGGCCTGCTCTTCTTGCTCTTCCAAACTGACGGAGTGCTAGACATGGATTGTAAGAGATCCCTCCTTGGATACTGTGATCGGTGGATCTGGAACTGACTGTTTAACGCTGGTTCGCGAAATGTCGCGGAAGCAAGAGTCGCCACCGTCTTTTATTTTCTCCAAATGGAAAGGACAAAAGCACAGAAAAATTCCTTAAAGAGATTGCTCTCGGTTCGGGAGGTAGATTATAGAAAGGGAAGGTGTTAGCACCCTTTCTATCCATGGTTATCCATGGGCTCTTAGATACTTGCTCATTTGTGTTTTCAAAATTGTTTGTTTGCTTTTCAACTGTGGGTTTTAAAAAGTTTCTTTGAAAATTTCAGTTCGACTCTTGTATCAGTCCTCAAGAGTGTTTGAAAAATTGCTTTCGAAAGCTTTTTGAAAAGGTGTTGGTGTGAAAAGTATTTTTGATTTGTTTTGAAATTAGAGCAAGTATCTAGAGTCGTCTACCTACCCTAAGGAATTCGTCTGTGTAAATGTCCTTTAAAGTAGTGCCATCCCACCATTGAGAGGTAGGTAGCACCACCGTTGGAGGTGTTCGGGTCAATTCGAGGTTCGGGACATGGTGATCACCAGAGCAATGGGAAGACACCTTAGAAGCTACCCTCATGCCAGGTTCCCGGATCATGAGGACTTACTAAGACATCCTCTACTCGACGATCACCTTTCAAAGGCAAGGCAACAGTGAGGCGTACCCTAGGGGTGGTGTGTGCGATTTGTGTGTCGTTTTCATTTGCATTTATCTTGTCATGTTATTGGTGTTCTACGCTTGTTTTTATTTCGTCATTCATTCTTGCATGCATTGTTTAACAGTTAAAAGTTGCGAGGAAAAGTAAATCTAAAGCTATTACAAATGGCGCGGGTCCACATCGCCAAAATTAACCAGGACCTGATTTGACGGAAAAATAAATAAATTGAAAGTGCGAGAAGTAATTACAAGGCTTCGGGAGAGGTACATAATTATTTAAATGACATAAAATAAATATGCGAACAAATAAGAAATTAAGAACGTGGGCGTTGGACCCTTTTGCAAAAATTAAAATTAATGAGGAATTAAAATTAAAATTAAAAGAAAGCAAGAATTTGTTTTTGTTTTTGGTATTTTTATGTTTTAGGATTTAATAGAAAAAAGAGAGAATTAATTAAAATTAACTATTAACCCTAATTCTATTTTATTTTAATTTGTTTAAGAAAATATTGAATTTTTTAACCTAAATTAAACCCTAATTAATTTACATGCAAATTTGATTATAAAAATAAATAAAATAAATAAATATTATTATGAGAAAGAAAAATTAAAAAGGAATAAAAACATTAATTAAACCTAATTCTACTTCTTTTTAGATTTTTTTATTAAAGAAATTAAAGTTAAAACACCTAATTTAAACTAATTAATTACATGCCAATTTATTTATGAAAATATTAAAACAAAAATATTTATTGTATTTTTTATCTTTTCTGATTTTTATGCATTTTTTATATTTTTGTGAGAATAATTAATTAAATCAAAACAATAAAGAAAATAATACAATAATTGAAAATAAAATATAAGAAAAATATGGAAAATTGCAAACCAGGGGGGGTGGTAATCCCCAAAGTGGAGGTCTGGCCCAAGAATTCTGAGCCCAATAACCTTGAAATTTGTTGACTTTTCCAGGCACTATGTGGCACCTTTGACCAGGCTCATGATGCGCATCCAATCTACGCCCTTGATTTGATCTCCAGGGGCACATGGATGTGAGATGTTTGAAGACATATGGTACGTCTGCAGCCTTGAAGCGCATGGGATTTGTTAATGAAAAATAATATGGAAATATATAAGACCTGGGGTTCGAACCCAGGTCACACACCTTGCCAATCAACACGTTTGCCACTGAAGCGCTTTGTTTATCTGTATATCAATATAACAACTAAATATTATAAAAGAAAATGGTCAGTGGCCTTGGAAACGCGCGCGAATTTTAAACAAGCCAATCAGCGTGTGCCACAACGTCATCGTCTTCACCATCCCTGAAATACAAAACATGAGGCAACGGTTTTTTACGCGTTGTTTAAGGTCAGTTTTGAGAAAATAGCGAATAGGTCTTAGAGGGTCAATAAATTAGGCGCGATGGGTGATTTGTGATCGTTCAAGCCTGCTGATTACAACCATGGCATTCTTGAAGGCTAATTTTTCGTTAAATAAGAAACCCCAATTTTGAGGTCCTGCAAACCCTAGAAATCAAACATGGTGAAATCATATACACAACATAAAAACGCAATTAATCATATTGGTTAGTCTCAGAATTTCACAAGGAACATGAATCTACAATCAAAATGCTATGAATGTGCGTAAATATTGAAACACGATGATGAATTTTTCATGATGTATCTTGAATGCTGTATACCAATTCTTTGCGTTTTAATGGTTGTTTCTGATTGGAATACGTTCAATGATCTCCAAGGAAGCTAATGGAACAAGAATTGTGCTTTGAATCGACCTCTAAAGATGATTTCAGAATTGACTTTTTAGACAAAAATTCCAAGTTTGGTTATGGCCTTCTTGAGCAGCTGAGCGTGTGTTTGCATTAGGGTTGTGATCAGGCATTTGTATGGAGTCTATTAGGTCAAGAAAAATAGCACAAATCCAATGCATTCATGGCTTTTGAAAATTTGATTCTTTAAGATCTTTTCATATCTTTTTCCATGCAATTTTGTGTCAATTAGGATCCAATCAAACCAAATCTTCCCATATTTGAATGTGCACGAATTATTGAGTCTAAAACATGTGCAAAAAGATTTGTTAGATTAAATTAAGTATTTTTCATATATTTAAATGATTTAAATGAATTAATATAAATAGAAATTCAAATAAATAAATAAAAAATGAGAAAATACTTCCCTTTGGGACAAGTGGTCGTGCACATGCTTAGAATGATGAATCATGGAAGAAAAATGGGCCCATTAGCAATTTTAGGTCATTTGAATCAATGTTGACTTTTCAAAATATCCAAACATTTCCCAACTTCCACAAGGCATAACTTGCTCAATTTTTAAGCTTTTCTCATGTTCTTGGGCATTTTGGAAAGGTCTTTGAGTCCTCTAACCAATTCCTTTGGTCCCATGTCATTTTGATTTACCAATCTCAAGTTATGGCCTTTGACTTAAAGTCCCTTTTTGTTGACTTTTGAAAATGACCTATAATGTTGAAATTGATAACTTTTTGTGAGAGCATTTCTTGGACTTGAAGTATGAAGATGAGTTGTAGGAAATTTCTTTCTCTTCAAAATGAGCTTTGGATGGAATTTTTCTGATAATCCATGTGAAAGTTATGCCCTGGTCAATTTCAGTTGACTTTTTCAGCTGTCCAAATAAGGAAACTTTTGCATCTTGATGATTTCTGAGCCAAACTTTGACAATCATGATCAAGCATTGATCAAATGATGTTTGTGGCTTCAAAATGATATATTGACCAAAAATTTGAACTTTTGACTGTCAAATGACCATTTTGCCCCTACAGTTGACTGTAGTGCAATTAGGGTTTTTGACTGTGCAATTTTGAGCTGAATGTCTTGAAACTTGATATGAGGATACTTAACCATGTTTGTAGGCATATGAGACTTGATTGGGCCTTTGAAAACTTCATTTTCTTGATCAGAACACAAACCCTAGTTTTGACTGTATAGGAGACCTTTGCACTGTGCAACCCTTGGGGAATTTTGCAGCTTTGATTTGGCAATTTCTTGAAGAATATGGGAGGGCAAATTTTGGGGTACAACAGGTACCAATCAGAGGAACATTAGGGTATTCCCCGCATCGATCAATAATAGCTATCTCATCCAAACCTCTGCAAGTCCAAATGATGTCTTTATCGGTGAGAGACATTAACCTGTGAGCCCAACCTCTTCCTTCTTGATTCTTCAGTACGAACTTAGGGAGGTGCGAAATAAACCACCTCACCAACAAAGGGATATAACACCATAGGGTTCCTCGTTTTCGGGTAGTACGGGCATGAAGTTGTTGCAAGATGTCACCCAAGAGAGTGGGCACAGGATTCTGAGACATAAAGATCCTTATGGCAGTGACATTGATGAAGTTGTCAGGATTAGGAAACAGGACTAACCCATAGATTAGGAGAGCCAAGATGTCTTCATATGCCCTAAAGTCCAGGTCATTCCAGAAACTGTTAGCTTTACCAATCAGAAACTTGGCCAAGAAACCCTTAACTCCGCTTCTAGTCACCCAGTTGTCTGTTACCTCTTGATGGGTCAAAGGAAGAGCTGCAGCAACATCCTCAAGCCTGAGGGTCTTTTCCCAACCAGTAAAGGGAGTCTGATCCAAGATAGGGATACCAAGCAAATCAGAGAACTCTTCCAGGGTAGGGACCAGCTGGAAGTCTTGAAAGGTGAAGCACATGTACAGAGGGTCATAGAATTGGGTCAGAACACTCATCAATTGTTGATCCCGCTTTGAAGTGACTAAACTGAGAAGAGAGCCATGCCTCTGGATGAAGGAAGTGGTATTTGGAATTCTGCTAACCAACTCATCAAGCAACTCAGGTGAACGAACAAAGTTGAAACGGATAGTATTCCTTCGCACAGGCATCATGATGTCCTACAAAACAGAGCAAAGGTGAAACCCTCTTGTCTTTGAAATGGTCAGTCCTTATGCAGGATGCATGCAATGCTCATGATGCTATGATGTTATGATAAAGCACACCACATATAGATACAAAGGCAAACATGGTAAGGCACACAAGTCACACAAGGCAAGCCCCTAAAGTTTAGGCCAGCATGAGGTCTAGGTACTACCCTCTTTCAGTTTGTTGGTTCATACCTGTCCTAATAAAAAGTAACCGGGTTCTTAGAGGATCCCAATATCATTGACTACCCTCAATCGGTCATAACTCCAGCATCACAATCTTTTCTTGCGGCCAGAACCATCACGAGAGTTTAGCCTCAATGGGCGTAGCATACTGCTACTGTTCTAAAGGCCAAGTTGTGTCAATTAAGGTTCTAAGGTTGTTGGTGCTTAATGACTCCTTAGAAGACCCATATTCTCCTCGTTGCGACACAAGGGATATCGGTACAGACCAAGGTGCCACACCAACGTAGCCACTGCTTCACCCGTGTCGGTCTACACCGGACAGGTCCCTCACAGCTTATGCTACCTAAACAGGGTATCCCCAGATCCGGGTTAGGATCTATATAACTCCGATGCAACCCACAATAGTAAAGCAAGCAAATCAATACAATTGAAAACACAGTTATGAACTAGCCCTAAGGTACACCTCACTTTAAGTAAATATCCCCAGCAGAGTCGCCAGTTCTGTGATCGGTGGATCTGGAACTGACTGTTTAACGCTGGTTCGCGAAATGTCGCGGAAGCAAGAGTCGCCACCGTCTTTTATTTTCTCCAAATGGAAAGGACAAAAGCACAGAAAAATTCCTTAAAGAGATTGCTCTCGCTTCGGGAGGTAGATTATAGAAAGGGAAGGTGTTAGCACCCTTTCTATCCATGGTTATCCATGGGCTCTTAGATACTTGCTCAATGTGTTTTCAAAAATGGTTTGTTTGCTTTTCAATGTGGGTTTTAAAAAGTTTCTTTGAAAATTTCAGTTCGACTCTTGTATCGGTCCTCAAGAGTGTTTGAAAAAATGCTTTCGAAAGCTTTTTGAAAATGTGTCGGTGTGAAAAGTATTTTTGATTTGTTTTTGAAATTAGAGCAAGTATCTAGAGTCATCTACCTACCCTAAGGAATTCGTCTGTGTAAATGTCCTTTAAAGTAGTGCCATCCCACCATTGAGAGGTAGGTAGCACCACCGTTGGAGGTGTTCGGGTCAATTCGAGGTTCGGGACATGGTGATCACCAGAGCAATAGGGAGACACCTTAGAAGCTACCCTCATGCCAGGTTCCCGGATCATGAGGACTTACTAAGACATCCTCTACTCGACGATCACCTTTCGAGGCAAGGCAACAGTGAGGCGTACCCTAGGGGTGGTGTGTGCGATTCGTGTGTCATGTTCATTTGCATTTATCTTGTCATGTTATTGGTGTTCTACGCTTGTTTTTTATTCTTTGTCCATACAGTCTTTCATGCCATTATTTAACAATTAAAAAGTTGCGAGAAAAGTAAATTCTAAGCTATTACAAAAGGCGCGGGTCCACATCGCCAAAATTAAACCAGGACCCGATTTGACAGAAAAAATAAAGAAATTAAAAGTGCGAGAAGTAATTAAAATGTTACAAGGCCTTGGGAGAGATACATAAATATTTAAACGAAATAAAAGAAATATGCGAATTAAGAATTAAATCGAAACGAGGGCGTTGGACCCTTTTTGCAAAATTAAAATTACTTGGATTTAATTAATTAAAAAGAAAAGGAGATGTTTTTTTTTTGGTATTTTTTAGTATTTTAGGATTTAATATGAAAAAGGAATTAATTGAAATTAAAATAAGATGCAAACCCTAACCCTAATTATTTTTAATTTATTAAAAAAAAATATTGAAATTTTTAACCTAAAATTAACCCTAATTTTTATATGCAAATTTAATTATAAAAATAAATATTTAATTATTTTAATTATTATGGGAGAAAAAAAAGAAAAAAAAGATGAAATTATTAAAACCCTAATTCTATGTTTTTTAGATTTTTTTTTATTAAAAGAATTAAAATTAACCTAATTTAAAACTAAATTTAATTACATGCAAATTTATTACAAAAAATATTAAAATAAAATATTTATTATATTTTTTCTCTTTCTGATTTTTTTATATTTTTTATATCTTGTGAAAATAATAAATTAATTAAATACAGGAATTAAAATAAAAATAGGAATAATGTAAAAGAAAATATTTAAACAAAGCAAACCTAGGGGGGTTGTAGTCCCCAACATGGAGGTTTTTCTTTAGCAATTCAGGCCCATTAACTGCAAAGCCTGGTGGACTTTTTGAGTAACATGTGGCACGTTTGACCAAGCTTATGGTGTTCCTCCAATCTATGCCTTTGAATTCCTGAAACTGAACGCGTGGCATACTGGATTTGGAAGTATATGGTGTGCTTCAACGTTGGCGCTGCATGTGAACATGAATTGGAAAATAATATTGAAAGGGTGAAGAGACCTGGGGCTCGAACCCAGGTCATGTACCTTACCAACAACTACGCTTGCCACTGAGCCACTTCAAACGCGTTTGATATATAATAATTAATATACATTATAAAAGAAAAGAAAGTCAGGGGCCACAAACGCGCGCGAAATTTGAACTAGCCTATCACATCTTGCCACGAGGTCGTCTTCTTCCTCGTTCCTGAAACACAAAACATTAGACAACGGTTTTTCACGTGTTCTCCTAGGCCATCTATGGAAAAATAGCGATTAGCCATTAGGTGCTCATAAATTAAGCGCGAGTACAGGTTCATGATCGTCTGAGTATGCTGAAGTGAAAGGTCTAATTCATATGCTCCAATTTTTCCTTGTTTTAAAATCCCTAATTTGGAATCCTGCAAACCCTAAAAATTGACAATGGCGAAATCGTACACAATGCATAATAATTCAATCAAACACATGGGTTAGCTTCAGAATAGCATAAAGAATGTAAATCACATATTAAAACTTGCAAAAAACGCATGAATGGAGATGCAAGATGATGAGATTTTTTGTGCACAGGTCCGGTTCATGTTACCAATTCTTTAAGCTTTGAGGAATGTTCTTGATTGGGAAACGTTCAGTGAACCTTCAGCAAGCTAATGAAACAAAAATTATGCCTTGAATCGCCCTAGAAGGTGGTTTTCAGTTTTGAGTTTCTTGACAAATTTTTCAAGTTTGTGAATGGTTTCTGCGCAGCTTCAATGGTTCTTTTGATTAGGTTTTCATTCAGGCTTATGTAATGAATCAATTAGGTCAAGAAAAACCAAACAAATCAATTGCATTCATGGTTTTTGGAAATTTGATTTTCAAGATCTTTTCCAATCTTTTCCATGTCTTTTTGTACAAATTAAGATCAATTCTCTCCAAATCTTTCCCTATTTGATTTTACACGAATTATTGAGTAGATTTTGTGCACAAAAAGATTGTAAAACCTAGGTTACATATTTTTCATGTATTTAATTTGATTTAAATGAATTATTATAAGTAAAAATTCAAATAAATAAATAAAAAATGAAGAAATACTTCCCTTTGGGCCAAGTGGTCGTGCACATGCCATGGATGATGAATTATGGAAGAAAAATGGGCCCATTAGCAATTTTAGGTCATTTGAATCAATGTTGACTTTTCAAAATATCCAAAAATTTCCCAACTTCCACAAGGCATAACTTGCTCAATGTTTAAGATTTGCTCATGTTCTTGGACATTTTGGAAAGGTCTTTGAGTCCTCTAACCAATGTCTTTGGTCCCATGTCATTTTGATTTACCAATCTCAAGTTATGGCCTTTGACTTAAAGTCCCTTTTTGTTGACTTTTGAAAATGACCTATAATGTTGAAATTGATAACTTTTTGTGAGAGCATTTCTTGGACTTGAAGTATGAAGATGAGTTGTAGGAAATGTCTTTCTCTTCAAAATGAGCTTTGTATGGAATTTTTTTGATAATCCATGTGAAAGTTATGCCCTGGTCAATTTACAGTTGACTTTTTCAACTGTCCAAATAAGGAAACTTTTGCATCTTGATGATTTTTGAGCCAAATTTTGAGAATCATGATCAAGCATTGATCAAATTATGTTTGTGGCTTCAAAATGATATGTTGACCAAAAATTTGAACTTTTGACTGTCAAATGACCATTTTGCCCCTACAGTTGACTGTAGTGCAATTTAGGGTTTTGACTTTGCAATTTTATGCTGAAAGTCTTGAAACTTGATATGAGGATGCTTGACCATATTTGTAGGCTTGTGAGACTTGATTGGGTCTTTGGAAACTTCATTTTCTTGATCAGAACACAAACCCTAGTTTTGACTGTATAGGAGACCCCTTACACTGTGCAACCTTTGGAGAGTTTTTGAAGCTTTACTTGGCAAATCTTTGAAGAATATGGGAGGGAAAATTTTGGGGTACAACAACCACCCCTAGGTTATTGGGGTCGGACTTGTACAACCAGATGTTTTAACCATCCCCAAGTGATTGGGGTCGGGCTTGTACAACCCAACCATAAAAAGTTCCTTTGATTTGTATAAATCTGACCATAATGGGCGCTGTAATACCCCAAATTTTTCATACCCTTTCGCTTTTATCTGGCTTATGCATTTTGCACTTCTTATTTCTTCTACATACCTTCCATTAGGTCATTTTTCACTGCATACATCAGTGACCATGAGATTAAGGTACTCATTTCCGGGAGTTATTGCAAAGAAATTAGATGTTTAGACAGATGTGTGATACTGTGAACCAGAAACGACGTTTCGGTGGTTTAAACTCAGAATTCGTAACTTGCAACAAGATTACTGCCTTGTGCTAATTCTTCAGGCATTAAAATTATCTTGGTATTCTCTTAATTTCATATGTTCAATCCTGAACTCAATTATACGCAGAGTGTCTCTGAATAATTTGATTTCTTTGAAGCAATATTAGAATTTTGACTGGTTATTTGTTTCCCCAGCATGCAAAAATTTATAACTTACATCTGGTTCAATATATTCAATTGATTCTCCAAGCATTGAGAACATATCGATTCCCTTATCACTTCTCATTCTCAAATCAAAGGCTAATTCTATGAAGAAGACATCCAAGAACATTAATCTTTTGAAGACGGTAAACTAAATTAACTGTTGATTCATCATTTTGCGGATATTCAAAAATTCGTAACTCCGACTTGGTTCTTCGCCTTGGTTTGGTTAAAATATCAAAATAATCGTCTTGATGGGTACTTTATTTCGTATATCCGGGAAGAGAGCAAATTCCCCAAGAAAAGTCTCCGAAGGTGCGGATCTTCTGAAAGCGTTCAGTGAAGAAACAGTGGAAAAAGTGTGCTGAAGGTGCAATTTTTGGATGCTAGAAATTTCATAACTCAAAGCCCGTTGCTCATTTTGGACCCGTTCTCTTGGAAAAAATTCCGTCTTAACGTCATATACATTTAATCTTTTATGACCAAAGACTGATTCTGTAAGGAAAGGACCGGGAACTTTGAGTTATCAAATAAGTTTTGGTGCTGAACCGGATCTCCGTTACACCGTTTCACAATATTATAAAAATCATAACTCGGTCGATTTTTATCGTATCAAGCCCATTCCAATGGTATTGTCTCAAAAATTAAGCTAGATAAAATTTGGTTTCGATGTCCGTGAGCAAACGGTACCCCGAAGGCTTCTGTTTTTTGCCCGAAGTGTGCGTAATGCATTGAAAATTCTGAATTGGGAATTAAAGTTGTCTGAGGCGAAACTTCAGAAATTCATAACTTTCTCATCATTTATCCGATTGAGCCTATCTTCGGACATGAGGTCTTTCTCTACATTGGCTACATTTTGGTTTCATGTTTCAACTTCAAAAATCACACCTCCCGGAATGTGTCGCACTCAAGCGGTTCAAAAATTTGCACTTTGGTTTGTGGTTATTTGAGGCCCATTAACCAAATCCATTCACACAATTCATTCATTTTGACTCCAATTTTCTAAAAGAGGCTCTCATAATCCACAAAATCTCACAAACACTAAACTTATTTTCTTTCAATTCTCTCAAAGATCAAATCAAGATTCTACATCTTTTTCATCAAGAACACAACAACAACTTCATCAAGACCCAAAAGTCAAGATCAAGAGTAATTCTTCTCTGATTGTTGATCCGTTTATTGCGATCTCTATAACTAATCCTCCTATTCACTTCTATCAGTGAGTTTTTTTTAATTAAGCACTTCTTAAAATAAGTGATTATTTGAGAATCACTTTTTTGATCAAGCATGATTTGGATTTAGGTTGAATTTAGAATTGATAATATAGACCTAAGTCTAGAATTGTGATTTGATTTGATAATCATGTGTAAATCCGGAATTGAATAATTGAATTAAGTGCTTATTAAATTAAGTTGATTTACATGAAAGTGCTTAATTGATGAAACAAATTGATGATGTTGCATGAAGTTTACTTATTGATTTTAATCCATCATGCATAATGTGAATCTAGACCTTGAATTATGCAAAATCATGTGTTGAATGTGTGAAGATCTTGTGTTTGATCAATTACCTAAGCCATGAGTCAAATCTTAAAAAAAAAATGTTAAAACTGTTTTTCTGTCTGGGTAACAGGTTACCCAGTTATGGTAACCGATTACCCCAAGTCAGTAGCCAATTTCTAGAATTGTCAAAGTCTGGGTAACGGGTTACCCAGTTATGGTAACCGGTTACCCCAAGTCAGTAGCCAATTTCCATAATTTTCAAAGTCTGAGTAACGGGTTACCCATTTATGGTAACCGGTTACCCCAAGTCAGTAGCCAATTTCCAGAATTTTCAAAGTTTGGTAACGGGTTACCCAGTTATGGTAACCGGTTACCCAAGCAGAAATAACAATTTTTGCCTTTTTTATTGTGTTTTCTCTCCCGGTTTACCTTCCTTGTTACTTTTAACTCGTTTGTTAACTTGTGCAAGGTACACAATATTGTTTTTTGATCACGTAACATAGCGGTGATTATGTGATTGAAAACACTCAGCTTATGCTCGCTTTCAATGCGACACACCTTATTTCTTATTTCATGAGAGATATTCTTTACTTGCTTGTGATTGTCCGGATATTGCCTTGCTTATACTATTACCTTGTGCAGGAACTCTGATTGTGCGACGCATTCATAGATTGCGGTCTATTTTCGCGCTTGACTATTGTTAGATATAATTTCTAAATCTTGTGCTCTTCTTGGTGAAGCTTTCTCGACGCGTATTTCTCGTTTCTCCATTGCTTTCGTCTGCTTTCGATGATACACTTGCTTTTGGTAGTCACCGCTACTACTTTCATATTTCTCCGTACTTTATTTCATTTCTTTACCACTTTTCTAGAGATCATGAGAAGTAGGGCCTTACCGCTTTCTGATGCCATGAGAAGTAGGGTAGAGATGTATGAAGGGGATCTCTGTTGTTGATCATGTCAGGAGCCCCACTGGTTTATTTAAAGACTCGTTTAGGGCAACTCTGCATTGTGTACTTTCTGTATGCTATATGTTTTGTTTAAAATCCTACCTTTGAAGTAGGTATTCCTCACGTGTGTTTATATTGGTGCCTGCATATGTTATAGATGATAAGTCCTCAAAAATAGATGAGCGAGGAGGGTTCACAATCAACCCCCACAATTTCGTCTGTGTCATTCTTAGCTCGTGACGTACCATGATGCTTTAGAGTTGTGCTTGCTCTTGTTATCAAGTCGTCAAGTGGAGAAGGGTTTTCCAATCGAATCCCCATGCTTTATCAGGAGTTCACATTGGCCGATGCTGATACTCCGTGATTATTCATATTACCTTCTGTCGCCTACCTTAATCTTCTATATCTTGGTTAGGTGTTCAGTCACTTTGGGCATCGCATTTTTTTTACATCCTACTATCGCTTGTTTGTCTCGGGTGATACGCTCCCCTTGGCTAAAGCATTTTTCTTCTTTTCTTTACCATTCTATGTGTGTGCTCCTTCGAGCTTACTTTTTTTTATCCTTGTACATACCATGTTCCCTTAGGATATACTTGTTTCTTTCGGACGCAAGTTAGAACTTAGGTTGCAAACCATTCATGCTAACATTAGGTAGAAATTTCCCCTATGTTAATCCAAACCTTAGGACTACCATTGTATGATAACATTAGGATTAGAAATAGATTAGTCTCCCATATAATCTTTTCTTTCCTTTTGCATCCTTGCATCTAAAACTAAAACTCTCTTTTTCTTAGCAAATCATAAAACATGCTAATCACATTTAAACCCTTTTTCAAGGTAACAAAACACAAACCAACCAAATGTGGCATCTCGCCTTGGTGGCGTAACTCAAAACCATTTTCAGTAAGGACATGATTAATTTACTTCTGTGCGAACGCGTGAGTCTCCAAAGGTGATCTATGGCATAAGGCAGAATTAATATTGTTCATAAAAAACACAAAACAAACAAAACATGTGAGCCGAACTACGGTAACTCTGATTCCTCAAAAAGGATACGTAGGCATTGGGGTAGGGCCCGAACGAGTATAACTTTATTTTCCTTAAATTATTTTCTCCTTTCTTTTGCATGCATTCTTCCTCAGTATTATGTAATAAGCATAAATTAAACACACCCATACGATAGATAACAAGAGTGGATACCGTAGAGTACTACGGGTGTGTGGGGTGCTAATACCTCCCCCTCGCATAACTGACTCCCTTACCTAATCTCTCGGTTGTAAGACTGTGAGTTCTACCTTCTTATATTTTCTCGATGTTTACCTTTCCCTTCATGTGGGATAAAAGACGTTCGATGGCGACTTTATTGTCTAATGATTTTTAGCCGGTTGTTTCAGCTGGCGACTTCACTGGGGACAGGTCGACCAATTGTTGGTCCATCCCAGAGTCGCTCCTAGCTCTTGTTTTCTTTTCTTTGGGTATTCATTTTTATGCTTTTAGTTTATTCATTTTTACATGTTTACCTGAGCATATGTATGCATTTCATTTTACTGTTTTCCATATACTACTATTGTGCTGGATCTGCTTCATGTTGGGCAGGTGTTACTATGAGATAAAAGACCCAATACCCAGGCCAAGTGACAACCATATGAACCCTAGGAATAGAGTGGAACATGAACGGCTAGTTGACTTAGGTTTCCCTATTGTCGTCATGTCGTCCACACTCAGATGAGGTACAAATGAGGGACTATCATTTTCACTTAGGTGATACAGCGATAGTTTTTCAGGAGTACCCTCGATTATGAGTTACCCGACCATACCCTGGCCTAGTTTTTATCCGTGAGTAGGGAGGGTGATTATACAGGTATTGTTCGTGACTTATTCAGATGGTGACTATGTTCAGATGGTGACCGTATGTTTTGTTGGTGACTATGTTCAGATGGTGACCATATGTTCTGTTGGTGACTATGGTTCTCAGATTTATTTTCTGAGTTCCTAACTTGTTTATTTGGAGGTTCATTCGGGCCTTCGATCTTGGTATTCCCAACATGTTCAGAAAATGTTGAACAATATCCAGTGCTCCAGAAGCCTTGATCCTGTACAATTGACGATCTACATGGTACTTGGTTCTTGTATGTGCAGAAGCTATGTCGGACCTTTGATCTAGTGATATTCATATGGTTCAGAAATAGTGCAGCAATCATATTCAGAAGTGATGGAACTTTAATCCCATGTCTTCGCATACATAACATGGTTAACCACATGCTTAACATACATGTTTTGTTATTTCCAGGGAGTCATATTTGTAAATCTTGTGTTGAACTTTTCAATCCCTTACTTACGTAAAATCAACATTAAAGCATGTAAATTCC